>CM049795.1:38356815-38646059 GCA_027422405.1 Ptychobarbus kaznakovi
TTAACACAATGTTCTAAAACAAAGAACTGGATGGCTATAATTTTAATTATAGACCTGCACATTAGTCAGTAGACTAGGGACTTATTTTACTTTTTATGCATAATATTTTTCATTCTGTGTAATTAAAACAAAGATTCCACTGGTTTAAGATGTGAGCTTAAAATGCACCAATTAAAAGTTGGTTGTGACTGACTTTGCATGGAAATGACATTGCATGTCAATGTTTGTAAGCTAACGCTTTTTCTTCTAGTTATAGGTTGCTAAATTATAGCTATTATGTATAGCTGAAGATATTTCTAGCTAACACTTAAATGTCACCAGCAGTATTGATGATAAAGATGTTCAGTGTCTGCGAGAGAAGTGAAATCATCTCCATCTTGCCTGTAAATGAAGATGGTCCAATCAAGCCCGTTTTCCCCATCCTCTGTGATGTTTCCTGATGGGCCTGAGCCACCCGGAAACACACCAAGTGCCACTTCAGTATCAGAGCAGCTGTTAAATGCTTAGCGAGCCAAGGCTAATTCACACTGCACCAACAGACACGTTTTCTGGGTTTTGTCGTATCATGTGTTACCCCTGTCAGCATCTGTTGCTCTTGTTTTTACGGTCGTATAATGTCTAACATGTGACGTACTGTAAACTGGTGATTTTCAGCGTTGGTTGGCGCCTGCCAGTGTAGCGTAACTTAAACTTTAGAGTCATTTTAAGTCATTTATAAGTGAAAAATTTAAAAACAGAGAATATTTGAAGAGTGTTCTGTTGAAGAGTGTAGTGTTTAATTTTGTAACATGTCTTTACTGTCACTTTTGATTTATTTTTTTAAAGTCATACTTTCCCTTAAAGTTCTCTAAAATAAAGAATGATCACTGATGTGATAATTCAACTTATTGTGGAAAGTTCAAAGTCATTTTTTAAATAGCTCTCTTAACTTCAATGTGATTTAAGCTCTTCACCTCTTTTGTGAGAAATGAAGGAAAGAAAATGTACAGCTCCAGTTTTTACAAAAGACACACCACTTGCTCTTTGGACTGCTTAATAAGCGTATTTAAGCAAAGTTTAGAAAAACTCAATGTAGAAATTTGAAAATGTGGATGCTCAGACATTTTTCTCAATAACTTTATCTCTGTATTTTAGGGCACCGTGTCCTTTTAACCTGACATGTCTATCATTTCTTCACCACTTATTTCTACCTGCTGAGATACACAATTTCCCCTTTGACTGCTTGACAGCAGACTGTGGTACAAAAACACGGCTATTTGCTAAACACACACTCACATACAGAAACTTACAGGTACATTTAGACGTACACAGCTCCTGCCAAATTGATCATCTGTCTGAAAGCAAGGGTACATGCTCTGAACTTTACTTAATCCTTGCTCAAGCATTTTTGTTTGTAATCTAAATGATCAAACAGCACAAAGAGAAGATGTCTACTTGATGCTTTGGTGTAGAAAACAAGACAGAAATAAATATGCCTCATCCTTTTTACAAGCTGAAGTTTTCAGCCCTAAAGTTTTTTCTCCTAATCAGCCAAGACATTGTGTTAATCATTTTTTTTAACATTGGTCCAAAAGTATCTATTATGCAGTCATAAGATTATATTTGAACAGTTAAGTCACAGCTTGGACAGGCACGGTTGCCGTTGGATCAGCATGTGTCAGCAGGGAAATCACATGCTTGAGTTTTATGCGTGAATTTTTATGACAACATACAGTACAGTATGAAATATGCATTTACCATATGTTTGAATATTGATCATATAAATGTGCTCTTGAGCTGTTCTCCCTTCCAGAAAATGAGGTGAGAGCCTTCAAAATGTAATGGAGGCAAAAGTCTTGTGCTGCCTCAATGGAAAAATATCCCACAAGCTGTGCAGCAGATTGCATAGCAAGGTGCCTTTATTTCATGGTCAAAGGAAACCCCGGTAATTATACTGAGAGGGAGTAATTATGAAGGCTCTGGCACTATTTCCTGCTGCTTTCACATTGGTAGTTAATACTGAGACATCTCCATTTGTCACATTTGTGGAGACAATCTCTTATGCAGAAATTTCCTTCAGCATCCAGCTTGGACTTGCCTAAGATCCAAGGGGACGTTTTTGTCAACACGGTAGCAGTAGTTTTCAGGAAAGCAAGTTCAGTGTATGTGTTTCAACATTTACGTATTAGGCTTAAAGGGATAGTTCATCCAAAAATAAAAATGTACTCCCCTTCAGGCCATCCATGATATAGATGGGTTTGATTCTTTATCGGAACAGATTTGGAGAAATTCAAATCCTCATGAATTTGCACACTTCCATAACCATTATGTAAAATAGCTATCACAGCATTTTAATAATAGTGTGTAAATGAAGGACTCTCCTGAGGGCCTCAGAGGTTTATTGTATAAACTTTGCTAATAAGCATCTTCAGACCCAGGTCATCTTACGTCTTCAGTCTTATTTCCCAGCACTCAAGAGCGCTGCTGAATGCACATGTCTTGCATTATGTTCCCCATGCCAACCCAGAGATCAGTTTTATGAGATGCGTTGTCTTATATCCGACATCTCAACATATTTCATCATAAAATGAGATTTGGGGGCATAAAGGTAAGCCAGCCTGCCACTCACTAATCCTACTCTTGCTCCTTGGGAGCCGCTGCAAAGGTTTCCCTGTAGGAGAGGTACCATCATATATGCATAAAACATGAGAAAAGCTAGAAAACAACAACCCTGGCAGCTGGAATCAGGGTTTAGGGTTGCTTCAGGACAAATAAATTGACTTGAATCCCAAGTTCCGTGTTATATTCTGTAGTTACTGTGTTTTTTATGCCTGTGGTAATATGTGTGATTAATTAAGGATTATACAACAGTTCATTCCGGTCCTCGAATTTAATATACAGTGCAACTGGGATTTTTTTACTGTTTGTATCACTCTGTATGTCTGTGTTTGTGCCTTCCAGACAGTCTGCCAGTCTGTGTATTACTGGTGGGGACTTTTTAGGGACTCTTTCTGCAAGTTACATTGATTTGCCAGTAGGTGGCGACAGGTGGCGACTGTATTTATTAGTGAGTCAGTGACTCATTCACTGATTCGTTCAAGAGTGCCGATTAATTCAGGGATGGAAACAAATGACCATCTTTATAAATTAGTAATTGAACCATTTACTTCAGTCAAAAGCCCAATTTTATTCAGACACAAAACTGTTCTTTAACAATACATAATGGACCTCTAGCTTTGTTCTGAAATATTTCCATTGGTGGAGCAAAACTGCACAAAATAACTTCTGATAGTTTAAACTATCATTTACTTAATATTAACTTTTGTCTATTGAATTGTTGTACAAAAGCAATATTGCACTCTCAGTTACATTGTCCCTGTGCACATTCAAGAAGAATGACACAAACAGTTTGTCAAATTAAATCGCAAGACTATAGAGATGTTTTATGAGTGTCATCAGCATATAGTAACTGCACTAAGAGGGTGTAGTTATGGCTTCCCAGAGGTGGTTATTTGTAATGAATGTCATGTTGTAAATGTATCTATAGATGAGACACTCTGTGCTGCTGGCCTCTGGGTGATGGATATTGTGAGTCGCCATTGTTAATGGCGTCAAGTCCTCAGCTAGATGAATCATGGCCCGCAGTGATAGTTTGCCTTTATAATTCCGGTCCACACAGCCGCATAAGGTGGATGAGGCAATCATTATTCTCTGGAGGATTCAGTGTGACAGCCTCCAGAGAGCATATGCATACGCAAACACACTGCATAATTTTGTTTGTGTATGTGTGTGACTTTTAAATGAAGGCACCTATTTCAGTGACACATTAGCTGACTAGTCAGGCATAACCAGTGATTCACCGGCCTTGATCTCTTACTGATTGCCTCGCTGATGGGTAGACCATGTTGGCTTTGACCTTGAGTCAAAATCAGAATCACTGATGGTGAGAGACAGCATATTTATCGATATACAAAAACAAATTAGACTAAAAACAGAGAGAGAAATATGATTAAAAATCAGCAACATTTATTGCTTTTGCTCCCTCTGTAATTTCTCTGCTTATAGTTCACCCAAAATCTTAATTTCCTTACCCTTATGTCATTTCAAATCTGTATGACTTTTTTATTTATTCTGCGAGAGAGAGAGAGAGAGAGAGAGAGAGAGAGGGGGAAATCACTCTCCATACAGTGCAGTGCTATTTTACTCTTCAATTGTGCAATAATACTTTAGAATATTTAATAATATTTTAAAGTAGCTTTTTTATTTTCAGTTCTGTTATGTGGTTTTGTCTTCTACATTTCTGTTCAGCTTTATTTTACAAAAAGCTACATTTCTAGTATTACTCTGGTGTTGGGTTTTTTCAGTTAAATATTTTTGTCTAATATTTATATTTTATTTTATTTTAGTTACCGAAAACCATTTTTAATAGTTTTAGTTTGCGATAACAACTCTATTAGAGTGTGTGACTACGTCATAGCGACTATAGCTGCTGCAAAGCTCCAAAAACACAAAAGATCACAATAAAAGTGCTCTATATGACTCATGCACTATTTTAGTCATAATCTTGCCTCTCCAGTGAGCTGTAAACTGACTCAATCACTGAGTCTGTAAGTTGAACTCATATTCATGAATAAATCGTTCAGTTCGAGTTGTGAACCAGGTCAAAATGAATGATTCATTCTTTCACTAGCTCAATTTTCAGTGAATAATTTGTGTGTAGGACATTTAAAATCAATAAAAGCATACTTATTTTAATTATTCAAACGCTTCTAGGCTAAAAAATATCCACTCCTGTCTGTATTTGTCCATAAGGCTTTGGCGAGTTGTCTGTAAAGTGTCTGAGTAAGGTTGAGGAGATGCCTGGCTCTGTAAATGCCATCAGTGCACACTTCTGAAATAAACCTTCAAAGGGGCCGTGCTTCTTTGACACTGAAAGGGCAGGAGAGAAAAGAAGGGGACGCATTCAGTCTTTCAGCTTTGACTTTGTCCTTTGGCGTCTCTTTGAAGCTTCAGGTTGCGGTTCATCATTATTAGATTGCGTCCTACTTAAGATTCAAATAATTGAAGGTCACTTTCACTGATGGTTGTCTTGTCCGTAGTGAAAGGTAATGTGTTTCAGTTAACATGAAATGACATTCACAATTGATTAGATCGCGAACACGGTGGTCTGGTGACTTCAGCCAAAAACTGAAAGTTGCATGTATTTAATTTTGATTCCGTATAAATGAGTAAAGATAATTCTTCATTTTCTTCTCCTCCAAGAAATCTGCGTTAGAGAAGAGGTAGTAGAACATATTAGCTTACCTTCAAAGAATCCCTCTTTCAATATTATGCAAAACTATACAGCAAGAAATAAAAAAGTTGAGTATTATGCCTCAATATCGCAGTTGGCAGAGTGGATGGGCTCGCGGGGCATCTCTGCAGCATCATATTCGATGGGGGCGTGATCCGTTCCTCATAATTATACCTCCTACTCCAGCATCTGCTGAAGAGAGGAGAGAGAGGGAGTTCCTCCGAGTCATTCTTCATGATTAATGCAGGTGTGACTGAGAGGCCTTTTGGGAACGACCGGAGAATATTTACCACAAAGTATAAAGATATGAGAGCCTCCGCTCTCTCCCCTCTTCTGACACCCTCCAAACTACACCAGCCGCCAAAGAGCAATTAGACTAGAGAAGGCCATGTAGAGGATCTATCATTTAGGCTTCCTGTTTCTCTGTAGCAGGCGAAGATGGGAGTAAAGTGGAATTTGTGGATCTATAATTGGAGCAATTTCAAAGCTGAATCACACCCGCAAGGATTGGGTTGAAAAAAACAGGAGCCTCTGTTGTATTGTGGTAAAGAGGAATGTGCCTTCCAGGAGGATGAGGTGTCTAACTAACCTGGATATGTGGGCCATCTTTGCCATTTATCAGCAGGTGTTTTGGAGCTTGTTGTGTGTCAATTATAATAGTGTCAACTAGATATTTAGGTTTTATAAAGACATTTTGAGTGGTACTTGCCTGGGCCAAACTACAGTGTTGTGGGCTGTTGCCAAGGCATTGCTAGTTTACCAAAGTTTTTCTTTTCTTTTTCTTTGTCATTTAGTTTTACTTTTCACTCTATGGTTGTTATTTGTATTTTTATAAAAAAAAATGATCTTAGTTTATTATTTTGCTGCCAATTTAGTGTTCAATGGTATTGTATTTAAAATATATAAAAAAATGTAATTATTAAAAATGTATTAATTCATACATTTAAAAGTTTTTTGTAAAATGTAATTTAAAAGAAAATGTTCATTTAATTTTCATTTTAGTTTTTGTTAACCATAATTACACTAATTCTAATGTATAGAGACCGTATATGGAAGAGAAGATTTGTAACATTTGTATGCTTAATGGAGGCAGATTATAAAATAATAATAAAATGTATATACATATTATAATTTATTTTTTATTTTTTATTGTTATGGACTCAAATCTATTTAGTTAATTACACTCATTCTCACGTATATAAACCGTATATGAGAGAGCAGATTTGTTGCATTTGTATGTTTTATGGAGGCAGATTATAACATAAAAAGTAAATAAATAAATCTTAAAAACTAAAAATAACTAAAAATGATTTGTGGCCATCTTTATTTTATTTAAATTTCTTTTGAACTAAAATATATTTTAGTTTACTTTTCAATTTTTTCAATTAAGTTTATTTTTATTTCAAATAACAAAAGTGGTTTCCCTTTAGCTTCCTAAAGGGAATTTGTGGACAATTTTATTTTATTTTGGAGTTATTAAAATGTGTTTTAGTTTAATTCTCAATTTTTCCAATAAATTGGTTTTTAATGTTTTCATTTGGTTTCCATTTTAGTATTTGCTAACCAGAATTACACTAATTCTACACATGTAGATGATATACGAGAGAGAAGAACTGAATCCGAGTGATGTCTTTATCATTTTCTTCTCTGTTATGTTGGTCAGTGCAGCTCTGATGATTAGATTTAATCGTGATGGAAGTGACACCATTTCCAGAGCCACTGGTCAACTGATTCTTAGTATTTTGACAGAGCAGTCATATTTTCTGCTGACGCCGTATATTGTGTGCTTCAGAAAGGTCAGCGGCTATAAAGCTCAGCAGTGGTGAGTATGAGTGCTATGCAGAGGTATTTCCACTCCTCTGGCCTGCAGCTGTGCTCCTCACACACCCGTGAGCTACAGAGGTGATTCACAGGTCACATTTCAGCTGAGCCAAACCATCGCTATTTGAGGAGCAAGGGCCGATGGGGTCCAATCATTTTTATTATCTCATTTTTTAACAAAGGTTTAATTGCTTTCAAACAGCAGACCCCCTGCAGCAACACACCAGACTCCCCTGTTGAACATGTTATTTTCCATAAAAGGTATTGATGTAACATAATTAGTTACTTTTTATTAACACAATGATGTAGTATTTATTTAATTTCTGTCCTGGCAGTTTTTGTCTCTCAGGCAAAATGTACAATGTTAACAGTAACTCCCCGGGTGGACAGTCACTGGAATCAAATCCTTTTGCATTCTTGCTGAGAGAGTTGTTCCCTTTTTGCACGGATCGGTGCTGAATAGCAACAGCAGCTCGGCTGCATAGTCGCTGCCACTTCTCTCCCACCTCACACACACACACACACACACACACACACACACACACACACACAAACACACCAGTACAATCAAGCGAAGGCTAGCTTCAGATGAATGGTGCTTGACAGAGCTTGAAATGCATGTTTCAGACCATCTGGACAGGTGAAAAAATGTGTGCTTCTGTTCATAAGCAGTCGAACATGCCTGCTGATCATTGGTTTTAAGCAGTTTCAAAAAAAACTTACTACAAAAAAAAAATATACAAGTGTGTGTGTATGTATGTATATATATATATATATATATATATATATATATATATATATAGCCTGTATTATGTAGGGCATGTTAACCCCAACCCCTGCTTTCAAACATTTACATAAAAAAAAAAAAATTAATAAACAAGCTCTTAGGGACTAATAGAAACCTGTGCTTAATTTCCTTCTTTAAACCAGCTCTCCTCTATAAACTTTGAATGAGGAGCGTACTTGGAAAGAGAGTAGATTTGCTCTTGATAAGGCTTTCCTTTGGATAATTCACAAGGCCATTATAGAGTAGCACCACCAGTGTAGCTGTGTGAAAGGAGGGGTGTGTGTGCGCGTGCTTAAGAGAGGGGCGAAATGGAATGTTTGTGTTTTTCTCATGGCGAGTGATATACACCAGCTGCTGCCTTAGTGCTTCATCCAATAAAATTAAGAAAGCAGCACACACACAGACACAAGTTAACAAGTTAAGGTTTAGAACAGAGTGTACAGACTTCCTTCTGCACACATTCTCAGTAATTGCAATGTGTGTGTGTCTGATGTTGTTCTGTTTCTAACTGCTATGATTTCCGAAAGAACCAATTCCAATTTTCCGTTGTTTTGCCGGAAAGGCTCAGTGCTTCATCCAAGCTAATCATTTTATCAGTAAGTTTAATAATTTGTGTATGTGTGTGAATTAGGGCTTCGCGGTATATCGCATTAGATATTCATGCGTATCTCGTCAGTAAAGCTGGTTCTGTGATTATAAATAAATCTCCATCACCTGTTTTCAGATGGAGCAGCATTTAATACACAGAGCCGTAGTTCACTGACAGAACCGGCTTTACTGATGAGATGCGCATGAATATCTCATGCATTATATCGTGCAGCCTTAGTGTGAATATAAAATATGTCTCACCGACTAATCATTTTGTACAAGTATTCACATGTAGAAGCACAGATTTCTGCCATATGCACAATAGGTGCATAATTTTGTTAGAAATGTTGTTACTCGTCTTATTTATATATATTTTTAAATCATATTTATTGTAGTTATATTTATTCGTTCTATTCGTTTCTAATATTCTGTGTATGTGTGTGTGTGTTGTGTGTGTGCAAATGTTTTATATACAATATATACAACCCGAATTCTGGAAATGTTGGGACATTTTTTAAATTTGAATAAAATGAAAACTAAAAGACTTTCAAATCACATGAGCCAATATTTTATTCGCAATAGAACATAAAGAACATAAAAAATGTTTAAACTGAGAATTTGTTTATTTTTATCCACTAAATGAGCTCATTTCAAATTTGATGCCTGCTACAGGTCTCAAACAAGTTGGCACGGGGCAACAAAGGCTGAAAAAGCAAGACGTTTTGAAAAGATTCAGCTGGGAGAACATCAAGAAACTAATTAAGTTAATTGACATCAGGTCTGTAACATAAAAAGGGATGTCTTAGAGAGGCAGAGTCTCTCAGAAGTAAAGATGGGCAGAGGCTCTCCAATCTGTGAAAGAGTGCGTAAAAAGATTGTGGAATACTTTAAAAACAATGTTCATCAATGTCAAATTGCAAAGACTTTGCAAATCTCATCATCTACAGTGCATAACATCATCAAAGGATTCAGAGAAACTGGAGAAATCTCTGTGCATAAGGGACAAGGCCGAAGAGCTTTGTTGGATGCCCGTGGTCTTCGTACCCTCAGACGACACTGCATCTCTCATCGGCATGATTCTGTCATTAATCAGGTTTACATCCAAGGATTTTTTTGCAAAAAAATATTTAACGCTTTAAAATATTTACGATATAGCTGATGGTAATGTCAATTATCGATTAAAATTTCTCATGTGTCAACACAATCTTTTTCCGTTTAACTTTAACGCATAAATTCCATAGCGATACTTCTAATGTCGCAAAAATGTTTTTGGAAACAGTTTTTGTGGAGAAAAGGGGCTTTAACGCAAATAAACGTGGTGTCACATGACAGAATTGGCCTATAGGCAGCATCCGTTTTCATGGGGTTTCTCACATTAAAGCACCGTTTCCCTGTAGTTCAAAAGCGCATTAAATCATATTTATATTATTAAATAGCATTTTTTTATATATAAAATTATTTTATACATGGTAAGAAAAAGACGAGTTATCTCTCAATCTTAATTTGATGTTCCTTTTGTAGGCTAGCCTACGTTTACATAATGTTTTCACAGTGCACTGTTCAGTTTAAATAGCCTGTAGGCCGTGCCTTTCAGCTTGACCACCTGTGAAATTATGCCATGCTCATTTTTTTTAAAAGGATATTGGAATGCGAAGTACAAATGTTTAAATTAATTCGTTTTGGCTTTTTAGCTTCTTATATTTTATTCTTGTTTTGTTCTTTCTACCGTTCAATTTAAAGGATTTGTTGTGGAGTGAGGGGAAATAAAATAGCATGTTTTTTTTCAATACATTTGGCTGACTGTGTTGTCGAGTCAATAGGCTATGCTTAACTGCGCGCATGAGGCGCCAGCAAGATCACTTGATTTTTTTTTCCTTATAAAAGTGGAAACAACTTACAATAGCCTACTCCTTCATTTGTGGTCATATAAGATTAAGACATTATTCAAAACTATTCAAATATTTATTTGATTTGTGTACATTAACAACAAATACAAAATATTTTTGTTTTTGTGAAATAAAGGAAACAAACAGGGGGCCGCTTTCTCAAGAGCGCATCACAAAATAGAACCGAAATTCTGCATAGGACTGCTAATTGTTGTACAGTTTTTTTTCTTTCGTTTTGTTAATTTATTTACTAGAACTTGCTTAACTTTTTTTTTTGCATATGGGCCTATTACTTTTATATATAATAGCTTGTTTTTCTCTGTTCGTGTTGCAGGTGCGTGCATGGTGAATCCTCGCGTTCATGTTGTTTATGCTGCTTTTTGCTTGTATAAAATGTATCCCTGGAAAACAAATTTTGGTATTTTTAATGGGTCACAGCCACCTAACAATTTAAATTGAATTTAATTGTAATTTAACATGATTCTTGTCGGTTTATATGGCTCAACGACCGCCGGTTTGGAGAAATTAAAATAACCGAATTTCAACATTCCTATTTCCTATAAACGTTAATCAGAAAAATAATAATACAACTGCACTTGTTTATGATTATTGCTTGATTGTCAAGTAGCCTATCTATATAATAGTCTATAAGAAAGTACAAAAAAATAAATAAATAAAAAAACTTGTCACTTGTTAATAAAATTAATTTTATGTAGGCTAGGCCTATACAATTTAATAATAGGCTGTTTTGTTTCAAATTGTTGAAGAACAGGCTAGCCTATAGCCTACAATTTTACGCAAGAGGATAAATTATGTATGGAAACAGCTCAAGGGCAATTTTTTTTTTGCGATACACCAAAACGTATGCGAAAATTCTTTTTTTTTTTTTTTTAGAATGATGTCATCATGCACACCATTTTATCGGTAAAAGGCCAGTTGGAAGGAAACAGCCTGTAGACAGCAAATTTCGCAAAGTTTTTTTAACGTATATTCTCAACACCAAACAGAGCAAAAACTAGATGGAAACTTGATTATTGACATTGCTAAATGGGCCCAGGAATACTTCCAGAAACCACTTTTGGTAAACACAATCTGCCATGCCATCTGCAGATGCCAACTAAACCTCTATCATGCAAAAAGGAAGCCATATGTGAACATGGTCCAGAAGCGCCATTGTGTCTTGTGGGCCAAGGCTCATTTAAAATGGACTGTTTCAAAGTGGAAAGTGTTCCATGGTTCAGATGAGTCCAAACTTGATATTTTTGTTTGAAATCACAGACGCCGTGTCCTCCGGGCTAAAGAGGAGGGAGACCTTCCTGCGTGTCATCAGTATTCAGTTCAAAAGCCAGCATCTCTGATGATATGGGAGTGCATAAGTGCATACTGTATGGGCAGCTTGGATATTTTGGAAGGCACTATGAATGCTGAAAGGGGTTTTAGAGAAACACATGCTCCCCTCCAGATGACGTCTATTTCAGGGAAGGCCTTATGAATTTCAGCAGGACAATGCAAAACCACATACTGCAGCTATTACAACAGCATGACTTCATAGTAGAAGAGTCCGGGTGGTGAATTGACCTGCCTGCAGTCCAGATCTTTTAGCTAAAGCTTACAGCTCATGAAAGTTAAAAATCCAGTATCTCAAAATATTTTAATATTTCCTAAGATCAATCAAAAAAAAGAAGAATTGTCAAAACGGAAAACTTCCAGTTTTTTAAAGTATGTTCATTTATGCACTCAGTACTTGGTCGGGGCTTGTTTAGCACAAATTACAGCATCAGTGAGGTGTGGCATGGAAGCGATCAGCCTATGGCACTGCTGAGGCACTATTGAGCCTTCAGCTCATCTGTATTGCTGGATCGACTGCTTCTCATCTTTCTCTTGAAAATTTCCCATAGATTCCATATGTGGTTCAGGTCAGGCATGTTGGCTGGCCAATCAAGCACAGTAATATCATGGTCAGCAAACCACTTGGAAGTGGTTTTGGCACTGTGGGTAGGTGCTAAAGTCCTGCTGGAAAAGGAAATCAGCATCTCCATAAAGCTTGTCAGCAGATGGAAGCATAAAGTACTTGAAAAATCTCCTGGTAGACGGTTGCATTGACTTTGGACTTGATAGACCGAAACCAGCAGACGTTACGGTGCCCCAAATCATCTCTGACTTCGGAAACTTCACACTGGACTTTAAGCAACATGGATTCTGAGCCTCTCCAGTCTTCCTCCAGACTCCAGACCTCGATTTCCAAATGAAATGCAAAATTAACTTTTATCTGAAAAGAGGCCTTTGGACCACTGAGCAACAGTCCAGTTTTTTTTCTCCTTAGCCCAGGTAAGATGCTGCTGACGTTGTTTCGGTTTCAGAAGTGGCTTGGTAGCCCTTTTCCTGAAGATGTCTGAGCGTAGTGACTCTTGATGCACTGACTCCAGCTTCAGTTCACTCCTTGTGAAACTCTCCCAAGTATTTGAATCAGCTTTGCTTGGCAGTATTCTCAAGCTTGCGGTCATCCCTGTTGCTTGTGCACCTTTTCCTTCCCAATTTCTTCTTTCTAGTCAACTTTGCATTTAATATACTTTGATACAGCACTCTGTGAACAGCCACCACTTTCAGTAATGACCCTCTGTGACTTACCCTCTTTGTGGAGGGTGTCAATGATTGTTTTCTGGACCATTGCCAAGTCAGCAGTCTTCCCCATTATTGTGGTTTCAAAGAACAAGAGATACCCAGAAATTATACTGTAGGGGTGGTATGGTAATTATTCTAATATTTTGAGATACTGGATTTTTGACTTTCATGAGCTGTAAACTCAAAATTAAAACAAAAAAACTTTTGAAAATATTCTTGTAGAATAAGAATTAAATCTTAATTCTTAAAATTTTCACTTTTAGAAATGTGTTACAAAAAATTCAAGTTTTTTAGGATATTCAATTTTTTATGAGATGCACATGTGTGTGTGTATATATATATATATATAAAAACACATTCCATGTTTCTGTCTACCAGGTGTATTATTATTGATGTGTAGCCCAAATGTATGGGGAAAATATGATGAATAGTTGTGAGAACCCAAGTCTCTTCTGCTGAATTAGTGCCTTTCCAAGCGCTTTTAGTCACTTTAAACTTCATGAGTGTCTGTTGCAGAGTTTAGATGTGCTGAATTCAGAGAAAATCTGCATATTTTTAGGTTCTTCTGTTCTTGTTGAAATTTTAGCTTTTGTCAGTTTAAGGTTTAATAAAAATATTGTGACATTTTGACAAGTTTCCTTTCCATAAGATGAGCGATATCTTCTGTATCCCCTGTACCAGATTTGGTGAGAAAGGGAAAAGTTTGTTATCCTGTAGCTGTCATTTCCTGCTGTAATGAATGTCTCCCTGTCAAATTTGCCACAGTCTGTGTCTCTTTGTGCATGCGGTGATGTATGAGGCCTCTAGTTTTATGTCAAAGACTGTGTAAAATCTTTATTTGATGCAAAGCCACAGTCTTGAGGGAGCTTCATTGTAAAAGTAAATTCTCATACATTCAACCACATGTATTTACTGCCCCCTGTAGGTGACCTGGTGTCCCGTGCCATGCATCTCCTTCAGCCTCTGCACATCAAGAACCCCAGCAATGGAACGCCCGTACACCAGAACCGCACCGGCACTGTGCACTGGGAACCGGAGGCCCTCTACACGCTCTGCTACTTCATGCACTGTCCTCAGATTGAGTGGGAAAATCCTAATGTTGAACCCTCGAAGATCACCCTGCACACTGAGAGGTAAGAGCATGCTGTGTATTAGAAGCATGAAAGTTGCTACGTCACGGTAATGCAGTTAATTAAGACAGCACAGGAAGTCATATAGTGTTCTGTTCATGTAGATACATAAATATAATATTTAATTTGTGGTGTTTGCTAATGCAATCATCACTAGTATTATTACTAGCAATATCCAAGTTGGTTAATTGGCTGTTATTTTGATCATAACCATGCCCTGCTTGACTATTCAGGCTGCAACTTTGTAAACTGGTAATGCATATTTTCCATTTTCATTACATATATATATATATATATACCATAATGATATATGCTTTATTTTATTATGAAAATTATACATAACCACAAACATATCAAGCAATGAATAATTTATATTTATTATTTGTAATTTAACAAACATTAACCATATTAATATTTATAGTAATGATGTTTTTTAATTTTAATTATATATATAATATAAATTATGTATTATATATACTTGTCATGCCTCCGTGTGTCTCCCTGCCACCCTCTTCTCTAGTTATCAGTATTGACCAGTGAAAACAGTATATTTTTTCAGTGATTATTACTAGCCATAACAGATATTTGTTTCAATAAGTCCTAAACTATACAGTGCAATGGGGAAAAACAATTATATCTTTTCACCTGGCAGATGATAAATCTAAACAGCTAAAAAATCCCATGGCTTTTCCAAGTAGGGACTCGTCCCCTGTCTGTCGACCAGAATATCATGGAGGCTTTTGCAGCCACTCAAAACCGCATAGCAACAAGAAACAACCACATAAATCACCTTGGCAGTGTTACACATAGGGTTGGGTATCGTTTGAATTTTATCGATTCCGGTTCTGTTTAACGATTCCGATTATTTTCGATTCCCAGTTTCGATTCCATTGTGATTAAATAATGATATCAAACATTTATGCTGTGTCTCTTTTTAGCAAACCATTTATTGGAGCTGAATACCATGAACAAAAATCAACAGGCTACATAAAAACTGGACTCTTTAAGAGCTGTTTGTGTGCAAAATAGAACTGCAGGATTCTAGATAAATTTATTTTTTGTAATTTTTTTCCCAATGGAAGTTGTGGTTCTCTCATGATTCTGAAGAAAAAAATAGACAACTAAACAAAATCACATGTAATTTATGAATTACTCACTCAAGATGTACTTGTTTCATTACTGGATGAATCAGCGTCCTTGAACAAATCTCTTTTATGATTCAAAGACAAATACATTTTAACAGACCCTTTTCGCCACCCACTGGCGTAACAATGTAATCGATAAATCTTCATTTGAAGTATCAAATTACTTTCAAAAGTAGATTTTCTCTATTTTAATCGCTACCGTACATATCAGAGTTTATATCTGAACTATAAACTTTTATAACAGTGCTTCTGTAATTTGAATGTTTGTAACACAGAAATAATGATACTGTGTGGTTGAAAGACTGTGAAGCTGTTTCATTCATGTACATGACAGCTGCTCTCTTTAGGTCAGCGGCAGCGCGAATGCAGGTTTAAATGTTTAAATCACACTGACTGATGTGATCGTTCGCTGCACGGACGAACCAAGTGATCACAACATTGTGATCGCACACCTCAAAGGTTGAGGAATGAAACAGACAAATCATTTTAATTTAGGAATAGAATCACGTTGGTGTTTGAATCATGTTCGTGATCTTTAACGATCTATTAAATTAATGTCATGTTGGTGGTGACACCTCTCTTGCAACATGTTTAGCTATCACAGATATTATACTTAGCTTTTTTGGCTTCTGATCGCAAATGCAGCCAAACTTTGGAGCGCTTAGATTAGCGAGCAAGGTCCTGGCAGAACGCTAGGTCACACCTGTCCTCACAGATGAAGAAAAAAAAGCACATAGGAATCGATAGGCGGAATCAAATTTTTATTTGACAACAAGTATCCGATTCCTGACCTTAAGTATCCGATTCTGGAATCGGAATCGATTAGTGATACAGCATCCAATGACCCGATACATGATGGTGGCGACATTTTCTTCAGATGACATCTAGTGCACTGTTGCTTTGTGCCTTGTTCTGTATGTCAATTTATGCCCAAGGGTTTTTCAGTCACTGTGGGGATTGCTTCAGACCGCATTCACACTATATGGCAGGGGTGGGGAACGTTGATCCTGGAGGGCCGGTGTCCCTGCAGAGTTTAGCTCCAACCCTAATCAAACACACCTGAACCAGCTAATCGAGGTCTTCAGGATGCAGTTAGGTATTTTTTCCCCAGTGTTTTTCAGGGTTGGAGGTAAACTCTGCAGGAGAGTGGCCCTCCAGGATCAACGTTCCCCCACCACTGCTATACGGGCACAGGGATGCCAAGGAGAACGTGATTTAGACGTAATCTTGAATTCCCTGATGCAGTGTCACAGCACAATGAAGATACAGTAGAACTCTTGACTCCTGTTGGAAGAGAGCATTAATGGATTGCTATAGAGTTATATTTAGCATTCGCTCCACATTGATATATCCATCAGGACAACTCGTCCCAGACTGTCCCACATCACTCAGGTGTGATAAAAAGCCCCCTTCCAAGGACCCTGTGGGACGCCCATGCAATGCTCGACAGGTGCATGAGCAGGCTGCCCTCTTCCCCAGGGACAGACAGTCTGTTCCATTTTATTCATTTCTTTCTTGGCCTCTCGTAGAAGAATGAGAGAGTGACAGATGAGAGAATAACAGAAAAAATAAAATAAGATGGTAAGTGAGGATAGGAATAAAAATGAGTGGAGGTTTAGGAATAGAGATGGAGAATGAAAACAAGAGATCAGACTAGAGTAGCGTCTGGAGAGGTTCAGGGTTGTGGCTTTAGATTTCAGACTTCAGTCGAGTGGACTTTTGTAGATGTGCTCAGTGACATTTCATCAACCTTTTAACTTTCCTGCTGTAGAGGGGAAACACACAGGGGCACGGGAGCACTCTTATCCACACTGCAGTGTTTAGCCTGCTTTGGTCCACATACTGTACCGCATCGTTTCCAACACGAAATTCACTGAAAGATCTAGGAAACTTATTTCCTAGAAACAATTTCCCTGTCTTAAAGACAGTTTTTAAAGCAAGGGATTTTTCTCAAACTCATAGTTTATGTGTGGTAGCAATATTTAATTATTTTGAGATGATCAATATCTACCTTTTAACTTTTTAAATATAATTGTTTTAGTTTATTATTTTAGTTATTTACGATCAGTTATTTATATATATATATATACTAAATAACGAAATATTGATGAATAACTGAAAACATGTATTTAGTATTTAAACAATAATATTTAATAAATGTAAATAGCTTTTTTTTTAAACTGTCTTATTAAAAACTAATGCATAAATTTGAATAACAATTTTAAAACTAATAAAAAACCAATAAACTAATAAAAAGATTTTAACTAATACATTTTAAATGTACATTTTAAACTTAAGTGTGATTAGAATTAGTTATAACATGTACAACTATATAAGTTTTTATAAATATAATATAATAATATATAAAACTATTTTGAATATTATGATTTTGGTGTAATGTATGTATGTATGTATGTATGTATGTATGGTCTTTTAAAATAACTTCTTAATATAATATGTAAAATTGTATACATATAAAATGTTAATATTCTAATACATTTTAATAATATGTAATACAATATATTAGATATAATAAATATTATATAATATAAAACTACTATAGATATTGTGATTGTACAATATAATAACTATAAAGGTATATTCACATAGATATTCATTCATGGGGTCTTTTTCTTTCTGGTCTGGTTTGTTCTTGTAGATGTTTGACGTGATCTTTTTATTGTATTTCTCCTTAGTTCAGAGTACCAAGACAGGCAAATTATTTCCATAAATCAGTGGAATTTATCTTAGCAAAATATTTATGAAGACTTTAACATTTTTCAGGAGACCCTTGATAGAGCAACTCGAATACAAAGTTGATGATCTACAGTGCAACAAAAAACCCTCTCCATTCTCCAGCCAGATGTGGCTTCACTTTCAAACTCCAGACAGGAATGAGAACCACGTCCTTTTCCTCCAAACATTTCTTCGAAGGGAGGGGAGCGGAGAAGCACGTTATTCAGGCAGAAGAGAAACAGAGAAGGGTTTGCGGTTTGTTTTGGCGGAGCTGGGATTCCTGGCAGGCTTTCTTGCGGTGGGTAGGTGTCCGGGGAGGAAGAGTGTGGATTGTGCAAAGCTAGCTGTTAGACGCAGGTCACAGGAAGCACAATTAGATGAAGATAAAGGGTTCAAGATGAAGCTTGACAGCGTTATTCACTTGAACAGACTTTGGCAAGGCATATTTCTAGGGTCAAATGCCTGCTCCTTTTTATTTACAGTACGTCCAAGCGTGTGCACTGACAACTCGAAAATGTTTTTTTCTCTCATTTGGAAATTACAATTACATGCTTTGTCCCACACACTGCATGCTTTTTCACACAGAGGGGTGTGTGCAACAAGTTTGACACAAAAACAAGTGTAGGCGAACAAAAGCTGTGAAGTCATTGTTTTTTTTTTTTTTTCAAACTTGAAAGCCATAAACCGAGCCCATTTCACACAACAGTGTATGTTTCTCATATTGTCATATTATTTAGCTGTTGGCATTATTAGCATGTTGATCCACAACAACCCTGCAAGACTAAACTCAGTTAAACTGCAGTGCAATAATGCTGGATATACTGATCGGAAATGCTTGAAGCTAAATATTCAACATACAAAGACTTTCATGGTCATATTAATCGTGACTCACTGCAGTTGAGTCAACTTCCTCATATTCCTCGACCTTTGCCCTCTAAAGAATAGTTTTGAAACTTATGTAAAACTGGTGGTTGGCGCATTGAAAGTGTAACAGAAGCACTTTTGCAGCTGTTTAATGATATTTTTGCATTCAGATTAATCTGTTTATCTGTAATGAGAATGTTTTCTTGGTAATGAGCAGCTTGATTCTCCAACTTTCTTTTTTTGGACTGAAAACTTGTCAGGATGGCAACAGGTCTTTTATTTCCCGCTCTAATTAGATGCAGCTTAGAATTGGTAATTAGTAGCAACTGAAATCCCACCAGAGAGCTTATTATTACTTCTCTAAAGTATCCTAAAGCTGCACGCAAACAGATGTGTCCATTCAAATTGGAAATCTAAGGTGATTAGAAGAATCAGACATGCTAACAGACAAAGGTTTGAATATATTGGACTTTATTGGTTTCTTATGATCTTAAAAACCTTTGATTTGAAGCCTTAGTGCTTAAATGCTAGAATTGAAGTTTGTGGGCAATAATAAATTATCAAAACAATTACTTAATGTAAATTTTGGGGTAAATATTTCTCTCTCCTCTCTCTGCAGGCCGTTTCTGGTGTTGCCTCCGCTGATGGAGTGGATCCGGGTGGCCATGGCGCACACAGAGCACCGCCGAAGCTTCTCCGTGGACAGCGACGATGTACGACAGGCAGCCCGACTGCTGTTACCTGGGGTGGACTGTGAGCCGCGGCAGCTGAAGTATGTTTGGGATGCAGCGTCACTTCCATATATGCACAAACACACAGGCGGCATGCACATTATGCTCGTAAAATGCCTTAATTAACAGTTAGTCATTCGCTGAAGGACAGTACACACACACCATGTACTCATGCTGCATCTCTTATGAATTAAGTGCCTTTAACTTCCTGTGTGGTATTAGTTTCCTAGTGACAGGCTCTGAAGTACTATGTAAATGGCTTTTTAGTTATTTTCTGGAGCATGCTGTTACCTTCGCAGATGCAGGATGTCTTGGCAAACAAACAACATTTCATGTCAGGGTTTCTTTTTCCATAGCAACAATCTTTCCAAGTGAACGCTGGCTATACTAATTATTGTATTTATTTGTATTTAATATTTTATTTTCTATTTTTATTTTTGAGCCTGATATTAGTTTTTGTTAAGGAAATAATATTGTATTTAAAAAAGTTAAAGACCAAAAATACTATATTATTATAAGTAAATTATTTTGTAATGTTTATTTATAATGTTTTTATACATTTGGTTTATACATATATACATATGCGTGTAATATAAATAATATATATTGTATTTTTACTTTTTATTATATGTATACAATATTATATATAAATATATAACAATGATTTCAAGTAATTATTAATATACATTTATAATATTTTCATTTGTATATACTTCATATGTAACAAATAATATAAAGAGTTTTTATATTTATATTTTCAAATATTACTAGTATTTATATGATGTAATTTTCTATGTGATTTTAATGTACTGTCAATTACAGATTTATATAAATGACATTATAAATTATACACTCACCGGCCACTTTATTAGGTACACCTGTTCAATTGCTTGGTAACACAAATTGCTAATCAGCCAATCACATGGCAGCAACTCAATGCATTTAGGCATCTAGATGTGGTGAAGACGACTTGCTGAAGTTCAAACCGAGCATCAGAATGGGGAAGAAAGGGGATTTAAGTGACTTTGAACGTGGAATGGTTGTTGGTGCCAGACGGGCTGGTCTGAGTATTTCAAAAACTGCTGATCTACTGGGATTTTCACGCACAACCATCTCTAGGGTTTACAGAGAATGGTCTGAAAAGAGAAAATGTCCAGTGAGCGGTAGTTGTGTGGATGAAAATGCCTTGTTGATGTCAGAGGAGAATGGGCAGACTGGTTAGAGATGATAGAAAGGCAACAGTAACTCAAATAACCACTCGTTACAACCAAGGTATGCAGAATACCATCTCTGAACACACAACACGTCGAACCCTGAAGCAGATGGGCTACAGCAGCAGAAGACCACACCGGGTGCCGCTCCTGTCAGCTAAGAACAGGAAACGGAGGCTACAATTCACACAGGCTCAACAAAATTGGACAATAGAAGATTGGAAAAACGTTGCCTGGTCAGATGAGTCTTGATTTCTGCTGCGACATTCAGATGGTAGGGTCAGAATTTGGCGTAAAGAACATGAAAGCATGGATCCATCCTGCCTTGTCTCAACGGTTCAGGCTGGTGGTGGTGGTGTAATGGTGTGGGGATATTTTTTGGCACACTTTGGGCCCCTTAGTACCAATTGAGCATCGTTTAAACGCCACAGCCTACCTGAGTATTGTTGCTGACCATGTCCATCCCTTTATGACTACAGTGTACCCATCTTCTGATGGCTACTTCCAGCAGGATAATGCACCATGTCACAAAGCTCAAATCATCTCAGACTGGTTTCTTGAACATGACAATGAGTTCACTTTACTCAAATGGCCTCCACAGTCACCAGATCTCAATCCAATAGAGCACCTTTGGGATGTGGTGGAACGGGAGATTCACATCATGGATGTGCAGCCGACAAATCTGCAGCAACTGCGTGATGCTATCATATCAATATGGACCAAAATCTCTGAGGAATGTTTCCAACACCTTGTTGAATCTATGCCACGAAGAATTAAGGCAGTTCTGAAGGCAAAGGGGGTCCAATCTGGTACTAGCAAGGTGTACCTAATAAAGTGGCCAATGAGTGTATGTAGGTGTACATACACACACATACACGCATATGTGCAAAAAGCCTCTAAGTGCCGTCTGAGGTTTTCATCTAAAATGAGCATTTTTATCAGGCTCCTATGTTTATGTTCAGTAATTTTACTCTAATGGCAATGTGTAGGTCCTTTATCTTTGCAATTATAGTGAAATAACTGAACATAAATATAAGAGCCTGAAAAAATGCTCATTTTAGAAGAAAATTTCAGATGGCACTTAGAGGTTTTTGCATCTGAACTCTCTCTCTCTCTCTCTCTCCTCTCTCTCTCTCTCTCTCTCTCTCTCTATATATATATATATATATATATATATAGGGAGTTGTATCTAATTAGTGTGGCAGAATATGGCATATCTGTTGTAAATGTTGTTATAAAATAATTAAATAACCAACTAAATGAAAAACAAATAAAAAATGAAAGTAGTATTTCTTGTTTGAAGATGTGTAACTGAGCTCTGGACTGTCCTTTTATTCAACAGAGCAGACGACTGCTTCTGTGCTACACGGAAACTGGACGCTGCATCCACAGAAGCGAAATTCCTGCAGGACCTGGGGTTCCGGATGCTCAACTGCGGACGAACTGACCTGGTCAAGCAAGCAGTCAACCTGCTCGGGCCAGATGGCATTAACAGTATGAGTGAACAGGTGGGCACTGATATATTCACACACACATATATTCACACATTTGTGTGACATTCAGGCCTGACTTTACTAGATTTTCTATCTACTGAGTCAAGGAGTCAATGTATTTTTTAATTAAGAATACTATATCTCTGACTGCTAAAAGTTGTTGTCCTTCAAGCTGGCATTTTGACAAAAGATCCTACTGTTTCTTCTCAGCTCTGTTTGTACAGCACCTTATATTCATACACTAACACTTTATGATATGGTAGCCATGTTAGCCATTTTAAATTGAATAGAATTAATTACGACATCAACAACATAATAACAGTGTAATTATGAGCAGCTCCACAAAATAATTATCATGAAATAATCACACATGCATTTTTATTAGTCAGCACTTGCACTGTAATTACTCCCTGATGTAAATGCCAATGTAAACTGTGACTTTTCTCACATCTGCCTTCCATTGTTTGCTCCTTCGTCTGTATGGTATCCGCCTCAAACCATTAAATACTTGAGCATCAATGACATTTCTGCCGCCTGTCATTTGAAGAAGAAAAATGCCCTAGTGGGTTTCTTATAATATTATATGTATGAAGAAAGATGACCCACATAGACATTTAGAGGCTAAGAAAATAAATAAAGAGTTGCATGACCTTTAAATAAGGAAAAACGCTTCAAATCTGAGCCGATCTGTGTAGTAAGCATCAAACGTGATAGCAGTCGTGACACTCGGTATTATAAATCAAATAGTGTCATCCGTATCCGGCACTGGGTTCGTGTTATTGTCACAGTCTGTCTTGAATACAGCAGCCAGTTTATCCAAAGAATGACGGCGACATGCCGACGCTGACAAAGTGGATTAAACTAACATGTAAAATTGAAGCGGCACACAGGCAAAACCATACGCAGGGAATGTGATGACAAAAGACAATTGTTGGAGTCCAGCTGGGAATCATTGAGAGTAACTCCATCTTACTCTGGAAGTGTTGCTCCGAAATCACGCTAGCAAATATGGTACTCGTTATTTCAAGAAGAGCCTTGAGGGAAAATACGTCTCAACTGACAAATGAATCTCCTTCTTCATGGTGAAATCTGTTTGCAGAGCTGCACGCTCGTGAGCTAGTCATAGAATAAAGTGTTTATACTGAGTTTTTAGGCTCAACATGAAGCGTGTAGAAACATGTGAAACCCCTTTCCCTGTGGTAAAACCACCATAACGTAGAGGATCACGAGCCTTGTTACTTTTTTAAACAGTATATAAATATAATGTATTATCAAAACATAACTCTGAAAAGGTATTAATGGTTTATGTTGTCCAAAGATGTTAAACGCTCTAAGCTAATTGCTGACTTTGTGCTTTCATGCACTGATGCTAATGTTTGTGTTTCACTAAAGCAGCTATAGATTTGATGGCCTAGAGAATGAATTGTTTTCTGTTTAAAGTGCATTAATTGAGCATCATCCATAAAGATTAGTGTTCCACTCAGTTCATTTAAATAGACAAGTTTAAGGGTTTTAAGAAACTGTTATTTTCAGAGTTTTTGCTCAATAGCCCTTAACTAGTGCTGCAGTAACAGGGCTCATACTATGGCATATGTTCTGTAGGTGATAAGTGTTTTTGGTTGCTTTTTAGGGCATGACCCCTCTCATGTACTCGTGCGTCCGTGGGGACGAGGCCATGGTGCAAATGCTGCTGGACGCTGGAGCAGACATCAACAGTGAGGTCAGTGTTTATTGGTGGACATTTTTGCCTTGTAGCATGTTGTTGCTCTGTCTCTTTGAATCTAACTATCCTGTCTCTATAAAAAACGAACTAATCTCTCTGTCATCTTCCCGATGCTGTTTGCATGAGCTTGTGTAGAATAAATAGTGATCGTATCATGTGTATGCAGGTGTGTCTACTTAGGTTCTCATGAATATTTAATGAAATTACAAGCAAATTAGTTATGCTATTGATTTCCAATGCAATGCATGTATTTGTACAAATGCTATATTTTAAATACTATTTATATAAAATGTGGGAAAATGCAATGATTGCCTATAGTAGATACACTGATTGTGAAGCACTGTGGTTGAAAACATGAAACATAATAATAAAAGTGGATTAAATCTGATTCAGCTGGCTAAAACAACATTTACTCAGTCATGCTAGTGTGAAAATCATTCATTTATATTTAAAGTAGCATGTTTCATGTATTTGCCTCAGGGGTGAATCTCCCAAAAACAATCAAGAATGTGTCCAAGTCTTATTTTACCATACAAAATGATATATTGCGTAAAGATAATGAAGTCTGTTTTATCTCATTACATTTTTTTTTGCATTGTGACATTATTTCATGACAATTAAGGATGTTTTATGATTACTATAACATGCCTGGATGAGAATTCTCACTATTCTTAATTATGATTCTAATTGCTTTAATTTAGTTTATTTAGAACTCTATTACGGTAATTAAGAAAATGATTAAAATCAGCATATATTAAAGGCAGCATAAAAATACCACAATGAATAAATACTGTGTACTTTCCCTAGTGAAAAATAAAAATACTATGTATTTGAAATACATTTATTTTGTGCTAAGTATACTACAAATAAACTGCAAGTAAACTTTAGGTACACTTTAAATATCTTGCATTTTAAGACCAATATTATTCAAAGATCATACAATCCTCATCAATAGTGATATGAAAACACATGCTAGGCTTATTATTAAGAAATGTGCATTGTGCAGAAGTCTCAAGCGATATGTCAGTAAATATGTTAATAGATTTGAACTATGCTTAGTTTGAAATAAATGTATTTTAAATATATAAATTCTTACTTGCGTTAATTATTAGATATTAACATTTCACATTACACTAATGACGATTTCAGAGAAAAATTCACATTTTAAAGTAGTCTTTTATTAAGTAATTTAATAAAAAATAATTAATATATTATTTACAAAATGTATATAAAAATGTGTGTAACCTTCTGTTCTTGACCGATTTTTGTGAAATTCACTCCTGTATATGTCATGATGTGATCTTGTGCTCTTTTACCTTTTGTCGTCTTTCTCGTTTGCCCCTGTGAGGACATTTTTATATGGAGTCGTTGACTTGGGCAAAGCACCAAATGCATTTGCAGTGATATTACCTTGTTTTACAAATTGCTTTAAGCTCAAGAAGAGTATCAGCAAGTGGGCAGATGTGCCGTTATTTGCCTAAATTTTCTTGTGCAACCAATTCTTTAACCTGAATCAATGGGTTCCAAAAGATCATGTTTGCCTAGACATGAACAGATGCCTGCATCATTTACCTCTGATTACTGGAGAGCCGAGTTTTGCATGCAGTACAGCTGTAAGCGTTAAAGCCAGACAGGCCTTCTTTTTTGGTGCTTTGTACATGAGTCACTTCTAGCGTTTGAACTCGCTGCCAATCATTCTTCCTGCAGTCTTCGCGTCATCGCTATGAAAACCGTGAACTAGATCCTAAACCGTGGTCAGGATTTTGAGTAAAGCGAGGAGGGCGTGTAGGAGTTGTCCAAAGAAGAGCGAACGCCAGTAAACTCTAGATTAACGTGGGCTGATGGAAAGAAGGGGTTTGGAGAACAAAACGAGCACTGGCTCTTTCTTCTTCTCTTCGCTTGAATTAACAAAACAGCCAGACGGCGGAAAAACTTTCCGCTTACTCATTCACTCATTCCTTCCCCTTTTCTTCTTGCTCATACTCCTGCAATTCCGCAATTGGAGCTCAGTGTGCTAGTATATGATGGCTGAATTTTTCTCTCCCTGAACTTCACCTATATGATTCCCAGGTGCCCAGCTCACTACACAAGCACCCCTCAGTTTATCCTGACACCAGGCAGGGGACTCCACTCACATTCGCCGTGTTACACGGACACGTCCCTGTCGTGCAGGTAGTGGCGCTGCCAATGATTTGATGCCTTCCACCTTTGCACTTTCCTCAGTTATTATTATGATGCCACCATCATAATAATAATGGTACAAAGAAACAGTTTGATGTTAGTTTTGGGCTGGATGGTGCTGCCCTGGTTCAGATGAACTTGGATGGGCGTAGATTGGTATCAGGAATAAGAAGAATGAGGCCAGTTTTATTGACTGTGCACTCTATTCTTACCCCAAAAGTGGAGTCTTACTTTGACTATAAATACTAGATGTGTTGAATCCGATGACCTACTAAGGCCAACTTATTTAGCTTCTCCAAAAAAATGGAAAGGCAAGGTGATATTTCTTGGGATACTTAATTTCCCAGAAGCACACATCCACCACAGTAGGAGAAAAAAAACAAAATCCTTCTTTTTGTTGGATATCATTTCCCATTTTCTTTTTTGAACCAGACAAACAGACCAAAACCGTGCACTTAAAGCATCGAGAGTGAAATAAATTATGACCAGATTACCATCAAAATCTTTGCTAGTTGGAGGTGGCCTATAGGTGATGAAAAGAGCAGGCTAATTTAATGCAATTACAGCATTTATATTTACAGATGTCTTGCTTAAAGTTAAATCCTCTGAAATGTGTTTTATAATGATTGTACATTTCACATTATTGAGCAGCTTCTGCTGGATGCCCGAGCAAATGTGGAGGGAGCGATTCAAGATGGCACAGAGAACTACACAGAGACGCCTCTACAGTTGGCGTCTGCGGCAGGTACCACAAAATCTCATTGACACCGCACAGTGACCCCAAAATGTGTTCGGACACTGAAACCACGAAGAGCATTTGCAAATTTAATTGATTAAATAGCACAATGTCAAACCAAGTGGTATCTGCAAACATAGAGCTAAATAATAAGACCAAGGTATTTTATTGGATGTACTGTTTAAAGTCAGTTCCCCTCCAGTTTACACTAACACGTGATTGACTGTAACTGATTTTTTTACAATTATCACATTTAATTTATTTTATGCTTTTTTTATAAATTTGACAAGACTGATTTGCTAAAATAAATAAAAAGCTGAGTTTGCTAGCTTCAAAATAATTGTCACTTGGTTTGATATTTATGGTTTTATATCTAATGCAGTGACATCAAGCTATGGCCTAAGTCTACAAACACTTTATAGAGCCACTGTAAATTATCGTTACTTACAGTGTAAAACAATGCAAAAACTGTACCTGGTGCGGTACCCTCTCAGGTACATCTTTGTACCTCATCCACCCTAAAGGGTGCATATTAGTACCTTAAATAGTAAATACAACTGTTTTAGCCTATACAGAGAAAGTCAACGCGGTCCAAAACATTTCCAAGTACTTTAAGGTCAAAATGAACACTATTTAGGGGGTAGATAAAGCACTTTTGAGAGTACAGCCCTAGTGACATGTACATTTACATTATGGAGACTCCATGTGATTGAAATCTTTGACGACATAATGAGTGAATACGTTTTTTGTGCATTAGATGAACTTGCTTTAGATGATTTTGTATATTACTTCCAGTTTTTAAATAGTTACATTTTGTTCCTTTTGTTCCTCTAATTTTGGTAAAATAGTCCTTGTAGACTGAGCTGACAAACTGAAGACATTATACTTTTGTGCCCCAGAGTTGGTTCCAGAACCGTAATAGTGTTATTCAGAGACCGATGGAGCTGCATCGCTCTCAAGAGCCCTTTGCAAACTTGCTAATGAGCCTTAGCGACAGCAGCTTTTTTTTTTACATCCACAGTGTGAATGTGACAAGTCCACATGGTGGAATGATGTATGGAACCCAGTGCCAAATGAGATTTCATAATCCCGACTGTGGCAGTCCTATGAATATGAATTGACCTGAGTGATATTCATTTACATTTGCTGAGTGGATTCCAGCATTATGCCGAAAATTACCTGTCTGCCCCACTTAGCGAACAAACTCTTGAAGACTTGGGTAATTCGGGTTTCAGTCAGCTGGTAATGGACACTTTCTTGGTGATAAAAACGGATGGGGTACACAAAATTGTATCATCTTCTGCAGAGGAGGAAAATGAAGGAGCACAAGCCAAATGGATTGAGGCGAAATGTCTAGAAACAGGTTTAACCGTATGCCTGTGTTCCCCTGTGACCCAACAGAAATGGCTGTGGATGGGATTGTTTGAGCCTCATCGGATCCAAAACTCATCAGGGCTCATTGATTACGCCCCATTTGCTGTATGCTGGGTCAATTACCCCCACTGTTTGCGTTCGGGTTTTCCTTCTAATGTAGAAACACTTTCCCCTCATTACTCGATGTGGATGTGCAGAGGACAGCCTGCTAATTTACAAGAGCAAATCAATCTGGGGACGGGTGGCTAGACGGTCTGACTGATAAATACTGTTTCCTGTGGCTTAACTGGTATATCAAGCACTCGCAACATCAACATCATGGGTTTGATTCTCTGGATTCATTTGCTAGTAAAATGTGTACATTCATTTTTATGACAGAAAACTGATGAAGGAATTCTTCTTTTAAATTAATGCTGTATCTGATTTTGATTGAGAGAATTGTCGCTTAAGGGGCCAATCAAGCCAAAATAAAAACAAAATCTACTTGATCCATTCCCTTATTACACTAAACAAAAGAAATAATATATTATACACATTTTTTGTAACCCAATGTGTTGTAAAACTGGTAAAACGAAGGGTTACATGACCGACTAAAATACAGTAACTGAGAATGTTTCACACTTTCATAATTTATAAAAATTTTACTAGTTGAATGACATGGCTATGATGGAATAAAATAATTTTACACAACACTTTATTTTTTAACACTATGATCACATGATTGACTATAACAGAATTGTTCACACTTCATTCATTCATTCATTTTAATTACTTTTTAAAAATTAATTTCCTGACATGATTATGATTGACTAAAATAACAGATTTTTTCACACCTAATTTATATAGTTTATTTTCTTGATTTTGTTTTATTTATGTGTGATTTATTGATATGATTATGGTTTGCTAAATTAACTGAATTTGACTCTTTTTTTATTTTTATTTTTTTTTTATTTATTGACAGGACTCTGATTTTCTGAGATGTTCACACTTTACATTTTTACTATAAACACAGGATTGACAAATAACACTTTATTTATTTGTTATTGACATGATTTGCTAAAATAACACTTTTTTCCACAGTTGTATTTATTTAAATGTTTACACTATCAAAATGTAAATGACTATATAAATGATCATTCTTTCTCACTTTATTGATTGATTGATTAATGAATACATGATTATGATTGACTAACACATTTTTTCACACCTATTTTTTGTACATTGCTTTTACGTTTTCTATTTTTTTTTTATTTACTTACATATGCCACTCGGTGTAAACAGCAGTGTGTCTCTGCTGATCTTAATAGCACAGTAGGTGTCTAACTACATTGCTTTGAATAAAACTATCTTAAAACCAACTTAATATATATTGTCTTGCATTTTAACAGGCAACTTTGAGCTGGTCAGTCTGCTTTTGGAAAGAGGAGCAGACCCTTTGATTGGCACCACCTACCGTAACGGCATTTCCTCGGGTCTGCTGGGTGAGATGAACTCGTACAGCCTGGCAGCATCACATGGACACAGGTAACACGCACCCAATGACTCCACAGCATATGAACTGACAGCACACTCACCACCAGCACAACAGGGAACCGAGCTTTCATTAGCTCATTGACACATTTGTCCCCACATATCATTGTTTCCATGTCCTTATGCATCATTCTGACTGCGGAAACTCAATCTATCAGATCCGAACCCCTGATGTGTTATTATTGGCACGCATAAAAGCTGAGCTGGTGTATTTGGACGCAAAATCGTGTGTAATTTACTACCATAACTCCAACCCCATCACTCTCCATTGCTGGTGAACTGTATGGATGACTGCGTGCTCATTCATTCACTCTCACCTATGGCCAGAGCTGCATAATGAAAGCTCATTGAAATTCACACTGCATACGTCTGAATGAGAATCCAGCGTGTTCGACGGCCAACACACCCACCTCTGCGGAATTAAGGCAATCTGTTATAAAGGGCGTCAGAAAGGTCTGAGCCAGAACTGGATGTCTTTGGCTTTCAAGTCCTAGAGATGTTTACAGTGGTGCATCCTGCAGTGATTGGTTTTTTATGCATATTAGATTAGTTGCAGAGTGCTGCTACTTTTATGAAGGTAGATGAGTTTACAAAGACATACAATCCTGAGAAAATGCGGCAAAGCGGAGAAGAAAAACACAATGTAATGCATTGATAAATGGAAGTCATAAACAAAGAAGCGCTCAAGGTATTTCATAGATGTTTCATAGAACTCTTTGTTCTCATCAATCCGCTGATTATAAAAATGATGCAAGCAAGTAATCCTCATGGCTAATGGCTTTCAGAAACGTTCAGATTATGACTGTTTTTGCTTTTTAAAAACAACAAGCTTCAGAGTCAAACTCTTCTTAAAGAGGTAATTCACACTAAAATTGTAATTGTTATTTACTCAGTCATTCTGAGCAAACATTATTAATTACCATTCATGCTCAATTTATTTGATCAAAAATACAATCATAATAATAATATTGTGAATTATTATTGCAATTTAAAGTAATTACTATTTTAAATATATTAAAAAATTAAAAATTCTATTTTAATATATTAAAAAAATTAAAAACTGAATGAATTTAGCATTTTTGCACAATCCTTCTGACATTTATTTGTCATTATATCAATTTAAATTAATATCTTAACATGTTCAAAACTTGATAGAATACAAATAAAATTTTGGCCAACCTTTATTTTGTTATTGAATTTTAAAGGTTTGTGTCACTTATATCAATTTAATGCATCCTTGCTGAATAAAATCTTTGGGGAAAAAAATTATAATACAAATAAAAATGTCAAACCTTTACACGGTGGTGATTATTAAAAGAAAAGGGAAAAGGAATTTTTAAAGGTTTATGCAGCTATTTTTAATATTATTTTAAAGTATAATATTATATTATAACATTTTATGATATAAATGTACAGTTCTGTCAAGCAACAACAACAACAACAAAACTGTAAAAATCATCTTAAAAGTAGTCAGCTTTTCATTTTTTGTTCCGTGACAATGCAACAGCAGGTTTGGGGAAAACATTATATAATTTGTGAGTGAACTATTCTTTTAATGAGTATGAATACCTGAGTGAGTTTGTTACATGCACTTGCTCCTGCAGGAACGTGTTCCGGAAGCTTCTGTCCCAGGTGGAAAAGGACAAGGGGGACGTGCTGTCTCTGGAGGAGATCCTAGCCGAGGGCTCCGAGACCGTAGAGAGGAGAGCGCCACAGAACGAAGCCACCCTCCGGACAGGCAAGGCCAAACTAAGGGCCCTCCGCGAGGCCATGTACCACAGTGCCGAGCACGGCCATGTGGACATTACCATAGACATCCGCAGCCTGGGTTAGTAAAAACACTGCACGATTACCACAGACATCACGCGCCTGGCTCACTTCTGTCATGCAGCGATTAGTCTCAGCCTCAGACGCCATCTGATGCATATTGCACATACAAATGACAAGCACTAGTTGAAATTTCCAATATAACGGGCTTATGCAACTTCCTGCATAAGCGCACAAAGCCCATTCTTTATCAGTTCATTGTGATTAATATCCATGATGACACATTTATGAGGCTGAACTAATCACTTGGCAAAGTTTACCAGGTTAGTGGCATCAAATCTTTGAAAGACACTCTTTGAAAGATGTTTGAGGGCCTTAGTTGCTAGCAAGACATGAGTAGCTATCATTTATTTTGCTTTGTTTTCTGTGAGGAAATCACTATGCACCATTATCACTATGCACCATATCTACTAACACCATTTACACTACCATTCAAAAGTTTGGGGTTAGTAAGATTTTTTTCTTCTGAAAGAAATTAATACTTTTATTATACAAAGATGCATTAAATTAGTTAAAAGTGACAGTAAAGGCATTTATAATATTACAAAAGGTTTCTATTTCAAATAAATGCTGATTTTTGAATTTTTTATTAATCAAAGAATTGTGAAGAAAAAAAAAATATATTTTTTAAATATTACATTTTTGAATTTTCACAAATATTAAGCAGCTTAACTGCTTTCAAGATTGTTATCAATAAGAAATAAGCAGTAAATCAGCATATTAGAATGATTTCTGAAGGATCATGTCATCAAATGACATTTTAAAATATATAAAACAGTTGTTTTTTCACAATATTACTGAATTTTTTATACTGTGTTCTTTCAAAAACATGAAAAAATCATACTGACCATAGACTTTTAATGTAGTTGCAATATGCAACACATGTTCTCAGATTGATGTTGACAGCTTGATGGATGGGACGGGCTTTATATTTAGTGCAGGTTGATGGACAGATCGATTCTGCAGTGTCACATACATTCATTGATTCATTGATTCCATATACAGGTGTGCCGTGGACCCTGCACACGTGGCTGGAGTCCCTGCGAACGTGCTTTGTGCAGCAGCGGCGGCCGCTGATCCAAGGCCTGCTGAAGGACTTCAGCTGCATTAAAGAAGACGAGTACACGGAGGAGCTCATCACGCACGGACTGCCACTCATGTTTCAGATCCTTCGAGCCAGCAAGGTCCATTCTCCGGGCTTTATTACAGTCTGAGCCAGTTTCAGTCTTTTATTTCACTTCCTGATCATATCAGGAGACATTTATAGAGTTTAGTCACCTCTGCAATTCCTGTTTGTTTCTGTTTAAGTGTGAAGCCACTACACCCCCGTTTCTGACATTACTTTTATTTTAGTATTATATACTGTTATAGTATTTAATAATGATTACTATTAGCTTTTATTTTTATGTTTCAGTATTCATTTTAGTTATATTCCTGTGTAAAAAATATTTCTGTTTAGCTTTATTTTATTTCAGATCTAGTTTTAGTAATTTTGGTAATTAATTTCATGTAGGGAAGGCAACTTTTCTAATTGTAGTTTAAGTTTTTCCAACTTTTATTTAGTTTTATTTCATTTGAAACAGATAGTCCCACTCAAACATGTTTCTCAGTGCCACAGAATTACACACTAGGATAAATCTATGTATTAAATTGCATTACATTTGTTCATAACTTGCATTAAAGAAATATGTTATAATACTTTCTTCTACCCCAGCAAATGTTTTCAAATATTTAAAGTTAAAATAACTATTTTAAGTAATTTTTTAATGTAAATTGTACACAAATGTAATTTAAAACATTCATTTTGTATCATATTTACTGATTGAGGCTTTTGGCTTAGCAGCGTGTGTTTTTGTCTCTCTGATATTACGGCATAGTTTCGTTGTGATATTACTATTTAAATTATTTTGCGGCACTTCAGAATTGAACGTCCCTCGTAAGTCTCTGCGTTATTGTTATCGGTGCGTGTCAGTCCCTGACTCCGAGCGAACAGACAATCAACGTCAGCCACACCAGTTCCAGCTTTCTCCGTAATTAACATGATAAATCCTCTAATTACAGAGCGCATCATAAGTGCCGTGTTAGTATTACCGTAGGCCTGGATGCGTTTTACTTTTAGAAAACCGAATTCAAGGTCTAACTACAGCGTGTGTGTTTGTGTGCTCTACAGAACGAAGTGATCAGCCAGCAGCTGTCAGTCATCTTTACCCAATGCTACGGGCCTTTCCCAATCCCCAAACTCACCGAGATCAAAAAGAAGCAGACGTCTCGTTTGGGTGAGTAGTCAGCCCCTTGTTAAGTTCATCTTCAAAAGCGACTCCAGCTCTGCCTTGCCTCTGTTTACAATATCAATAATTGAATAATATCAAACAAGCAAGAGCTGCAATTCAGTACATCAGCAAAACTGCTTGTGCACAAATAGCATAACTTACTTTTTTAGACACAATATGGCCAGTAATTTGGTCTATTCATGCTCCGATAATGAAAAATAGAGACGACCAGTGCTATCTATTCTATTCAGTTCAACATAAAAGGCCAAATTAGCTTGTACTGCCCAAGGATTCATATTTATCTGAATTAATTGGTGAAGTGCATTTTTAAATCCATTCAAACTACAGTTTCAGAGCACACAAGGACACTTTTCAGACCGTTTCTCTCAGGAGACACGAAAATGCAATTAAAGAATATTTAATTTTGTTCCAACTTAAGTTTTGGAGGAACACTAGTGCCATCTATATTTTGGTTAAGCTATTGCAATTCTAAAACAGACATTTCATGCTCTTCTTGTAATGTGTTGATGACAGCCTGTCAAACGCAAGACATGGTGTTACTGAATAATGAAGAAGCTTGTGTAATCACTGTTGTGTAATATTGCATCTTCATCATTTGATTTGTTGCTTCCTACAGATCCGCACTTTCTCAATAATAAAGAGATGTCTGACGTGACGTTTCTAGTGGACGGAAAGCCCTTTTATGCCCATAAAGTGCTGCTCTTCACTGCCTCACAAAGGTATGTCTTCATATTGTGCTGTTTAATACACAGCAGGGGCGCCAGAACACGGGAGTCTCTTTTAGCACAGATTTCAAATTAGTTGGTCCACATTAGAGGCACTTTTTTATTTTAAACCATACTTCACAGTAGTTTTAGCTCTTGATATTATTTCAAACAGCTGCATTTGTGCTCATGAATTGAATGGAACAAAATTCTCACAAATCACAAGGAATTCAGAAGAGTGAACTTTCAAAAAAAAATTATATGTATGACAGATGTAAAAAATCAGGTGTGTGTTGTGTGTGTGTGTGTGTGTGTGTGTGTGTGTGTGTGTGTGTGTGTGTGTGTGTGTGTGTGTGTGTGTGTGTGTGTGTGTGTGTGTGTGTGTGTGTGTGTGTAGCCAGGTTAAATTTAATGTATTTTATTATTATTTAGATGTATTTTCTAATATTATTATTATTTAGATTTATTTGTCTATTATGATATCTGATATTTCAATTTTGCTATCTCAAGTTTATTATTGGAAAATTTAATTAATATATGTAATCTATCTATCTATCTGGATATCTCTCTTAATAAACTATAATTTAATTTAAATCTATCTATCTATCAATTTTCTAATCTTGTAAATAGGCTCTACTCCATCTCAAGGTAACATTTCAATAATAAAAAATATCTGAGTAGACACAAGGCCTTTTCGAATCTGCACGGTCTACAAGAATATGAATGAATGCAAAGTAACTGGATGATCCAGGAGGGTAATGTCCGAATGAGCCGCTCTAGAACTCATTCCTGCACCACTGCACGGCTTTCAGAACAACTACATATCTTTACTGAGCTCTATGAATACTTGAATTAGTAATAATACAGCGTTTAAAGGACGTTCATGTTTGTCTTTACGTCTTTCTGACCTCCAGGTTTAGGACTCTGCTTTCTAACAGACCAGCGGCTGAGAACACGTGCATCGAGATCAGTCATGTCAAGTACAACATTTTTCAGGTTGGAATCTACTGACTCATAAATCCCTCTCAAACTCATGTCGGTATTACAGTCAGACGACGCTATAATTCCTACCTCTGTCTGCACAATTCAGCTTAATGACAAAATGTGCGTGTGCATTTGTGACTAGTGCTTAGCTCGTCTGTCTTGAAATGTTTCTCAGAAGTTTGAGAAGGTTTTGTTGTGTTTCAGCTGGTAATGCAGTACCTCTACTGTGGCGGCACTGAGTCACTGCACATCAGGAACACTGAGGTGATGGAGGTATTAAATATTCCCTTCTCTTTCCTCCTTTATGATCATAATTCCTCCTACCCTAAACCATTCTCCCAGCCACACACTAATGATGACTTGAGAGGATGTGATGAATGAATGAGTTACGGTCAGATAACATGGAGAAGATTTCTCATGGAAAACACTTAGAAAAATATACGAATATATCATCGCTCATTTGTCTTCATCTTGACCAGATGGAGGCTCACGTAGAACTGCAGCAGAACTTGTGATAAATGCTTATGTATTTTAAATGTAATTAAGTGATTGCTCTTGCTTGTGATACACCTGAAAGCTTGATGAGTTTGGCTCATTGCCGGTCCCTCTGCTTCAAAGCTCCTGTCTGCAGCCAAGTTCTTCCAACTTGAAGCTCTCCAAAGACACTGTGAAATCATCTGCTCCAAGAACATCACAACTGACACCTGTGTGGACATTTACAAACATGCCAAGGTACTCTGAACCATTCATTTACATTTAGTCATTTTGCAGACGCTTTTATCCAAAGCGACTTACAATTGGGGAATACATAAAGCGATTAATCTTGAAGAGGCAAACAAACAGAGGAAGTGCCCCTAACACCAAGTCTTAGGCATTGTTCAAATAAATACAAGCTAGCAAGGGAAGGAGAGAAAGATAAAGATGAAGATATAGAAAAAGGAAAAATATATATATTTTTTTTTATGATGAAGTCAAGTAGTGTTGAAAGAGATGAGTTTTCAGTTGTTGCTTGAAGATTGACAGGGATCCAGCATTCCGGATGGGGGTGGGAAGATCATTCCACCAGCCAGGAACGGTGAACGAGAATGTTCTGGAGAGTGATTTTGAGCCTCTCTGTGATGGTACCACGAGGCGTCGCTCACTAGCAGATCTCAGACTTCTGGAGGGGATGTAGATTTGTAATAGTGAGTGGAAGTAGGTGGGTGCTGAGCCTGTGGTTGTTCTATATGCAAGCATCAGTGTCTTGAACTGGATACGAGCTGCAACTGGTAGCCAGTGCAAGGAGACAAAGAGAGGTGTAACATGGGCTCTTTTGGGCTCGTTGAAGACCAGTCGTGCCGCTGCATTCTGAATCATTTGTAGAGGTTTGATTGTGTTTGATGGAAGTCCAGCCAGAAGAGCATTGCAGTAGTCCAGTCTAGAAATGACCAGGGCCTGGACAAGAAGTTGTGCAGCATGCTCTGTCAGAAAGGGCCTGATCTTTCTGATGTTGTGAAGTGCAAACCTGCAAGATCGAGCAGTCTTTGCAATGTGCTCTTTGAAGGTCAGCTGGTCATCAAAGATTACACCAAGATTTCTGACCGAAGCTGATGGGGTAATTGTTGATGAACCTAACTGAATCGTGAAGTCATGCTGTAGAGTTGGAGTGGCAGGGAAGACAAGAAGCTCAGTCTTTGCCAGGTTGAGCTGTAGGATGATGTTCTTTCATCCATGCCGAGATGTCTGCCAAGCAGCCTGAGTTATGACTAGTGTAGTAAAATTATCACTCTCACAATCATTTATTTATTTATTTATTTTGTGCAGTATACGTACTTTCTTTCTTTCTTTTATTAAATAAAATAATTATTATTTGTATATTAATATTGTTAATATTTATATCTATATTTATCTATTAGATTATTCTTTTTAATAAAAGCTATAAAACCTTGTATTTAATTTACAATAATGATACAATAATATTAATAATTATTTATTTTGTGCACTATACATTTATGTATTCTTTCTTTGTATTAATAATATTATATAATTTGAATTATATTAAAAATATACAAATATTTATCTATTTTATTGTTTTTAATAAAAGCAATAAAATCTTGTATTTAATCCATTATTATTATTTTATGCAGTATACATTTATCTATTCATTTTATTACTACTAATAATAAATATAATAGTAATATATTAAATTATGTAATTTGAATTGTATTTAAAAAACAATATTATACATATATTTATAGTACGTATAATTATTATTACAATATGCAAAAAATGTGCACAGACTGAATAGTGAAAACGACTTATTTAAATTGTATATTTATTCATTCATTAATTATTTTTGCAGGTTAGCCAATTGTCAAACATAATCCTAGGTTATCTTGCTCCGTGTTTTGTCTTGTTTATACATGTCCCTGGATTAGTCATTTTATCTGTGTAGTCAGGCTTGGACATTGCACACTGTATATTTGTAAAACCCTGGATTAACATTCGTATTTGCATATTCATGAGGTTAATAACATTAATCAGACTAATACAGCACGCCAATGAGGATGCAACCTGCTTTATTAATGACTTGACAATCTGTGCAAATGTCACCAGCTGAATTTGCTCTGCTTGCCTTTAGAAACATACTCCAAAAACATAAGACAAAAAAGGGAAATACAACTTAATCAAGACAAAAATTCAAACCATTAACACAATTGAAGAATAGTGCAGAAGTCTCACGTTATGTTTCACACATCCTCAGTTCCTGGGGGCTCTGGAGTTGGCAGCCTTCATCGAGGGCTACTTCCTGAAGAACATGGTGCTCCTGATCGAGCTGGAGAAGCTTTAAGCAGCTACTGTATGAGGTTCCCGCGGAGAGCCCCGGTCCAGGCCCGTCCTACGACGTCCTCCACGACCTCGAGAGAACCCTGGCCCTCCGGATCCGCTCCATCCATCTCTCCACTTCCAAGGGCTCCATCGTCTGACGCTTTCGCCAAACTCACACCAACCGCTCCATGCTGGCTTTCATCGAGAGCTCCATTATTGTGTGCCAACCGGTTGGAGACATTTCAAACATCACCGCCGTCATGACCAGCACCTCTCCGACGGGATGTGCTGTAGATTGCATTTCACTCCACAGGCTAACATCTCCACAGCGTTGCAGAAGCGTCAGCCTGCTTAACTCATACCATTCCAAGGGCTACGTTTACGTTGTGGAAATATTGTTTCGACAACATTATGACGCCCAACCAATGTTAGTGCCCAGGGAAACCGTGGCTCCTGATGTCATTACTGCCTCGGCAATGCATGCAGATGGATTTGGTTCATTTTTAGGTGGGCTTGTCTTGGGGAACGACTGTCATGCTGCCTGCCGAGGACAGTTTTAGTAACACACACAAGTATATATAACTCTCCAATTGACGTAATATTGTTAGCCTGCCTTCTGAACCTTAAATTTGTGTAACATTCCCTCCAAGCGACACTTAACGCTAAGCAAACGATGCATGTTAATTTAAGTGATGCTGCCATCAAGTTTCCCCAGCCATTTGTGTTCGAGTTGGACAATAACATCCAATAGGTGTAGAGTTTTACAAAGGAGGTGTTTTGTATACTTAATACTCACATCCAACTACAACTTTTAGTATTTGTGTCACTGAACAATAATATGCCAGCTGTTGAAATCCTAGAACTTGTGTTTAACGCTTTGCGGTTTTAAGGAATAGAGATTTGCTACCTTCAGTCATTTGTAGACTCATCCAACACAAATTATCCAACCAATGGTATGTTGCTTTTAGTTTGTACGTCTCACCGAAAGTTTATTGTGTCCACCGGTGCATTAGTTCTGAGCTATTTGTTTTAAAACCCCTCTAATCTACCACTGTGCTTAGTACACTTCAAACTGAGCAGTTCATCCTTGCCTTGAGGTCACGTAACCAACGGTCTGTGTCCAATAATCTGCATGGATCCTGTCTGGAACTTCTGTAAAATACAAAAGCTCATTTTCCTTTTCGTGGATGCAGATTTACGCCCTTTGTGCAGGACTCTACTGTCCTTTGAGGTCTTCGTTGCTTGCGAGTTATGAGAGATGCCATTGCACTGGTCGCCACCTTCGTGACCCGATGTACATATTCCCGGTCTTCACCTGCTGCACTGCTTTTGTTCAATGTGAAGCCAGCTCAAAACAAGCTGTTTTACGTGTGCATGTTTCGGATTTTCCTGTGTTTGTCTGTAACCCTTCGGGATGTTGGTAAGCTCGAAATTGTACTGGACGTATGGTGTTACCAGCAGAAGATTTTGTTGACCAGGCTGAACCCAAAGTAACAGATTTTGAAGTATATAAGGCATTTCATCCAAAGATTATGACATTAGAATTTCAACCAAATACTCCATTTAATGGCACACATGAGATATGAATATTGGATAATATTGGTACGCATCTTACACATGCTGGTAGTGCTGTCCAAGAGTCGTGTTTTGATTAGAGATGTGTTGTATGATTTCTATTTCATGTACTGCAATGGAATAACTTGGTTATGAGCATCCTCATGTAACATGAAAGGTTGGATTATTGCTAAATTGACTTATTGAAATACATAGTTTATTGATATGTAGCTGACTATGGAATAACAACATCACGATGCAAATAATTCAAAACTGTGAAGATACATTTATTTTAAAGAAACTTAGCATAGTTACTTTATTTTCTTACAAAGTACATTTATTGTGATTGTGAAATCCCTGTCGGCTATTTTGTGTACCTGAGATAATAAGTCATAATGTAACCGCATCTATGTCCTTGCATATGCAAAATCCCATTGCTTTGATAAGCTAACACAAAACCTGACAAGGATAAATCCTCTTCATGTAGTTTTAAAAGAGCGGACCTGCTTATTTGCGATGTCTTTCGTAAACCTCACCATTTGTGTTGGCAAAACTGGATTTGTAAAAGCAATACTTGGCACAAATATGTCCATGCAAGGTTAGTTTTATCATCTGGTCTATTGTGCTTAGCATGGATGCTTCTCCATGTAGCCAAATGTAAAGCAGAGGCCAATGTCATGAAGTGTTTGTAAAAGCTGTACACCTCCTCACATAAAAAAAGAGACTTGCTTTGTGTTTCTTGGCTTCAGCTTTTCCTGCTTCAAGGCTGTTCAACATGATTTTAACTTTCCACTATTGCACACCTTTTGACATGTCTATTCGACAAAAACCTGCATGCTTTGGCTGGATCAGAGTCTAACGGAATTTGTTTGCTCTTATTATTTCACCTGATTGAAACAATGTACATTGTACAAACGATATATAGAGAGATATCTATCAAACATGGTGTAAATATACGGGATGTGGTTGAGTTTACCAATCGAAAAAAACAAGAATGATACACTTGTGCTACAGTACAATGCGTTTGTGTACAGTCAATAGAAATGACCACGGTTGACCACTGTGTTGGGTCGTCATTAAATTTCTGTGATAAACTGACGAGTCTTGATTGGTTGATTATTACCTTGAGTGTGTTCAGCAGAGCTTGTGGATGAAATGATACGTTTCCTCAACATGTAAGGATACAAATATGTTATGTTAAATACACAAAAATTGAATTGTGTCAGAAAATGGTCGTGTTATTTAAAGAGTTTGCAGATTTGTATTAAATGGAGTCAAAAAAGAAGAAAATTAATAATTAAACTTGCTAAATGGCACCACCTACTGGAGAATTGTGCTAACGATAACAAGTCATTTTATTAAACAAAGGAGTTTCTGTTTTCTAAATCTAGTTCTGTTACATTTTATATTCATTATAGGCCTATGCGATAAATGGCTTATTCACACAGAAAAGTATAATAATTGTATTATTATTATGAGTAGTTAAACTTGTTAATCAATACAACCTACACCTGGTATTTTTTGATTGATTGCCCACTGTGTATGTAACTGGTCCTGGGCCCTCAGAAGCACACGTTTTTGGATGTCTCCCTTCTGATTCCCAGATTTGAAGTCCTGAGACAAGTTATAAAACTTTGATCTGGATCAGAATGATACTGATTTGGAATCCCGTGGATCAGGTAATCCATCTTACTTTTGCTAGTTTTGTGTTGTTTAAAGCTAAGGTGTTAAAGCTGTTTATGAATGTTTTGTCAGGAGATTTTACCAAAGACTAAAAGGACTTTGGGTTTAACACAGTTTTGTCCAGCAGGCGTCACCAGTACAGTCTATGCTATGGTGAAAGGTGTTTTGAGCGTGAAAGGTGTTTATATGAAACAATGAACCAGTGGTCAAATGTGTTTTTTATTCTTTTTTTTTAATATCTCAGATCAGATTACATTTGTAGGTATTTTAATCACATGTGTAGCCTACAATAAAAAGGAAAAGTTGTAGTTTATATTATCTTATTAGCTTCATTAAGCAAGCTTGAACAAAACACTTTGTCGTCATAAACCTTTGTGCTTTCACTCAAGTGACATTTACTCCGTTTCTGGGTTGAAAGGCCTATATGAGGCCGTCTGGTGGACAAAAGGATGAATAGCACCAGACACGAGTTGACTCAGTCAGTGCTTCAATAATGTGAAATAACCGATAAGAGACCATCAACTACTACTCTTTTTTATATTATACTAATGTATAATATATATTTTTAATCTAATTTTTTGGGGGATTTTAATGTAAATGGTATTATACTGATGTTTTTGTCACAATTAGTTAATTTGTTTTGTATTTTCCTGCCCAGGGACAGCAGATGAAATTTAGCTCTGTAGTTAATTATGGGGCAGTTCTCTCACTGTCTATTGTCCCTGTCAAATAATGAAACAAAAAACATTAATTACATTATTAAACTGAGGTGAAAACCAAAGACGCTGGTTCATACGTTAACTGAGATCTCGCGGCGAATCATTGAAATTGAACCGTTATGAAGTAACGAAGCCTCGTTCAACCGATGATATAAGCGTCGGGTACACTGAGCGCTTTGGGATATCCTCAACCACCAACAATGATGCCATCCGATAAACGACGGCAGCCATATTGCGTCAGAACGCCCACCACACCAGCTTACTGTGAGAGGAGATGAGAAGCCAATCAGTGTTATGGGGATGATTAGGAGGCCATGATGGTCCAAGGCCAATGGGCCATTTGGCCAGGATGTCGGGTTAACCCCTACTCTTTCGAAGACATCCTGGATTTTTTAATGACCAGAGTCAGGACCTCAGTTTGAACGTCTCATCGAAGGACGAGTTCATATAGACTTCATAACAAACGTAAAGGACTTTACCGTACGACGTCACCAGCACTTAGCCCCTCCTTCTCCAGGAAGTCGTTTTGACAGACGCAGTTTACTTTCTAATAAAGTTATAGTGCGTAGTGTTGTTATCCGTCTTCGTTGCTTGATAGAGTCTCAGTAAACACCGCAGGAGAAAATGTCCTTCATCTTAAACGTGAGTATATACATATTAAATAAATTCTTGCAGAACGTCGTTTTTGTTGCATGCAACTCTATTTTGACAGCGTAACTTACTGTATGAATGCAGATGTTTCAAATGCATGTCATTGCTTTAAAGGTTGATAACTTTATTCTGAGGGTTTGTTGACAGTCCCATCAGCTTGTTTTTAGCCTTTGTGCAGCATACGCCCATCATAATCCGGTACACGAACATGTTTGATACATTCCTGCATAAGTAGAACATACCCTTTAATATCCCTGTCCATAGCTCCTCTCTGGCAGCTTCCAGTTAGTGTTTGATTTGATCCGGAGGCTCTTCGGCATTAAAAGACGACCTGCCATTACTCTTGAAGATCCTAATGCGAAGTACGCATTGCGTCTTGTGGACAAAGAGGTGATGATATTTAAAACATGTAGTGGTTTAACGTGTATATAATAGGTTTTATTAGTTTATTTAATTGTATTTTTCTCTTTTAAGATTATCAGTCATGATACAAGAAGGTTTCGCTTTGCCTTAAAATTACCTGAACATGTTCTTGGACTTCCTATCGGTAAGTGCTGTACTAAGTCTGTTGTTGCTTTTGTAAGTTCCATCACATACAAGTACAAGGCAAATATAAGGCAATGTCATTAAAGCATGTAAACAATAACAAGTAAAATGAACATTTAATAAAATAAAAATGTACTTGTTTTTGTGCTACGTTTAACGTTTATGCATTGCATATGTAGGACAACACATCTACCTGTCTGCCAAGATTGATGGCAACCTTGTGGTGAGGCCTTACACCCCTGTGTCTAGTGATGATGACAAAGGCTTTGTTGATCTGGTTGTGAAGGTATAACATGCATGCAATATAACTTTAAAACATCTTCACGTTTAAAAATGTCTTTGAAGTTCTTTCAAGGTTAAACATTTTGTTGCCTCTCATTTCAGATATACTACAAAAATGTCCATCCAAAGTTTCCCGAGGGTGGGAAGATGTCTCAATACTTGGAGAGCCTTCGTATTGGTGACACAATAGATTTCAGAGGACCGAGTGGACTGCTGGTTTACAAAGGCAGAGGTTTGTAGTTTTGAAATCCACTGCGAGTCAGGACAATGCTATGGAAACATCTACTGTTGCAAGGAAAATAATTAATTGCACTTGAACATTCTGGAAGCATAAAAATATTTGGCTGTTAAAGACATTATAACATTCATTTAAAAATGATAGACACACTGTGACTCAAAGTATCAACTTTCCTGCAGGATCATTTGCAGTCAAGCCTGATAAGAAATCAGACCCTGTGATTAAAACGCAAAACATGTTGGCATGATTGCTGGGGGAACAGGTAAGCACATGAGCCTTTTTTGAGAGCAATCGTAAGAATTTCTAGCAAGTTCATCTTTTTTTTGTTTTTTTAGGCATTACACCTATGCTCCAGATAATCCAAGCAATCATGAAAGATCCAAAGGATGAGACAGTGTGTTACTTAGTTTTCGCAAACCAGGTGAGCCAAGGACTTTCTTCCACTTTTATAAACATACATATGTACTAATTATGCACAAAAATATATTTTATGCTAAAAGTGCAATTACGCACAGAAATACATCTCTTTGGTTCAGTGAGTTTGTTGTCATGGAAAGTATTCCAAACTAATAATTATTCCCACTCACTACACTTTTCGTCTTCAACAACAGACAGAAAAAGACATTCTCCTACGTCCTGAGTTAGAAGAGGTCATGGCCAATCACCCGACACGTTTTAAGCTGTGGTACACCGTCGACAGAGCTCCAGATGGTAAGAACCTCTTGCTTTTGTAGATGCTGTTTAGCAAAATGAAAAACCTCAGTTTAGGTGACTTGCTCAACTTCAACCAGACTTTAAAAATCAAGCAGAAGGTGACAAGCTGAAATAATCAACTTCATGTGTTAGGTTGGGAGTACAGCCAAGGCTTCATCAATGAGGACATGGTGAGGAGCCACCTTCCTCCACTGGCAGATGACACACTCATCCTCATGTGCGGACCTCCTCCCATGATTCAGTTCGCCTGCAACCCCAGCCTGGACAAGGTGGGCCATTCCAATGACAGGCGCTTCACCTTCTAAAAGGATGTCACCTGAAACCGAGCAGTTAAAAAGTCAAAATTATAGCCATGCTGCCACCTGCCTGATGCTATATATATATTCCACATGCACACTAACTGAAAATGATCTATAATAATGCAAAGAAAATGCCTTTACCTTTCACCTTATATCAAAATGTACCAGCTGTGTTCCTGAGAAACCTCTGCATGCAAGATGTACCTGCCAATCAAATCAAGTCATTTGATTATTTTTGTGTGTGTGTGTTAATGTTTTGTGCTTTGCCTTGAATGCAAACAAAATGTGTTGCTTTTATTTCAGCAGATGCTGAATGATATTGGAATGAAGTCATTTAATGTGTCAAGATTTTTCACTTGCTTAATGTATGCATCTTATAAGCCTCAACAGATATTGGTGATGGATAATAATTTACAATTATGGTGTCCATTTTACATGCCATTTTTACATTTGTAAAGTACAGTTTGTCTCTCTCACCTGATTCAACTCTGTATAAACTGCATGAACTCAACTGAGTGAGTCAGATTGGAGGAGAAAACTATAGTGCAGGACCAGGATTATGAAGAAACGCTGTTGTAAGTAGTCAAGGCAAAAAAAAGTATCCAACAAATCAAGAGGTTATCAAACTCTTTTCAATCTGTCTATTATTAAGTGCCTTTCTGGAAACATTGTTGCATTGTTGATTTGGTTCAGTTCTAAGTGCATGATTCACAAACACTAAATGTATTTAAAGAGTAAAAACTAAGTATGACCTGTTTGCAGCTCTTGTAACTTGTCTACATGGCCAAAAAAGCATTTCTGCAAACATTTAGCATTTACCAATAAAGGTATATTCTTTATTATTTTGTAGTAGTTTAGTGTTTCATCTCTAAAATTATTTTTTTCAAAAAAATGCCAAAATATCAGACTCCAACAAAGGAATGTTTATTTAATATTAATCTCCCAATCCTTCAACAAACTGATGATACATATGTTTGCGTTGGCCGATCTGAATGTCTCGCTGGTTTCGTTACTGAATGAACGTGTTTCGAACGAATCGGCTCATAGAATCGACTCAAAAGACTCGTTCATAAAGAGAGTCGTTTGTCGTCACCTGCTGGCGGAATAATGTAACGCGCAGAATGAAAACACGCAAACAAACAAAAGTGACTCCGCTATTATAGTATATACAATATTTTACATACAGAATATTTCACATATAGTATAAGTGTGCTTGTGAAATATTCTGCTTTTATGGAGATAGTAAATATGTTTCAGTGCATTCCTAATATCACGGTGCCACTGTAGAGAGCCACTTTGTACATTCACACAGAAATGACCCACGACAGGTAAAGTGACAACGAGCTTCTAATGCAGATAAACACTTACCGTCCACAAGAGAGAGCTGATAACCTGATCCGATCTCATGCGTGTGACTGTCAGATTTCAGAGAAAAGACAATATTAGACACCATTTATAAGTTTAGTCGTTATTTCAGTCATTAGCTTCTAGATTATAGATTTCAACTTGCATTTGGACACTTTAACCATTTAAACTAATCGTTCCTAAACTATTCAAGCTTCATAAATAATTAAATCATTAACTGTGAACAAACACGACACACATTTTAAATAACTAAGAACAAATAAACCTCTACTTAAAACAGAAATCCATACAAAAGATGGTCGTGTTTTGTGAGTGTGTTTGAGCGCGTGGCTTTGAGTTCAACGCATTTTACTTTCTTACCGCATCAGATGAGAGTTAACGGGTCATTTACCGAATCTGACCAATTCACGGTGCTCGGGATTATAAGAAAATTATAGATTTGCTTTCAGACATGAAATTCAAATATCAGCCGTCTCACCTACAACCTGCCTCCTCGCCTGCTTCGCGTCCTTTGATTAATTAATGGCCATTTTTACTAATTGTCCACAAAGGGGCGCTTTTTTACCAGACCTTGACACATTTAACTTTCTAAATTGATTCTTGAGTATTTAAATGTTAAAACAAGTTAGAAGTTTTGAATTGAATCAGTCACATAAACTTAAATACATATTGCTATCTTTTAGCTGTATAATATGTCATTTTAGTAGAAACTAAAGGACAGTTTTGCACTCTCTCCACTAGGCGGCAGCAGCGCGCTTCGCTTCAACACAGAATACAGATTGACTTCTTGAAGCTGTTTAACAGAAGAAGAAACTTCAGATGATGCACGGCCCATGTCCATGTGAGTCACACAAACACCACAACAATAACTCTGTCACTTGCGGTTCTGTTCACACTACACAGGTTGATGGGAAATGTGAAGTACTTAAGATATTATGGAGTCAGTTAGTCGGGTAATAAAATGTGGTTTCACGCTTGTTAATATGTAAAAGTGGCATCACCTCAAATATGCAATGTACACAAAGACCACAGTAGGAGAGAAAACATGTGCTCGTCGGTTTATTAACTTTCTACAGTAAACACAACTGAAGCAGTTAATACACTGATTCCAAGAAACACATTTAGTCACTCAAAACAACGCAAAGTGGGTGTGTTAATGCGCTGTCAAACAATTTGATTGACTGACGAATCTGACCAATGAGAGCGGAGAACCGTGACGCATCATGTGACGGATTGGACGTTTTACTTAAAGGGCGTGAACATAATTGTAAACCAATAGCAACGTGTAAAACAGGAAGAAGGGCGTGTCCGTTTTACAGATCGCGGTCAGCTGATCGAAAAATGATTGTTGATTCCATTGTGTAATATTTATTTGCAAACATAAGTGAATATTTTATAATGAATTTAGTTATAAACTATTCTTAAAAAAGTACCTCATCATAATGTGAAAAAGGTAAAGAAAAACATGTGTGTGTGTGTGTGTGTGTGTGCGTGCGTGCGTGCGTGTGTGTGTGGTGTGTGTGTGTTTGTGTGTGTGTGTGTGTGTGTGTGTGTGTGGTGTGTGAAAGGGAAAAAATATTAAAGGGATATTTCTGTATTTCTGTTTCTTTTGTTTTAACAACAAAATTACTTCTTGAATGGTAGTTACACCTCATTGATTTGGTGGGCAACAGTTTTTTTTATATTAATAAAAAATGTAAAACAAATTACTTCATTGCTACTTAAAAATATTTAGTCAAATATTATGCCAAATTACAACCCCTTTAATTTTTTTGTCAAGTAAGACCACTCAGTAACACCACCTAAACACCTTTATTAAACTTTAAGCACAACAGAAAAAATACTTTTAGTATAGAGAAGTGTATTCAATGTAGTTATTGTCTAAATATGAGTAACTTTCTATTTACAGACAAAATAATTAGCATCACGTCTGCATGTGAACTACATGCTAATAATTTTGGACTAAATACATCTAATCAACCGTCCCACAGCAGTTTCTCACACTGATTTTCTGAGAAATGTTGAATAATAAATCCACACCACCTACTTGACACTAATTTGGAGCATTTCATTGTGTAGCATTTTCTCATTATGTGTGATTTAATCTTGTTCTGTTGTTTTGTTTTGTAGATTCTTTGACTCTGTGCCGTTGCCCTCAACTTCCTGGCCTTTGGTTTTCAGACAAACAGGTAAGATGAAAGATAAGCACTCACCACCAGTGTTTTTAAGTCTCTGTCTGCAAAATATATAGTGTCTTTCTTTTCATATTCTATACACAATTTGGCAGAAACAGGTGGAATGAGCATCATTTACAAAATGTTCCAATAATGCTATCAGTTTGAAAACTATAGTGTTCCTGTGGCTCAGTGGTAGAGCATTGCGTTAGCAGTGCAAAAGGTTGTGGGTTCAATTCCCAGGGAACACATACTGATAAAAAAATGTATAACCTGAATGCACTGTAAGTCACTTTAGATAAAAGCATCTGCTAAATGCATAAAAATTTAAAATAATTTTTCAAAATGCTATCAGTTTGAAAACTACAGTGGCGCTAGTGACTAAACCCATGTTCTCGGGGAAAAGGCTTTGATAGAGACAAGGGTTCAAATCCAAACTAGACATTTACAAAATATAAATTATGAGTGTTTGTGAAACTGAAACTTTATGTGTACAATATTGTGTAATTTCTTAGGTTAATTATGTCTTTCTCTTACAGAAAAAGAGATGTTTGGACCACACAGAGCTCTGGGACGTATGGACAGACATTCGCTGTAATGACGGACATCTGCTCGTGGACAGGTGAGACTTATGTGTGTGTTTGTGTTTTATTGTGTACTTGGCATGTAGGTTACCATCATTTTCTTTGTGGAGGGTCACCCCTTTAGAAAGCAAATGATGGTAACCTAAACGGGTGGGGAAGGTACGGCGGACCAAAATTTTTAGTCAGCAAAAATTTTTTTTTATATCAAGAAGCATAACCGCTGCTGGACATCGCTCTGGGACTCGGGGGGACCCGACACATCCCCACTCCTTCATTCACACAACACTCACATCGCAGAGATCTGGCTGGGATCGAACCAGCAACCTCTGAACCACGAGGCAGCGCTCTTACCTGTGAGCTACAGATCTCTTGTTTTAACATGCGCTGGAACTTATATTTCACTGTTCACCTGCATGTGATTTTACAATAAGCTAGTTAAAGCTTTGGCTGGGATTGAACCAGCAACCTCTGAACCGCGAGGCAGCGCTCTTACCACTGAGCCACAGATCTCTTGTCCGAACATGTGCAGGAACTTATGTTTCACTATTCTCCCTGACATTTTACAATAAACCAGTTAAATTTTGAACCCATTGAACTGAGGTTTGAACCCATGACACCACCGCAATCTTGAGTGCAAGTAACGTGTGTTTAGCCATTAGTGCCACACTGGCTTTCACATCGAAAGCTGGCGTTTGCACCTCTTTGTTGGAAATAATGCAATACATGAGCTTTAATGTAAGCAAAAGTGGGGCTCGAACTCAGGACTCCACGATCCCAACACAACACTCTGCATCCTGAGCTACTGAAGCAGATGAGTTAATGGTTGTTTGGACGGGTTTTATTGAGAGCTTTGGTTCATGTGATTAAAATCACCTGCATGTGATTTTACAATATGCTAGTTAAAGCTTTGGCTGGGATCGAACCAGCAACCTCTGAACCGTGAGGCAGCGCTCTTACCGGTGAGCCACAGATCACTTAGTATTTCACTATTTACCTTTGATTTTACTATAAAACAGCTAAACTTTGGCAGAGTGTCTCTGTTGGGGATTGCAATCACAACATACTGAGGTGGGATTTGAACCCTTGTACCATCTCAGCTTTATTAACAGTGAACGTCTGTTTAGCCCGCTGCAGCACCATCGCTCTCACACTGAAGCCTGGTGTTTAGGGAAGTTTGACAACAAATGAATCTAAGCGATGATGGGCTTCAAACTCAACACAATGCTTTATCTTCTGAGCCACTGATATTGGCTTAAAAAAAGACATAGATCACTTAATTTCTTGGACATTTTAATAAATCACCTAATCTTTTCTTGCAAATTATCTGCACTCATTTGTATGAAATAACCTTGTTTCTACAGTATATGAGATATTTGATTATTATGTTTTTAATGGGAAAGTAGAGCACAGGTTGGAATGGGGCAGTGTGATCAAGAAAAGACCGGAATCAAACACAGGTGAGTCAGCAGCTCTTATATGTCGTGCCAGATGCTTTTGAAACACTGGTTCATGAAGATTTGAATCTTTTATGAATCTTTCTATTGAATCAGTGGCCAAGTCACTTGATTTCCATAAAACAAGGAATCTGTTACATTTTTAAACATTTCTGTGTTTTAACTGATCTTGGGTCAATTTTATAATTTAGGTTTGATTTTAGAGACAAAAATGAAAAATGGAGAGTGATATTAATAAAACACAAATTATACAGACACTTTATCTCAATGACATTTAATGATTTGTAGATTAATTAAATAGATTACACTTTTATGTGAAAACATTCACAATCAGTTTGCAAAAGGTGTAATTTCGGACTTGACTTGCATTTACACCCTTTTGACCAGCGGGTGTCCTCAGCTGCAAGTCAATCATTTTGCAAATCAGTGATTTATTTAAAGTTTTGAATAGTTCCGTGCTTCCCGTCACTACTTGTATGTAAAAGATGAAGTTGACACATTACATGACTTACAGTATAAACATTTCTGCTAAATAATTGTCAGTCACACCTGAATTATTTAAAACTAAGAATGATATCTTTTGTTTTTCTCTGACAGACAGAAGACGACAATCTCCAACGCTCGGAGTTAGAGAAGGTCAATCCAAACGGTAAGAACCTCATGTTTGTACAGATTCTGTTTAGCCGAATCAACAACCCCAGTTTAGGTGACTTGCTCAAGTTCAACCAGACATTAATAATCAACCAGACATTAATAATCAACCAGTCAACATCAGAACACAACATACAGAAATAGGGTCTGTCCCAAAACCAACACATGCAATCTCTGCACTTGAGCATTTGTCTAATCACATGATGTATTTCCTGTATGTGGACACATGGGGATGTAAAATGTATGCAAGTTTTTTCTCTCTCTCTTTTTAATAATCTTTTCTTTTGTTTACAGGGCCTTATTTACAAATTTTGATTTGGACTTTAAAATAAATTTTTAAATGTCAGCTCAATAGTCACTATGTAACAGACTACACAATTTAGTAATTGTGATGCTTCTAATTAAGTGATAAAAAGCAGCTACCACATTAAATATAAATATTTAAATAATTTTACACACACTGTTTTTCTTGACATGTCTTGATTTGGATGGGTTATACTTAACCTTATACTGCTCTGATGCAGTATTAGAGATGTGGATGTAGTGTTCATTAAGGACAATGAGCTTCAAGTGGCCAGGAACACAAGTGTGGGAATTGGGACAGACCCATAAACAGCAGTTAAGACTTGAAGAACCACCTTCCTCCTCCTCCTCCTCCTCCAGATGACACACTCATCCTCATGTGTGGACCTTCTCCTGTGATTCTGTTTCCCTGCAAACCTGTATTTCTTGATTCTGCTCCAGGACTGCACATTTTGCATGGATTGTCTCCCTTGTTTAATATGTTTAATGATTCAAAACATCAACACATTTTCAGAGAGCTACATGAACTGATCCGAGTCTATCGGATTAGAAACAAACTAAATGTGCCGCGCTGTGGGTCCCAGGACTGGAGTCGAGCGCTACAAACAGTCATCATTGTAGATCCATTCCAACAGAAGCCATATAAAAAAAACAAGAGGTTAATTACCAAATGTTGCATTGCTTTGATTCAGTCCTAAGTGTGTGATTCCATACACGCTGTATTCAGTGAGTAAAAACAAACCTATATGCCCTGTTTAATGAAGACAAATCATTTCATTCTCTATTGTTTTACCTGCTCACACTGATACCACAAACCTCTCTGTCCAGATACTCCTCAAGGTGAATATCTGATCCTGCATCTATAGATATGAACACAATTAGACAGCATTATATCAGTCATTATTTTACAGATTATAATGTAAACAGTTATTTTAACACGGGCTTTAAAATAATTTGTTCAAATTTGTCCTGTCTTCCAATCAAGCTTTATTATAAAAGCTCGAGTTTGTAAACAACGACACATTGAAATCATTGTTTAACTGTGAACAGGCATTATACAAATGAATTTAAATAAATCAGTACAAACACATCTCCTTCACCGAGCTAACAGAGTCTCTGGGAATCGTTTGTTGTATATTTGATGTGTGATACTCTTTGACCGTGTGCTTTCGAGTTCAATACAACACTTCATCTGTCTTACCCCATCAGTTGAGAGCTGATCCGGTTCATTTATCTAAACTGGTAGAGACCTTGACAAAATCATATTTATTGTAAAATATATAAGTTTAAACCTTAGAGCTCGTCTTCTACTACACTTCTACTTCCATCCCCGCCACTAGGCGGCGTAAGCGGCTTTACGGTCAGTTTGACAACATGACTTGTTCAAACACGTGCAGACCATAGACAGAATATACGTAGACGCCTCATAGACTGACGCTGCCTATTGGAGCTGACGTATCAGCGCGGCCGCCATCTTGGATGGGTCCCAAAGCGCCCCCCCCCCCTGCATTTTTTTCTACTGAGGACGGTGTATCCCCAACTACAATAATCATTACTCCCCGAATTTTTACCGGATTTTCACACGGTTTGGTTTGTTACAAACGGCAGAGATTTAGTTATGATACAGGACGCTGACACACATTGAAAAATACGTGCTTTCATGCTAAAAGACTTTGTATTTTGCTCTTTAACAAAGACATATGGTAGGCTATGGCATATTGATAAATATAGAAATTAATTTTATATTTTAATAAAGAAACAAGTTTGATTGTTTATTTGAATTTATTTCTCTCTTTCACACACACTCTCTCACTCACACACACTCTCTCACACTCACACACACACACTCTCTCACTCACACACACACACTCACTCACACACACACTCACTCACACACACACTCTCACTCACTCACACACTCACTCACACTCACTCACACACTCTCTCACTCACACACACTCTCTCACTCACACACACACACTCTCTCTCACTCACACACACTCACTCTCTCACTCACACACACTCACTCACACACTCTCTCACTCACACACACTCACTCACACACACTCACTCTCTCACACACACTCACTATCTCACTCACTCACACACTCTCTCACTCACACACTCACTCACACTCACTCACTCACTCTCACTCACACACTCACTCTCTCACACACACACTCTCTCACTCACACACACACTCTCTCACTCACACACTCTCACTCACACACACACTCTCACTCACACACACTCACTCACACACTCTCACTCTCACTCTCTCTCACTCACACACTCTCTCACACTCACACTCTCTCACTCACTCACACTCTCTCACTCACACACTCTCTCACTCACACACACTCTCTCTCACACACGCACGCACACTCACACACACTCTCTCTCACACACCCTCTCTCTCTCACTCACACACACACACACTCTCACACACACACACACTCTCTCTCTCTCTCACACACACACACACACACACACAAGGTTATTTTCCTTCAGATCTTCCAGAAGACTCTTTACGGTTTCCTTTGCTCTCCATTCTCGGGCCTCTGCATTTTGCTTCTCCCGCTCTAGACTCTCCACTCTAGCCAAAGCTTCACTGAGTCTGGCCTTTAGATGAGTAGGTGAACTGGGCAATGCATAGGAGTGGTCCTAGTAGAAAGAAGGATGAAAATATTTTCAGTGATGTTTATATCATACCACTCACAGTTGTTTTGGTGCATAGCACTGCATATGTGCAGACACACATTCTTAATTTCTTACCCGTAATATCACTGCCAGCACCATGAGTATGGGAAAGAGAGAAAGGGTGCGTGTGTGTGTGTGTGTGTGTTTGAGAGAGAGTGTCAGTGAAAGAGGGTGTGTTTGTGTTCACGTGTGTATTTATTTATAACATATAAAAAGTGTATATGTGAGTATGTCTGAAAAGAGTTGCAGAAAGCAAGGGAGAGATTTTGATATGACCAGATCCATGATGCTCACAGCTGTATGGGACATATCAAATAGCCTACAAATACTCACATCATTGGGCTGAGGTCCACTTTCAGGGAAATGCTGAGAAAGGTCCACTGGTACGCTCTCTTCAGCTTTCCTTGAAGTTGTGTTCCTTGTCACTACAGGCTAAAATATAAGAAACATAATACTTAAAAACAACTTATTTAGAAACACTTGAAAAGGTTTTAGTATCCCACAGTGTATCACTAATACATCACTAATTCCTAAACATGCAGAAATAACTAACGGTAAAAAATATGTTTAGCAAGGTGTGATATTAACTTTTGTTTTACATGTGAATCATCAACATCTCTGTTAGCATGTAGAGTAAAAATACACCTACTCTTTGGGGATGACATGAGAAGTTGAAGACAGATGTGGTCGCACCATCTCTAAGCCTGACAATCTGACCCGTCCTGTCAAAATCATCAGGCTTGAAGTGCTCACTACAGAGCTTTGACGACTCAGTCGACTCGCAACAAAACCCTCCCGTCTTATAGCAACTTCCCATTGCTTCCTCAAGCCTGTATCACTGGGAAACCTTCAAAATATGAAGAAAAAAAACAGCAAGAGACAATGAGAGAGAGTACCAGTTCCTGCTGTAATAACGTTACACGTAAGTAACGTTAGTTACGATGACATAGTGGTAAAATAACCAAAATTATTGTTCAATAAGCTGCACAAAATACGGGCATAGTTGCTCGCTCTCCGTTAACTCCGATTGACTCTGGTGCTAGCGTAGAGTGATGAGACCCAATCAATATGGCGGCGACGCTGGATTACGTTCCAGCACGTCATGGGGCGTCTACGTATATTATATCTATGGCTTAAACACATCTTCTGCAGATGACAGCTCAGTGACAATATTTCAATATCACTAAACAACCGTAAACAACACGTATTCCAGCTCATCGTCAAATCAAACCGATGCACAATGCGATAAAGTGCAGGAAACGAGTATCACGTGACTCCCCTGAAAGTGTCCTTTCACACAGTGCACTTCTCTTGCATTATCTTCATTCAGTCATTTATTGTTAGATATTTCGTTTGAATAATTGGTGAGGGCAGTGCTGGTTATGACATCACAAAACAAAATTTTTTAATTTGGCAATAGAGAGTATTTGCAGCCAAGAGTAGCTTAGTATCTATGTAAACATCAACAATTAGCAGTGTCCAAAAATAATAAGTTACAGTTATTTGATGTTATAGAGATTTGTGCGGACACATTCAACTTCTCAAATGAGGTTGTGACTTTTAATCTGATAACTTTGAGAATTAAATTTGCCATCGTCTGTCTATTCTATACAGTAGGCCTAGCTTATTTCCAAGTATGATCTGCTGGTCCACGTTCACTTCAAAATCAGGAATTCATTCATTCATCCATTCGGTCCCTTTCATTTACATCTCCTGTTGTGTTTCATGAAAGAAAAAAACATACACGTTTGGAATGATGTGATGAATTTAAATTCTTGGGTTAGCTATTCCTTAAAGAGATCTGCTCAATTGCGTGCCAGTCGAGGGTTATACTGATGTAATTTATGAACAGTGCAAGGATCAGGAATGTGAAAAAATAAAAGGATAAGGGAGAGGACGAGACCCACACAGATAAATGAAGAGAGGATTCCACACAGATCCAGGGTCAGGGCATAGTGGGAGAGAGACGTCTGTGGGGGGGTGCTGGCTTCAAATAAAGATAGAAAGAGTCAAAGGGTCCCCTAGATGAAGAAACAACAAGGTATCACTAGATACTGGCATTCTTTACAGATTACGGGATAATCAAAGCATCCTGATACTCTGAGAGAGACTGACTGGGGGACAGAAAGAGCTTTTCCAGAGTGTGTAAAACATGCATCCCGTGAGATGAGAGGAAAAGGACAGGAAAATATCTCCATGCCAGGGTCTGTGTGTCTTAAATCCAAATGTGTGTGATTTGAAGCCCCTTTACCAGCAGTGCTTTAGAGTGAACTTCCCAACAATAGTTCAGGAGGCGCTTGTCCATACATTAGAATGGCAATGGAAAAGCTAATGTTACTACTGTGTATAAATAGCTGCTTCCTCAATCATTCTGACAATTCCTCCATCACCCTCCCTTCCTCTCTATAATGTCATCCCAAGGGGAACTAGGAAGCCACACCTGTCTACCTTTCCATATTTCTAAAATACATTAATCATAAATTATTTAACTATTAAATCAAACTATTTCTTTTCATAATCGTTAATTGTCACATGGATGCATCTCACTAGAAATGTCCAGTTCACAAATGCTGCATTTATTTGATCAAACATACAGTAAAAACAGTAATATTTGTATCTTAAAATAGCAAATAATTTTATATATAATAAAATGCATATATATTTTAAAATGCAGCTTATTCCTGTGAAGCAAAGCTGAATTTTCAGCAGTTTTCAGTGTCACGTGATCCTTCAGAAATCATTCTAATATGCTGATTTGGTTGCTCAGTACAACATTTATTAAATTCTATTTGTATTATTTTATCACATATTTATTACTGCATTATTGTATTTTGAAGACACCTGAGCAGCGCAAGCGAGGGACTTTTTCAGGATTCTCTGATGTTCAAAAGAGCATCATTTATGTGAAATGTATTATTAATTTAATGCATCTGAATAAAATAAAATTTATTAAAAAACCATAATGACCCCAAACTTATGCATGGTAGTGTATATATTTCTATAGTTGAAAGAAAAATATTCCCACTTCAGAAACGACCATTTAGACAACTTGACAGCTCAAAATAGATTGTTTTTTCTCTACTACGTAATTAAAGTAAATGCTTTAACAATCTTACAGCATTGTGTGATTTGCATTGATTAAATCAAATCTATGGAAATAATCAAACTAATGTTCAGTGATGTCATTGAAAAGATGTCGACTGAGTTCAATTCATCGTCGCAGAATCATTCTGTAAAGGACAGATAATTTCTCTGAGCAGCGTGGAGTAGTCATTCTTCTGATGGATGGATGATGTGAGTTTCTCTTTAACTGTGTGCATTACTTCAAAGCACCAGACTGGAAGAACCTCCGGAAGGCCCAAGCCCACACTCACCATTTCCTCCTATAGAAGCGCAGGGATCACGCAGCAACTGTTTCGGGGAAGCTCCCGCTGGCATCTTCCTGTGCCACTCCCACTCTGTGAATAAACACAACGCTTTTGGATCTGACTAATGGAAGTCAGAAGACACCCCCACCCCTACACAAAAAAAAATTTCCGCTTCATCCTGCTCTTTCCTTCCTCCTGTTAGTCTAGTCAAGTCAAGTCACCTTTATTTATATAGCACTTTTAACAATACAGATTGTGTCAAAGCACTTAACAGTATCAAATTGGAGGATAGAGTGTCAGTAATGTATAATAATAAGATTAAACACTCAATTTTAAGTTAAAGGCATTTCATTATTAAATTCAGAGATGTCATTGTCTAGCTTATTTTAGTTTAAATAGTATCTGTGCAATCAAATTGACGATAATCGCTAGAAATTCAGTTTCCCCAACTGAGCAAGCCAAAGGCGACAGCGGCAAGGAACCAAAACTCCCTCTGTGACAGAACGGAGAAAAAAACCTTGGGAGAAACCAGGCTCAGTCGGGGGGCCAGTTCTCCTCTGGCCAGGAGATTATTGTTTATTTATTGTTTACTTATTGTTTTAATTAAAATTGTAAATGCATAAATGTATCATATTTCTATTTTTATATTGTTGCCATTTCTAACACTAATGGTATTATGTAGTTAGGCATTATTATATTTTTAGTGATTTTGTTTTATTTTAAGTTTTATTGTATTTTAAGTCGAGGTCTTCACTGGGGATATGTCCCCGGTGCTCATCCAGGTGTCCCGGCCTCCGCTGACGATCAGGGCTGCAGACATCATCTCCCGGCGCTGATCCACCATCTGATGCGGACACGAAAGAAACAGACAAATATTAATGTAGATGCCATTCTTCTTACGATGTAACGAGTACATCGTGTGTTATGGGAAGTGTTCCCGGTTCCGGTTGATCTAATTAATGCAGCCTAACTATCCTTTAACAGATTTAAATATTAGAAGCGTATTAGTGTGTTAAGTGTACGCCAGGTTAATGAGATGGGTCTTTAATCTAGATGTAAACTGACAGAGTGTGTCTGCCTCCTGAACAGTGTTAGGTAGATTGTTCCAGAGTTTGGGCGCTAAATAGAAAAAGGTTCTGCCGCCGGCAGTTGATTTTGATATTCTAGGTATTATCAAATGGCCAGAGTTTTGAGAACGCAGCGGACGTGAAGGACTATAATGCGATAAGAGCTCGCTCAAGTACTGAGGAGCTAAGCCATTCAGGGCTTTATAAGTAATTAACAAGATTTTAAAAACTATACAATGTTTAATAGGGAGCCAGTGCAGTGTTGACATAACCGGGCTAATGTGCTCATACTTCCTGGTTCTAGTAAGAACTCCAGCTGCTGCATTTTGGACCATCTGTATTTTGTTTATTAAGCGTGCAGAACAACCACCCAATAAAGCATTACAATAATCTAACCTTGAGGTCATAAACGCATGAATTAACATTTCTGACGATGAGAGCATAGTTCGCAATTTAGATATGTTTTTAAGATGAAAAAACGCAGTTTTACAGATGCTAGAGATATGGCTTTCAAATGAGAGATTGCTATCAAACAGCACACCTAGGTTCCTAACTGATGAAAAAGAATTGACAGAGCAGCCGTCAAGTGTTCGATAGTGTTCTAGGTTATTACATGTGGGGTTTTTAGGTCTGATAATTAACACCTCTGTTTTTTTCAGAATTTAGCAGTAAAAAGTTACTCGTCATCAAGTTTTTTATATCGACTATGCATTCCGTCAGTTTCCCAATTTGGCGCGTTTCACCAGGCCGCGAAGAAATATAGAGCTGAGTATCATCAGCATAACAGTGAAAGCTCATCCCGTGTTTCCTGATGATATTTCCCAAGGGTAACATGTAAAGCGTGAAAAGTAACTACACTTGAAGTCTTGAATGTAGCCTATGCAAAACACTCTTGTAAGGTAACATTGATCCCTTAAAGTCAGGGACCGATAATAATAACACAGACCAACTGCATCCTCCTTTTCAGACATCCCCAGGATGAGGCCCATCAAAGGTGACCCGACCCAACGACGGAGCCACATTGTCATGAAGACGGCTTGTGTGGATCTCTATAGTAGCATTCTGAGATAATCTACAGGCTCCTGGCTATCAGACCAGAGGAAGATAGATGCTCCTTCTACAGGTCAAGGGTCATATCTAAACACCTACGCACTGATTGTTTCCTTGTAGAGGTTAAGCGCTTGTTCCACTGTTCATGGTAAATGCTCTCAGCCTAGATCTTGGTTTGGTCACTCATCTGAAGATGCATCACAATTTAAATGTCACTTTTTGCAAACACCATCAGTGAAATAGCGAAATCCCATCAATAATCTTTTGTTTGTCACACAATGCCACTTAGATGCTTGTTCTCAAAGACATTGATGTTAATTTTTTTTTGTCTTAACCACATCTTGATGCCTAAGTGCATTGAGTTGCTGCCATGTGATTGAATGATTAGCAATTTGTGTTACCAAGCAATTGAACAGGTAATAAAGTGGCCGGTGAGTGTATATATATACAGTATGTCACCTCACATTTGTGTAAATATTTTATTATATATTTTCATGTGACAGCACTGAAGAAATGACACTTTGCTACAATGTAAAGTAGTGAGTGTACAGCTTGTATAAACTCAACACACATCCATTAATGTCTAAACCGCTGGCAACAAAGTGAGTACACCCCTAAGTGAAAATGTCAAAGAGTAAAACCAAAGAATATAGTTCTGATGTGCAGAACAAGGCTGTTGAACTTAAGAATAGAGCTTAAGCATTGCAAATCCCCATTTCCTCATCAGGGCAATTATTAAGAAGTTCCAATCAACTAAAGGTTTGTTACAGATCTGTCTGATCTTTAATTGTATAGCAACAGTTTGGACAGGACCTTTTTCTATTCTAACATGACAGTGTCTCTGTGTATAAGACAAGGATCAAAGAGAAATGATGATTCAGTCAGTGTGGAAGAACTTGACTGGTCTGCAGAAAGACAAGTCCTAATCCCAGCTGAACACCTCTGGTGTGACTTTAAATGCAGACCTTGAGCCAAAAACTCATCACCAAACACCAATGACTTCATTATATGGACAACAGTACTGGGACACCCCTTCTTTAGAAGAGAAAAATGCACTTCCAAACTGTGGCAACAAAGAAATTCATGTACTTAAAAATTGTTTTTCCACCTCTGTTGCAACAGTTTTGAAAACTCTTGGAAAAAGGATGTTGTAATTATTGGGTGCCAATAATTGTGGCCAATGTCAACTAGAGAAAAACTATAGTGCCTTTCTATAGAGGAATACCATTTAAAAAATGAAATTACAAATCAATTAAATTATTAAAGTACTAAATCAGGCATTTTATACACATACGATAGATTCCACAATAACCAATATCTTACATGTTGAATGACTGCTTTTCCAATAGTAGACACAGAGGATCTGAAAGACATTTCTTTGCACATTATAGTACTATAACTGCTTTGAAATTAAGAGGTTTTAAACACTTGGAACATAAATGAGTGATTTGGACTGAAAAGAGAAATAAACAAAGGATTTGTGGAGAGTGGTACTGTCAGCAACAGATGAGAAAAATAAACTAGATCATAGCATTGGAGGAGTTACCCGTTCAAACGCATTCTCACACACACAAGGTGCTGTTTTTCCTCTCGGGGATTGACTCCGGTCGGTACCAGGCTGCTGATAAGGAGGTGCAGTGTTCTGTGTCCTGTCAAATCCTAAATCACACACTTTCAAGGATACTCACACACACATGCATACATTTATCTCACAGCAAAAGGGAGAGTTTAAACAACACAGGCAAGATTATGCAAATGTTATTTTGATCATTAAAGAGACACCATGCAGAATGTCTGACATGTCAACCCTGTTTGGAATCTGCTGCATTCTTGTGTGTCATGTTGCCTGTTCTACTATTTTAAGCTTTGAGTTTGAATACACACACACACACACACACACACACACACACACACACACACACACACACACACACACACACACACACACACACACACACACACACACACACACACACACACACACACACACACACACACACACACACACACACACACACACACACACACACACACACACACACACACACACCACCTGTGTCTCTGAGAGCATTGCTCAGTCTTTCCATTTATCATTATACCATAACTATCTATACTCACTAACAGACCAGGTATCATCCCTCCAGAAAACTGCTAAAGACTTTCCCATGAGGGAGTATGACATGCGATGATGAAGTCTTGAAGAGAAGAACATGTAAATCATGTCTGGTAGCTTCATTTTCTGAAGTAAGGGAAAATTTGTGATTTTCTGAAGAAATAAAATAATTATAAATAAATAAAAGTTTTATATAAGTTTTTTTAGCAGGCAGCTGTCTTGATAGTTTTTATTTGACCAAAGCACCTGTCAAACTCAAAATATTAACAAAAAAAATACTAAAATAAATAAAAAAGCAAAAATTCATAAATAAAAAATATTAAAAAAAATATCATATGTGGATTCATGGAACACAAAGTTATATAGCAGGCAGCTGCCCTGATTGTTTTTATTTTAAGTAAACGGTTACTGCACCTCAAACTCAAAATATGATGAAAAATAAATAAATAAAAGCAAAAAACTAAAATAAATAAATCAAATGTGAATTATTAAATTAAAATAGTACATTAAATAAGGAAATTACCTAGATTAAAATACCTAGATTTTTCGTGTGTGCTTGGGATCACAAATATAAATAATAATAATAATAATATATGTTGCAATAAATTATTACCTACATTCATTATTTTACCTATACACATTATTGTATCTATATATATATATATATATATATATACTCTTCATATCAATGCTTATTAATTCATGTTATGTAATATTCTCATTAATTCATATTTTTTATGTGATTTATTTATTTCTGTTTGTTTTTTATTATTATTTTTCTTTTTAATTATTTTAGTGTGTATAAAATTTGGCTCATTCCTTTTAGAAGTTTCATGATTTTGGTCATCTTGTCATATTTTCTGTTTTGTTCAGTTTAAAAAATAATCATTCTACTAATAATAATAATAATACGTTTTATTTATATAGCGCATTTCCAGAGCTCAAAGAAACTTTACAATAAACATCAGAAATGTGAGAGTAACATAAAACAATAATACAGAAAGTAATTAGAAAATCGGACATATAGAGTAATATATAGATTAGAAATCAACTTAAGAAAGGTAGCATTCTGAAAACAAGTGAGTTTTATAGCACTTTAAATTCAGATAGGATATTGGCAAGACCGAGTGATCTGGGAAGAGAGTTTCATAGTTTAGGCGAGAATAAGAGGACCGCAATGCACGAGGTGGAGAATAGGGAAGGAGCAGATTGCAAAGATAGTAGGAGCAAGACCATGCAAAGTTATAAAAGTAAGCAGGAGAATTTCAAACTTGATACGATTGGCCACTGGTAGCCAATGCAGATCAGCTAAAATAGGGGTGATGTGATGTGGGATGAGTTTTGAATATACTGTAATCTAGCAATAGAGGTAGCTGGCAAGCCAATGAAAAGGGCATTACAGTAATCGAGACGAGATTAAACAAACGCATGAATGAGAGTTTCTGCATTGTTGGCACTAATGAAAGGACAGAGCTGGACAATTCGTCATAAATGAAAGAATGCTGATTTAGTGAGAGTTGATATGAGACTGAAATGAAAGAGAGGAGTCAAACATAGCACCGAGATTTCTAACTATACTAGATGGAGCAATTTGAGTGCCAGTGATATTGCAAGTAAAGTCAGCGGGAACTTTGATGGTAAGTGATGGGGTACCAATAATGATGCTTTCAGTTTTATCCAAATTAAGTTAAGAAACTTAGAGTTAAGCCATGCTTTTATATCCTGCACGCAAATAGAAATGTTGTTAATTTGGGTGGATAAGGAAGGCCTGCATGACGTGTAAATTTGAATGTCATCAGCATCAAAATGATTGCTAAAGCCATGATGCTGTAGTAACTGACCCAATGGTAAAATATAAATAATAAACAGCAAAGTCCTGAGAACAGAACCCTGGGGGACGCCTTGTTTCAGGGGGGCAGTAGGGGATCTGAAAACCCGAGCAGAAATGTAAAAATAATTGAACTATTCCTTTAAAAGACAAAAAAATAAAAAAACTGCCCTCTATGTGAATTAATAAAGTATTTAGTTCAATTGTCTTCATTGCAGGATGAATCACTTAGTAATGTTCAAACATTTGAAGCTGCTTGTGTTTTGAGTCACAAACCGATCTGGATAACTGGAACATGGAATGTGAGTGCTGGACATCTACAGTACACACTACACACTTTCCACATATCTGAAGAACACGTGCCATAAATCTCAAGATAAATTCCATAAAGAAGCTTTAGAAATGGCATTCATCACAGGGGAGGCATGGCCCTGCCCTGTCAGTGCTTGGCACGGCGTCTCAGCGCATCTAAAGTGCGAGAGTGAATGAGCGCCCGCATTCTTGGAATGCTCTTACCATTGTGGCTCTTTAATGAGGCAGGGTGAGCGTGCGCTCTCCCTGTGACAAACCCTCGCTCCACTGAACTAACGATGATGGGAGGCGTGAAGCCAGACGTGAGAGCGCCGGCCTCCAGCCTTGTGACCCCCGAGCTGTTTAACATGCGATCCGCCACTCGCGGTGCTGCGAAGAGTGTCAGAACGGCACCCTCCAAAATCTGGCCCAGCATAGTCCTCTAGTTATACAAATGCATTACAAAACTATTTTCTTCTGTGAAGTCGACTTTTCCAGCCCAAATGACCTGAGATTTAACTGAACCATAAATGCTGAATGGTACAATCACTGTAAAATGTTCATAAATTAGATAAAAATGTTGGGGTTTACCAAACTTTTTTTATGTATTTTTTTCCAATTGAGTGTAGATAATGGCCTAGGCCTGTTGAGTCAAAACAATATATTTTATGTGCATAAAATACGTTTTGTATTCATATAATTTAATAAAAAATGTATATGCATAAAATAAAATATGTATATTACATACAGTTAATGTATTCCTTTAGAAACTGTCTAGTCTAAAATAAAGTCAGAAAGAAAGAATAAATAAGTAATATTAAACAAAATTTACTCAAATTAAACATAAAATACAACAAAATAATGGAAAATACAATAGAAAAATGGCCTGTAGAAAATGCCATGTCAATAAATAAATAAGTAATGAATACAGAATGGTATACGAGAAAAGTGTAGGGTTGAAATGATCTATAGAAACCGGCAAGTCAAAATAAATAATTCAATAAAATAAAAAATTGAATATAATATAATAAAATGCAAAAATGGAATGTAGAAACTGGCAATTCAAAATAAATAATTAAATACATTAAATAAAAAATATATGCAAAAATGGGCTGTACAAAATGCAACATCTGCATAAATAAAATATTAAATAAAATAGGCACACTAAATTTATTTGTGGAATTTATGTATACGAAACTTCACACATATAGGTTTTTGCCAGAGTCATATACTGAGTGGTAAACTCAGAATAATAATGTGGACTTCAAGTCCAATACACTACATTATTTGCCCAGCTGCTGGCATTACGACACAATTGTGAGAATCATGGAGCATTTACACTTCACACACACACACACACACACACACACACACACACACACACACACACACACACACACACACACACACACACACACACACACACACACACACACACACACACACACACACACACACACACACACACACACACACACACACACACACACACACACACACACACACACACACACACACACACACACACACACACACACACACACACACACACACACACAGCTCCACTCAACTAAAGCGGAAGATAAAGAACCGAAGCACTTGAAAGACAATTTAAACAAATTTGCTTCTCCGCGTAACAATGATTCGGTCTCCAAACGTTTCGTGTTTAGAGCGTTAAGAGGGCTATCATAGCAACTATTTCAGGACTGAGAGAGACGCCCAGGAAATACGACCAACACCCATGTGTTAATCTCCCTTTGTGCAGTACCCAAAACATTTCCCCTCTACCATTCATAACAATCACGAGAGACATGACAGGAGTTTCGTCACTGCTCTGATCTAACGTTTCCTATTGACTGGTGACAGCAGAGGGTCTTCTCTGAGCCCATACTGAGCTAACGCTATAATTAATGGAGCAGAAGTAGATGCCCATGAGTGGAGGTCACAAAAGGTCACAGTTCGTGAAATCAAAACTGAATAGAGGTATTGTCTTTTATGGCACTTAAAAGTAAACATGAATTTCCCGGACTAAATACAGGAGCTGTTGAAGTCTGGTTGTCATGGTTATTGTCTTGGTGACCCTGGTGTTGTGCTGGCAGAGTCAGATCTGGCCTTCACAATCCACGCCAGCTGCACTTACACAAGCTTTCTCAGACTAACTAACCCATTCCTTTTCTGACAAACTTAACCAAACATGGAACCGGTTGACATCCGAGGGAAATTTCTGACACTAATATAGTTATTAATTATATTTAAAAACAAAAGTCTGTAAGTGCAAAATAAAGTAAAATGATGTGTATTGTAATTCCTTAGTTATTTTCCCAGCAAAAAAAAATATTAAATTAAATTACTTCATGACATTATTATTTTATAAAATGACATTAAATTTACAATTTTAAACAACAAAAATATTAATATTATTAGTATTATATTATATTATATGTGATATACAACCGGTAGAAATTATATAATATATTCATTTTTATATCATATTTATCATAATATAATTATAAAAAGGAATAATAAATTTAATAATAATGATAATGTATTATTATTATTACATTAATAATAAAATAAAAATATGCATTTTATTTTTTATTATTTTATAATAACAATATATATTATTAGTAATATTATAATAGAGATATACGTAATATGCAATATACAATTTGATTGATTTTCTATTTTTACTAATTTTAATTTAAACAATTGTTGATAATTTTATTTAGTTATATAATAATAATTATTATTATGATATGTTAGCAAGACCATTAAATATTTAGAAATACACAAAAGTTGATTTAATAATCCACCAGGTCTTAAAACAGTGGCATGTATGATTTCAGACATAACTAAAGTAGACAATATTATTCATGGATCTAGCCCATGAACAAAAATATTTTATTATATTATTAACTCTTATATTATTATATTACATTTATACAATTATTATATAATTATTACAATTATATTTATAATATAAAATACAATTTGTAAAAAAAAAAATTAAGTGTAATATTACTATTTTACTATAATAATGGTATTATGTATTTGTTCATAAGTATTATAAATATTATTATTGTTAATAATAGTATATTGGGCACATCATTAAATATCAAGAAACACAGAAGAGCTCAGGGTGTTGATTTTAAGAATGAATACAGTGGCATGCATGATGTTAGACACAGACAGTAGTATTGATGTGTCTCTCATTGAGTCTCCTCCGCGTGAGATCCGCGCAGCACGTCACTCCAGACGACTCTCGCGCATTCAACACATCACAATCCGCGCAGCCAAGGAAACCCAGCAACATTGCCCCCAAATCCCCGGACCCTCAGGGTGGGGTAGAAACTCAGAGAAGCAGCAGCTCAGACAAAAGCACTCCGCTTGGCTTTAAGATTAAAAAAAGACCAGCTGCAAAAGAAAGTTGAGACACAAACTCAAGACGATAAGCGGAACCGATCGGAGTCTCCACATTTCCATGCGAAGCTTTCCCTGAAGTCCCTGAACGAGCAGCGAGCACGAACTGACGGACTGAACATGCCAATCTACTGGACACTCGTTGTATTAGGTGAGTTTGCGTTCGCACGCTGCTTAGATGTTAATTCAACTTAAACATGTCTCATAATTAATAATTAGTGGCGTCAATCTAACGCGATAGATAACTTTGCTCAGGTTGATAATTCAAACACCTCCGTTGAATATAAAGTGTTAGTGATTTCAGAACTTGTTTACATATTTAAATGCTTTAAATTGTTTCAGCGTCCTCATAATTCCCGCCAGTAATGATTTAAACCGTTAGTGTGAACTACTCTAGCACAGGTCCTACTTTAACATTTCATTCACACAAGCGGACTTTGTTTAGTCATTTATTAATGGGTCAAAAAATGATCGAAATTGTCTCAGAAATTGAGTTGTGTTATGGGAAACATCTGTTTGTAATGTTCATAAAGGCTTAGTGTTTTTAAAAACAATATCAAACACTTCCCAGCTAACAACGCTTTCAGAACAGGAGATAATGTTCTGACAAAGTTCTCTCAAAGTTATGAAGAGACTTTCTTCCAGTAATGTTAATATAGAACATGCGTTATTGTTCATGGAACGTTTTATTTCAGAAACTTTTAGTTGGACATATTGTTTCATACTTGTTTCAGAGCATTCAGAGAATATTCAAAAGTAACATTCCCATAATTTTAGAACATTTTGAATAACATTCTCATATAAATTAATATTTGAATTCACACCAGCTATTAATCTGTTCAGCATTATGTTTATAACTCAAAGATGGTTATCATAAAACAACTCAGATTTAGCTGACAGTGGCTATTAAAGTAAAAGCACATGTCCTGCAAAGAGCTCTGGGAAGTGCAGCATCTGTGCCACTCAACACTTCTGTCAGCTGCTTCGCTGAAATTACAAACAGCACACAATTAAAGAAGAAGTGCGTCTCAGACTCCAGAGGGATGTGAGGGAGGGCTGTTATTCTTTCATTATCAGTGCGGTGCACCTGCTGTCCTGACATCAGCCTGACAGTCATTAGAAAAGCACTCATGTTTTGTTTAGCCAACCTTGTAAAACGCACCATTTGACTCGGTCTCAGTCAGCCTTTTCTAAAAGGGCTGATTAGTTGTTTGAAATTGATTGCTTGTAGTGCAAAAAAATCTCAGCTTTTCTGAATTTAGCCATTGATCAAATGTAGGCCATGTTGTTTACCTCAGAGTATTTATAAAGGTGCCATGTGTTGATAAACCGGAGTTTTGAGGGCTTCTTGTGCTGCATAAGGTTTCCTCCATCCTCTACTGTCAAGAAAGCCTCAACATTTAAATCAGCTAAAATAAACTGACTGCAACAAAGTATTCTTTGGCAGTGCTCTGGCCTGACAGAGCTGTCTTACACAAGGCTTGGGAAAGTGCAGAACAATGGGTAGGAAAGTATTCATCAACATCCCTTATCCCAGGGAAGGTGTGGCACTTGTTTCCTCTCTCCTCTGTGCCATTCCTCACGCTCTCTCTGTCTTACTACATCTATCAGCCAAACGATGACATTGTTCCTGATAAAAGAGAGTATTCAAGGAATTAAATACTGATTTATATGATGCAAGAGTAGATGAGAAACCCGAGGGGGCGTAGTGTTTTAAAGACCCCAAGAAAAGCCTTGATCATGCATGGTTTTCTGTCCTTTGTTGAGGTGTTTCCTTTTTGCACAGGAAGTTTGGGTGTGGTTGTCTCATTTCAAATAGCCAGTTTAGCTGGCATTACAGCTATGAACTAGAAGCTGGGTCATCCAAAGAAATCTTAAATTATGGTATGAGTAATTTTATACCACAATAATAATAATGAAAAAGAAATAGTTGAATACTATTGAAATAGATGGTGTATTTAGCAGTACTTTAATAGATGGTGACCAAAATACTTAAAAAAAAATCAAAGGTTGTTTAATCTGGAAACAAACCTCAAGCTCAATAGTTCGGGATCAGTTATATTTCTCAATGTTTTTTAAAGCAGTCTCTCGTGCTCACTAAGGCTGCATTTATTCTATTAAAAATACTGAAAAAAGGGAATAATATTGTCAAATATTATTACAATTTAAAACAACTGATTTTTATTTTAAAATTAAATGTATTCCGGTGATAAGAAAACTGAATTTTCAGCTTCATTACTCCGGTCTTTTGTGATTCTACAGAAATCATTCTATGCTGATTTGGTGCTCAATTGTTAATAATGGTTCTTAAATATTATCTGTGCTGAAAACAAGTTTTGCCACTTAATATTTTTTGTGGAAACCAACCTTTTTTTCAGCATACTTTGATGAATAGAAAACCCAAAAGAACAGAATTTGAGTATATGCAGCTAAAACTTTGTTTTGGCCCAACTAGCATCATGGCCTCAAACTAATAGGAACTATTCATGGACTAAAAGCCACACAATTCTGATTTATTATAGTCTTCACGTGGCACCTCGAAGTGATGCACTTCCCTGCTTAACGTGAGAGCATCTGATATTTATAAGGGAGATGTGTAAGGGAAAGAGCGGGAGAGACTGGCCTCCGTATCTTGAGATTGTAAAGATGGCCCCTCCGTCATTCTCCCCTCCTTTTCTGATCTGCTTATTATGTATAACGTCTGCAACTGGCACTGCCACGATCTTCAACTCCCTTCTCTAATCCAACCTCTAACCCGGCCTCCCCTCTCCACCCATGAATCCTTCACTTTATCACGGATACTTTACACCATTAGCAGCTAGTCTGTCTTAGCCAAATAAAGCACATTCTCCAGCAGATGCGCTCAAATACAGCCCATAAACACAGAGTGCTTGCAATTACTCAAAAACTCTTTATTCTTAAATGAAAAAAATGTAGCACTTCAGCTTCGATACTTCACACTCTGAGTATTTAGTCCTCAAAAACTTGATACAGTTCTATTGACGCCATAATGATATCTGATAACGTGTGTCATGAGGAATGCACATAAATGCCCGCTGACCTTGTTCGGCCTCTGTCCAGCCCTCTCAGACTCCTTCTTCCTTTCTTCTGTCTGTCTTTCATTCATCGTGTGCATTTTTATATTCACAGTCTCTCTCCTCACCTCAATAGAGGGGGGTTAGTTGTGACTCAGCTCCATAAAGGAGCCCCAAATCCCATCTTCCCTGCCCCCCTCCCGTTGGGAAGAGTTAATCCTGAATAGGATGGGGAGAGGGGGCAAGCTAGGGGCCCAAAGAGGTCCCGCGCACAGCTGGGGAGGGGGGTGGTAGACTGAGGGTGTGCACGTCCTATTCAAAGAAATTAGTACCATACAATGTAATACAACTTTATTAATCCACAAACTGCAATTAAGAAACAATTTACAACTTTATTAATGCCCTTAAAACATAACAGTCCTGTCAACAAAACTGCCCCTTGAAATGAAAGATTTGTACTTTTTAGTACTTATTGGAGTTATCGGTCAACCTTACTTGCCCTTGGACGCCCAGTAAAGTGTTTTAAGAAGTACTTTTTTTGGGGCTGCGGCAAACTCGCCTTAGTTGAAAAAGATGTCTTGCCCCCAGTTTGTGCAGTGTTGTAAGTAAATTATTAAGGACAAAAAACATTGTATTTATTAAAATTGTAACAATAAATCAGGTCCCATTTATTTAACTTTCCCAATTAATAAAATCATTCCTGTCATGGCAAAGCTGACGTTTCAGCCCAAAATATTCACAGTTTCCACTGAAGCAGCAAGTAACATCGATAATAGTAAGAACTATTCCAATAAAGAGCACCAAATGAGAGTTTCCAAAGAATATTCAGCTTTAGGAATAAATTACATTTGAAAATCTATTAAAATAGAAAACCGTTATTTTAAACTGTAATAATCCTCAATATTACAGATGTCAGCCTTGGTGAGCGTTATAGGTTTCTTTTAAAAACATTTAAAAATCTCAATTATTCCAAACAAGACTTCCAACAAACGTTCTGGCAACAATCCAGAGAGACACAATTGATGAGAAAGATACAGGATCACCTACATTTGATCTGATGCAGTCTTTAAGACGAGTGAGTTGAGCTCTTGTTATCTGGGACTACTGAAATCTAAGTGAGAGTGTGGGAGTCTGTAGGACAGATATAAGAGCGTATGCCTCTGTGAGGGGTTACCCATGAGTACGATGTATCTACGCAGGTGAAATGTCTGGGTTTTCTCCACACAGTCTCTGCATTGATAGTGTTACGACCAGCAGCCCTGTCAGTGGGTAATAAACAGACCGCAACTGACAGCAGGGTCAACGAGGGTCAGTCCTAACGATGGAACTAATGGAAACCACAGGGTGACGATGAAGCACGATAAGAGTCAAAACACCAATCTTACACTTTCCTTTACTCAAATACATGTGCAGTTTCATGGTAATTCATTGGCTTCTTAGAAACAAGGTTCAATAGATTGCAGCGAAAAGCCTTAGTTTAGGTCTGGAGCAGTGATTAGCAGCAGCCATATTTTTGGAAATGCAAGGCTGTGATAAGATGGTGATTAGACAGAGGGCTAAATGAAAGACAACATTGGCTCACCAACCAAGATAAACAGCCTCTCATCAAGACCCCCCATCCCAACAGCAAACCATGCCCTGTTTCTACAACAACCACTTGATTGATAAAAACAGTCGCTGTAGTGTCTCGAATGAGCCGATGATGTTTTAAAAGGAATATCAGCTTACATTTGGTTTGTCTTTCTTTTTCTGCACAGGATATAATTTGTAAAATAATATTAAAGCAACTGTACCTCTGATAAATACTGGGTCAGTAGCTAGAAATCTGTCGATTACCAAATATAATTATGAACTTGAGAGCCTCAATTTAAGGAAAGGCTATTGTTTTAAGCCTCAAGAGAATATGAAGCAGATTTGTACACCATTGTTTTGGTATCTGAGGTACCGCCCATAGGTGTGTTACTTCCTAAGTTATTGTATGGAGTGTCCTGTCCAGCTCGCTAAAAACAGAGATAAACTCCCACTATGATATTACATCAAGACATAATAATAGCAATATGATGTGCATAAATAAGGACAAAAACGATAAAATCACAGTTTGACTAAATTCAACATACCTTGAGAAGAAAGAAAACAGCTCCACATATATGCAATTTAAGTAAAGTAAATACAAGAGGATCTGTTTGAATTACTTAAACCCCAAGCTAACCATTAAATCACTGCCAATAAAGTTTAGCTGATTATGCAGTTATACAGGAATTAGCACATTTCACACTAATGAATCACATTTAAGTCATGATACTTGATATTCACATACAAAACAGGATCCAGATTAAGACTGACTGAGAGCTTAGCTCTCGATTCCTGGTTTAAACAAAGTAATATCTTACGTAATCAACACAGCAAAAATACTCCCTGAAAAGTAGTCAGATTTGTTCGTTACTTTTATCAGTTGATAGAACACACTAGAAAGTTAGCAAAGAAGAATCTTGTTAGAATGCATGAAATCATTTTCACCAGCACTGCTACTGTTTACCTAAAATGCTGCGTTACAGCAATTGCACAGAATTCATTTGAAATTAATTTCTTAACTGTCTGTTTTGCTTGTTCATCATAGGCACCCTCCTGCAAGGCATGCAGTGCAATGCTAATGATGATACATCTACAGCCTCAAAGGGAACCACTCCACTCACCACAGTGAATGCCCCTACAGCATATTCCACAATATCCACCATTCCTCTCACCACATTGAGTTCCACTAAACCCATCATTTCTTCTGCCTCATTGGCGTCTACTACACTCGCCTCTACACCCACCTCATCGGAGCTCACTAAATCTGTCGCTCTATCTGCCACATTGGCGTCTTCTACACTCGCCTCTACACCCACCTCATCGGAGCTCACTAAATCTGTCGCTCTATCTGCCACATTGGCGTCTTCTACACTTGCCACTACACTCCCCTCATCGGAGCCCCCTGAACGTACCACTCTATCCTCCTCACCAAATTCCACTACACAAGCTACTCCAATGACCACTAAAGGCACTTCACCAGAACCGACTGGGACATCTTCAACAGTAACTAAGCAAGACCTACCCAGTAACACAAGCTCACAAAATATTCTTGTCACAACCCAAATCACAACAATTCAACCCAAGACATCAAACGCAGGCACTACTCCTACAGCCTTCAACAGCAATCCTCAAAATTCAACTACAAAGGTCATCACAACCAATCCCATCCAAGGTACCACCAACTTAAATAAACCTGCAACCAGCATCTCTACAGATAGCACCACCCAACTCTGGTCTACACAGACAACCCCATCTGATGTTACCAGAAATGGTAAGTCACAGGAATCACTTTAGTACAATCTTTATGACTGCACAACACAGCACAGCAATGCTTGAATATTTGTTAATGGAAATGCAAGAAAATTCTGCGGTCATTTACTCACCTTCATGTCATTCCAATTCGTATGACTTACTTTCTTCCACTGGACACAAAAGCAGCACTTTTGAAGAATGTTCGCGCTGTACTTTTATAATCAGTGTGACGACACAATACAAAACAAAGTGGCAAAACATACAAGAACCAATGCAGTTTGGCATCACTGATTTGGCACTCCTACGTGAATGTGTACACGCTGTATGCAACTGAGATTTGAGCGCTACAGTGGAGAAAGGGTACTTTCAGTTAGTAACAATTTAATTTCACATAAATAGTGATTTCTGTGTTGTTATATTTTTACTTTACAACTCACAGTCACTACATGCTCATTGTATGGGAAAGAGCATTGAGTTCTCGAAATATATTCTGCTGTGCTCCACAGAGGCACAAATAAGTTCAGAATGACAAAAGGGCGAGCAAAGGATGACAGAGTGTAAATTTAGTGTGAACTATTAAAAAGTGTCTCCTTTTCATGGTACTTTTCAGCTACATTATCAAGCACAGCAGCACCAGACTCTAAATCTACTGCTTCTCAAAGTCTTGGGACCACGAAAGCACAAACATCTACTGCCTCGATCATACCAGGCCAGCGAAGTGATGAAAATACTAGCACCTCTACTGTAAAATACTAACATTCATGTTTTTCCTTATATATTGTTTATGTTCTTGATCCTGATACTGTAAATGATCCTGTTGATTATCTCTTCTGCAGCATTCCTATGATCTAAGCAGCAGCACTGAGGTGAGCACATACATTACACTAACATTGACAATAACTCCAGTCCTGGTCACAGAGAGAAATTCACTAACAAGTCAATATCAAGAATCTCTATAAACTAAAATACATTGTTAAATAACAGTAAAATCAATCAGAAAACTAAGGAAGCCAGTTTCCACCACACAATAACAAATATAAAATGGCAATTGTGACTTACCTCATAATTCAGAGTTTATATCTTGCAATTTTCTGAAAACAAAGAAACGAGTGAGTGAGTGAATTCAGAACTGCAAGCAAATTCAAAACTGAGATTTGTGAGAAAAAGTCAACATCTCATTGTATACCGTTTTTTTCTCACAAGACTTGCGGTGACCTTTTTATTTTTTATTCCATGGAAGAAACGGGCTTCCATACCGAACAATCTATTAAATGGAGCCTGAAAACATTTCTTGATGAACAACAGTGCGAAGTGAATGACTTGAAAATGAGCAAAACATGTATTAAAACAAGAAGTGCTACCATTTTAATATTGATTTTGTTCACACAGGAGAACATCGTGCGTCAAGCCTGTAAGACGCTGGGTCAGAAGATGAAAGGAAATTGCTCGGTGACCATAACAATTCATGACAAACAATTAATTGCAGTAGTAACAATAGATGGTGAGGGAAATGTTATGGATTCCAAACATATTAAAGCCTTATTATAGAGGAACCACTGGATTGACAACACAAGTAAAACAATTTATAGCAATTCAAATCCTTTTCTATTTCCAGCTGACCAAGAGATACCGCCAGGAAACTACCAACCTACCAAACAACCTGTCAGTGGAGTTACAAACAATGATGCTTTGCAGAAAGACGATGAAAATAAGGACACGATACCAGACACGTTGATCGCCATCTTGGCTTCCTGTGGTGCTTTGGTGCTCATTCTGTGCTGCTTTGCAGCATACTGCACTTATCATCGCAGATCCTACAGGAAGAACCAGGTAATGCTCAATTCCAAACACAAAGGTGAATCAGACTCACATTGCTTGATTTGGGCCTTACTTTTGATACATTTATCTACGAATGATGCATGTTCTGATTGATTCAAGTCAAAGTTGAAAGTTACGTTAAGAATTCCAAAGTGTTGCGCAGTCTAACATCGTAATATTTAACATTACTTTCCCCTCGGCAGCAACACCTGACAGAAGAGCTCCAGACAGTGGAGAACGGTTATCATGACAATCCCACACTGGAGGTGATGGAGGTACAGCCAGAGATGCAAGAGAAGAAACTGACATTGAACGGGGAGTTCAACGACAGCTGGATCGTCCCCATCGACAACCTGCTGAAAGAGGACATAATTGATGAAGAAGATACACACTTGTAATGCATAAGATGAACCGTCTGGAGAGGGGAACCTGCTGCTCTCATAACGGTAAATTGTGACCAGCCAGAATGTAGAGAAAGCAGAGATTTGCAAAGACTATCAAACGACAATGGTTTCATTTGGTTCCTGGCTGTATATACTGTAATTAAGTAGTTGAATGTCAAGTATGTGCTATGAGCGGAAATGTTTTTACGCTTTGTGTCACTGTGTAAAGGGAAGGGAAATCTGTAAATGGAACGTCAATGTACAATCTGTGGCCTCTCTTTGTGCCTTAACATTTCTTCAGCTCACCAACAGATTTCTAATTAACAATTTGATGAACATAAAATATATAACAAACATTAGGGAAAATAGGCCATTTATGATTTATATTTGGTCCAATAAGTTTCAGTATTGAATTAAAAAAGATTAGATTTTTCCCCCTGCAATGCATCTGCATTCTCTAAATGTGAAGCTGGCCAAAATAAGACACTGATTTCACTGCCTTTGTGTGTGCCTTATGATGCTGTCTAGCAATGTCCAGTTAAAGTTTCACATGCTAATTACGGTCACAGATTCTGACCAGTGGATTTCTGTGATATTTACATTTATTTGATAAAAAAAATTGTATTCTGGGGAGAACAACTCACAAAGTTGTTTCTACCTGATAAAACTGAGCATAAATTATATTACTACTATAGACATTTCAATCACTTTTTGAGGTGCATAACTCACATTTATCCAGTGGAAACTATGTATGTATTTTTTCTTGAGCAGAATGTAATTGTTGTGCTTGTATATAATGCTTATTTTATGCTTCTTCTATAATTAGTTTTTCTGTTTAGAAAAGATTAACACTCATAGGCATCAAATTACACTTGGACCAAAGGATAATTCATCCTGGTAAAGTAGACTGTGTCAAAAGTATGTGACCCCATGAATGGCAGATACTGATAATGACATTATCTTCCATCTGCTCCACTCCACGGTCTCGGTGTTGGTAATCATGCCAGTATGAAGGTTTTCAGTCTAGTCAACCTGAAACGTTTGACACTAAACCCAACACAACTCCCAAACATTCTTTAAGTTTAGTTACAGGTATAAAATCATAACGTGTCATTGTCTTTAATCAGAAAGATCATCTTTTTCTTTGAGGATGTTTTATTGAATGGTTTTGATGTTGATTTCACCAAAACATGTTTTTTTATTATTATTGTATTTGCATGCTCTACACAAATTTTCAATATAAGGGATTCACTGCTGTTTCAGTTTAGCTGTTGTACTTCCACCAAAGTATTAAGGTTGAATATATAGTTGAATTCTGTATTTAAAGTTAGTTTGCTGCTGTGTGCAAACAACAGGGGTCTGATACACTGGAAGCTTCATCTCTGTCAGATTGGATGGGGATGGCCATGATTTCTATATAAATAAAAAAAGTTTAAGTGTGTCTTAAGTTGGGATGTCTTAAATGATAACACAATTCATATACTTTTGTTCAAACGTTTGGGGTCTGTAAGATTTTTTAATGGTTTTGAAAGAAGTTTCACAAAAGTACATTTATTATAAAAATACAACAAAAATAACTACAAATATTTACAATAAAATAATTACAATTTAAAAGAAGTTTATATTTTAATATATTTTTTTAACTGAATTTATTCCTGTGACGCAAAACTTTGTTTTCAGAAGCAATTACTCCAGTCGCGTATGATCTTTAAGAAATCATTCGCTGCTCAAGTAATATTTCTTATAATCAACATTGAAAACGGTTGTCCTGCTTAATTGTTCTGTGGAAACCATGACACTTTTTCAGGATTTGTAGATGAATAAAACTTTGGTTTGTTCAAATAAAGTTTTATAGGTCTACTTTAATGGAAGACCAAGACAATATTTAAGAAAAATTGAACAAAATACAATCTTTATTCTTTATGTACATTACATACAATGCAGTTCTTTAATAGGTTCTACACATTCACGAGAGCCACAGTGTAGTGCTGACATCTCAACGTACCCTCGCTCAAGAGCAGAGGAGGATTTCCAGGAGAGAGGAAAAGAAAAAGTCGTTTCATCTCTGACACTGCAGAAATGTACACTGGAAACAAGAAAACGTATTTGGCATTAAGTGCGACAAAAAGTCTCCGGTTGTAAGTGTCGATCCTCTCGTGTATATTCCATTTCATGGTTTTCATACCTCTTTTTTTCAGGAACTTTCTTCCTGGCACAAAAACAATGCTAAATCTACGAAAGGCAAAAGTAAGCCCTGGTTTCCAATCGTATACACACAAATGAGCCAATCACAAACTTCCACACTCCAGTGTGCCGTGAGTGTATCTCCGCAGAGCTAAATTACAGCTAATACTGACTTCAGGGAATTGAGAAGTGACACTTGGGAGGACACAATCAGCAGGGTGAAGCAGAATGTACTGTCCCATGGTTCTTTGAGCCTTTGGTTTCTGCGTGGGCGAAGCCAAAACTACAGCAAATTTAAGAGCGATCCAATTACCGGATCTTTTTTTTTTGCAGGGCAAACACTTCCTACTCGTGCACAGGGAGACAAACAACAAAAATAACTGCTGTTAAACTAACACTGCACAAATGGAGACCAAGTAATCCAGATGGACTATATGGAAGACTTTCTTCCAACACACTTTCATCTGTCCACAATCCGGAAGCTCATACGGAATGAAGGGCACATATAGACGTCTCTATGCCATCATAGAGAGACAGAACATAAGACATGACATCCAGGGCTCAAGTTCACCAAGAAATAATAATAATTATAATATTAATAATAAATAGTGAGGGGTCTCTTCTGTCTTCGGTGGTCCCAATAAGGCTCCTTTGAGTTGGTACCAGTAAGCTGAACAGTCCATGTAACACAGGAATATACTGAGTTCAGACAAAAGCAGCACAACCTGAAGTAAACAGCAATCTACACTTCAAAACCTCTAATCATCCATGTCTTCGGTTTGTCTAATTGTGTTCGCTAATCCATTCACTAATGGATACAAGTGTAATGACCTGTTATAAAGTACAAAGTGTTGCCATGAAGGATCATAATATTTGCGTTCCTACACACGCAGTGGAAAACAGTTCTTGTGTACCTAAATGTGTGCATTACACCTCAAACATGTCACTATATTCCTTTTAATATATGTGGATGAGAACTTAGTTATGGAATCGGGTGTTTCATCAATATTAAAGAGTCAAAGAAAGAACTAATGTCATGGTAGCATCCAATAGCAGCAGCAGGTTTAGATGGAAGCCAGTATTGAGAGTGAACAGAACTGACTCTAGAGGGCGCTCTGATCATTGACTTTGGCCTTCACTGGCTCAGCGCAAGTGTTTGTCCATACAAATATGATTTAAAATAGCAAGGCAAAAAGGAACCCATGATGATCACACAGTTCATAAATCAATTCCACCCCTTTATGATGTACATTGATCAGATTTATAACACCTACATTTCAACTTGTATGAAATAAAATTTGAATGATAAACTCAAACTCGAAATTAAGCTTAAAGTTTGTTTAAAAAAGAAAAATCAAGTCAGTGCTAAATTTGGCAGCTATGCAAATTTAAACCTAATTCTGACCCCTTTTTTAAAATAATATAATAAAAAAAGCACAACCCTGGTACTCCAGAGTAGAAAATAATATTTCTGCATTTTTAAGCAAGTCTCAGTGGCGTTTAAGTGGCATTACTTCTGTAGGAGGAAACACAGTAGGTGGGCACGGCACACCTTGGGTGGAAAATGTAGAAAAATAACTTCTGTTTTGGGTGGGAGGAGTCTGAGAGGTGAAAAGAGGGTGTGGTCTACTGTGTGGGCGTGGCTACAGGGTGATGAGGTCGACAAGGTTACCCTTGGGTGGGGTCATATTGTCAGGGAAGAAATTGACAAGCATGTCGAACAGCTGTGTGCGCTGGGCGTACGTCTGATCCACATCTGAAAAGCCTGTGATGAAGAGAAGGACAGAAATCATTAAGTATCAAAGCACATCTGAAAAGCTTCTGCACTGATTTGTACAGTTGTAGAAGAATGTGATTGTTTCAGTGCTCTCACCTAGAGGAATGAAGTCTGAGCTGGATTTGAACAGAGCAGAGGGTAAGAGCTGGAACTACAGGAGACAAACACACAAAAAGCACTTAATTATGAAACATGTACAGAGCCTAATGCAATTTCAGTCAGACTATGCTTTAGCCCAACTGAAAATAAACTTATAAAAAACATGTAAATGCACAAACTGACTCAAACAACAGCAACAGTTTAAAGGTTTGTTAATTACAAGCTTAACCATTAAATGTAACAGTTTCTTTTTGGTGGGTCCAGACCTCTTTTGTCTCATCGGGGTCGGTGTGGTCCACGGTAAGAGACAGATCATTCTGTAGATATTTAAGTGCATTCAAGGGCTCAGTCTGAGCCTTCTCCTCAAACCTGCAAACACACACAAGGCAGCAAGCATGTGAACATTTCCCTTGAAAACTCTGCAACCTTAAATGTAAACATTTTTTTAGTTTTTTTCCTTGGTACACTACTATTCCATTGAGTAACCAAATATGGCCACCAGATGGCACTAAAAGTGCAGAAATCGCATGCACCGATGGAAAACTACTACTGTAATTTAATCACTAACTGCAGTGCTGCATGACACTGCAATTACATAATACAGCTGGGTCCGACTGGTTTACATTCAGATGACAGCAGGATCAGAGCAAGATCATGTTCTTCATATTAACATTCGACACAGTGTTTAACATGGGATAGATATCGAAACGCTTTCCTAGCAATGTTTGGAAACTAAGAGCATCTGACAGCTTTCTTTGGCTTCAGACAGAGAGCGACCAGACGACCTAATTCAGTAAATATTATTCTTAAGCATGATTTTCTAATCAAGAACTGTGAGGTCAGAATAACGAGTCACTGAGCAGCAGACTGTAACAGGCATATGAAAGTATGTTTGTACCTGTATTTGCGAATGAGGTATTTGCAGTGTCGAAGCAGATATTCTTTGGAAGGCCGGCACAGCTTTAGGGACCAGAAATCGTCCAATCTCATTTTGGGTGAGCTGGACTTCCCTGGGTTTCCGCCGAAAAGGTAATGCACCTGTGTACCATATCATCATATCAATCCCCTGCTAATTGCTTTGATTAATCAGCACAGCAATTAAGGAAATGAGTGTTTTATCAGCTCAAGCTGTCAAAGTGCCTGAGGTAAATATAATGTATATTTAGATGTCTCTACGAATGTTCAAAAGTTACAATCTTATCATTTAAATGCGGTTGCATCTGGTAATACGCAATCATTTTGGGCTACAGTTATCTTTTTGAATAATCAGGTACAGATAATTATTTTATTGTTAAATTTCACAAAATAAATGATTAAATAGCTAGTTAATAAGACTTCAATGGCCTAATTTTATATTAATACTATTATTAGTAGTAATTCTATATATTAATACTAAAGTATAATATAAATTATTTTTAATATTACATTTTACTATTAAATATTAAATTTGATCAGGTCAGATTGCTAATCAGCCAATCCTAAACCACACTGTTCATAAACATTCAATTCATATTTACAGTGGGTGTGGAAGTGAAATGATCTACATTACCTTGTGTAACTCATCATAGACTAGCTGATGAGCAAAACGAGGACAAGGTTCCTCTTCCTGTTGGGTCTTAGTGGGGTTGTCTTTCACCGCCTGGTCATTCTTATAAACGCATGACCTGCAGACAAACACACAGACTTAGTCTTTCATACTAAACTGTGCATACCGTCCAAGAAAAGTGTACACACACCCACCCAAATCAAGTCAAATAAACAAAATGACAGAAACCAGTACACCAGATCCAAAGGAAACACTGACAGACTGATTTTTCAGAAGCCATAAGCCAACTGCTTCGATTAGCGTACAGAACAAAGGGTTTTTCTCCCCAGTTTAAGTACAAAGCACATTTAAACACACACACACACACACACACACACACACACACACACACAAGAGTGGCCAGACCCACACGCAAGCAGAGAACATTCTGTTCCTGTTTGATTGTGACCAACTCCCTTTCTGAAGGTCAGACAGGCCTTTGAAATACAACTTTCGCTCTGGCTTTATTCAATTAATGTGAATGTGTGTGCAAGCTGAGAACAATTTATATAAGGGGGTTTTGTATGATGCATTTTTTACACTCATCATTGGCTCTGCAATATATGTTCAATGTATTGAAAAGAGAACATACAGTCCAGGAAGGAAAGAGCATGTTTTTTTCATCATAACTGAAGATTTGCTTCTTTTCCAGCAGTGTATGCCAATCTAAAACCTCAGGAATGAAGCGCTCTGTGGATTACCGATGCAGGCAGTCCTCTGGGCCACAGCATATAAACACAGGTCTAGTGTACTCATTAGCATTCAATGTGCAGTGCTGTACAGATGAACAGCGTGTCCTAGAACTCACGCACCAGTTGTTGCGTGCAATGTCGTAGATCCAGAAGGAGTTGCGTACATTCTCCTCGCGTTTGTCTTTGTCTTTGCTGAGTCCTGATAGAACGTGGACTTCGTTGAGCTCTGGGTCGATGGTGGCACGCTGAGTGAATCCTGTCATTGGTACTGCAACACAAACACAGACTTTAGCTTAGATCATTAAGAGAAGCCATTAACAGTTTAAAGCATTATAATGTAGCAGCTTGGTGTAATCATTGGACATAACATGCAAATCACCTCTATTTTTTCGATGGTTTCAGCCAGAATCGACAAATGCTGTCCCAAAGGTAAAAAAATTAAAAATGTTTTGCCCCACCCGGAAATGGTGAGTGAATTACCAAAATTATTGTATTTATTTTTAAATCGGCCATGAAGTTTTGCATTATTTCTTTAGTGCATTTATATAAACACAGATATATAAATATTTTTAAGCATTAATTTTTTATAATGTTCTAAAATATTTGATTAATACTATATTAATAACAAAATATTTAAAACATTTTATATTTATATAAATATAGCGTTAGTAAGTGAATTTACAGAATTTATTTAATTTTGTACTTTTATTAATTTTGTATTTATTATTGTTATTATCACATTATTATTCTATTACCTTCATATAACTGAATTGCTATTAAATACAAATTAGTTTTTATATTTATATTTAAAATTATCTAAGCACTGCTGTACATTCATGTTTACACTATTTAATATTATATTAGTACAAAAATATGGAAAATATTATTATTAGTAAATTACATTTAATAATTATTAAATTATATACATGCATATACACGCATGCATACATACATATTCATACATACACACATACTTTATATAATAAATAAAATAACTGCATAATTCACAGGAGACCCAGGTAACTGATTTTCAATCAAGTTATAAATTAGTTAATTTCTCTTGTATCACTCCGTGGTCTTTATTCTCTTCCATTTTCCAAATGTTTCGACCCAAATTAAATAAATTATTTATTCAGAATTGGTGTATTCATGCACACAGTATTTGTCAAATAAACAGAATAAAGTCCCAGGACAGCTTTAGGTCATTTGAATGGCCTGCAATTCCATTTTATTAGTTTTTGTGCTCAAAAAACACCACCCTGGTTTGAAACTACATGATAAATGATTTTTGGGGGGTAAACTATTATTTTAAGGTCTGGTTGTGAACATACTGTTTGGGCTCACTGTTTCCTTCCTGGTAAATTGTGTTTTGTTCAGTCTTATTTTTGTCTCTCTCCGCAGACTTCTAGCTCTTGCTCTCTTTCTGTCACCCCCTGTCCTCGTCGCACACACATCTCTCTCTAACGCGATAACAGAGAACACAGAGGTCTTTTTATACTCTCTCATTGCGTCAAGTCGCCCATTGAGATTTTACACAATCTGTTTATGGGAACAGGAAGTGTGTCACAGGCCTGTGTCTGCACAGTCTTCAAACACAGAGCTCTCACACTCGTTCACCTTCTGTGCCTCTCCACTCGGTGAACTGGATGTTCGATTTGGTATGTTCCTTCAAGCTTGACACAACATCATGCTATCGCTACTGATTATAGAGAAAGCGAAAGAGAAATGGGGGCCATTATGAGGGTGTGCAGACATTACGACCTGTCTGCTCACCAAATTCTTCTCCAAGCTGATCACAGACGTTTTACAAAGTCTGCTTTGTTAGAAGTCTTGATTGTGCGTGCGAGTTTCATTTGTATGCATGTGTGGCTAACGTGAGTAATCAAACAAGTGTGTTAGGCGAGCAAATCACCACAAGCGTGTAGGCATGAAGTATTTTCTAAGAACTAGCTCAGTTCTTCAGAAGCCAATCGAAATTCTGAGAACAAATTGATAGTGTTCAATGCTGATGTGTGCCGAGAGAGGGCAGACGCTGCGAAGACGGTTATTTATATACTATTATAGCATTTAATAGTATTTTGAATGAGCTTTTATTTTTATATTTATACTGATTGTGCTCTTTAAAAAAAAAAGTGTGCTTAGGTCATTTTCTTGTCTGTTTATTTATCAGCTTTTAATACATTTATAATAATTTGAATGCCTCCAATATAACTTATTTTAATTAGTTGCCAACATTTCAAAAGGTTTTTAAACTAATATTTATATTTTAGCTTTATTCTGAAAATTATTTTTAATAAATCACAGGTAAAAAACAGCCCTAATGTTCAATAAGAGAGGAATCTGTGCCCTAAGTAGGGACCAGAATATCACTGAGACTTGGGTTAGTAAGTAACCACCTAGCAATACCCTTAACATAGTGCCTTAACCAGAGTCATCGTAGGCTGCAAATCTAACAGAGAAGACTTTAAATATTAAACTGTATATTTCGTGCCGAGTCTTCAGAGGAGAATGTCTTGATGAGAGTCAGAATCCGTGTTCTTTGTACAGCAGCATGTTGTACACCTCGTCTCCCTGCTCAGGAAAGAGCTGTAATATTTACCCCTCATCAGGACTATCCTCACGAGAAACGTTCATCACTATCATCCAGACCAGCAGATCTGTGTATATCAGTGTCACGGAGACAGATGATGTCAGGTTGATTTAGCTGTTGAACTGTAAGACTGCAACAGATCACATGTTCGCCTCAGCTGCACGGAACTGGCCGCAGCAGTGACATAATCCCCACCTGATTCAACTCTATTTCTGAACATGTCGTCACCTTCATGCTTAAGATTCCTCTGCTCTCCTTTTAAGGAGTGTCTTCTCCGAGCCATTAGCTGGGTTTCCATCCAAAGTTGCAAATTTAATTTAAGTGCAAATTTGGAATTAAGCTACGTTTCCATCCAACAAGCCAAAGAGAACAAAATTATCCCTTCCTGATAAACTGGAATTAAATATCACTAAGAAAAGTGGGAAAAGCCACTGAATATAATACGTTTCTTACATAATAAATAGTTTGTGCCTCAGAGCAAAACGCAGTCGTGTAAGACAGTTCGGATAGTTATACAGAAATACTTTGATGACAGACTTTGCTTGGGCATTTAAGAATGACCATTACATTTCAGATGCGGTGCAAGCGGTTTGCTGGTTAGTCAGGTTTTGCCATCCCATAACACAAAGTCACATGACTTTTTTGATGCACATGGAGGAATTTATTCGCAAAATAATCTCCCATTATTCGCATTAACCCCCTTTTCGCACAAGTCAAAAACCACCTCAATGGATTTTTATTCTAAATATGGCATTTCCATTACTTGTTACAGATGCTATACTTCAAAATGCACATAAAAGCAGGGTGATGGAAACAGCTATTGTTACAATATGACAAAAAAAATCTATAAAAAATCCCCAGTATTTTTGCAAATCTATATCTTGCTAATGACATCATACCCATGCCTGAGTCCTTCTTGGTGCCATCTGAGATGATCTCCACGTGGTCACCATCAACGTCGTAACTGAAGAAATCATTCAAGTACGTTTTGGACCTCTGACCTCCAAAAACGTACAGGCAGCGATTTCTCTGTGGGGGAGAAAATAAAAATTGTCAAATCAAATTTGTTGTAAAAACCACCCATAAATTCCACTTAACACCAATAAATGTATACCACCAATAAATTCAAAAACTCACCAATCATCTGTCTTAAAACCATTTTTGCAATCAACTTTCTTATTCTTATTGGGAAATCTTGTTCAGGTATATTTATGTAGTCCTAATTCATCCCAGAAAAGCCACAAATGCATCTATCAAAAATATGAGGTCAGCATGCAACATATCTGAGTTGCAGCTCAGAGCACTTTATGGGTCATTACTAAGGAGACGGACCGTGTGGAAGAGCATGCAGTGTCCGATGCGGGACTGGATGTCCTCCGGCCCGGCGTTACACGAGTCTTCTCTGAGCAGACTCCAGCTGCCAGCTTGACAGTGATATGCGTAAAGCCCGCTGAACTGAGGTTCCGACGTCCGGCCGTCATCCACACTGCCATTACATGTCAGAATCCGACCACCAAAAGTGTAAATCATGTGTTTCTCAGAGTCCATGCACATCTGAGAGAGAGAGAAAGACAGACGGTTTGTCCAAATACCTGAGAGATACTGAACTGTTCATCATAAACCTGTACAAGGGAGACTCCTGGTGGTATGAGGGCATATATCCATATAAAATGCGTACCTGGTGGTCGAACACGAGTTTGGGTCCTCCATCAGCGGACGTGTCTTCGCTTAGGAGAGTCCACGTGTTGGCGTCAATGTCATAGCAGTAGAAGTCACTCTTCAGTGACTTGCTGTTCCTGACAGAAGAGTCCAGATAACGGCCCAGCGTGTAGATTTGCCTCCGCTGAGAGTCGATGCACATTTTGTGACACGACCGAGCACTGGGACCTTTCTGAAATACATATCACAACCTTTATAGTTTTTGCCTCTTAATCAGATCACCTATAGATCATCTGATACATATTTTCAAAATTGCATATTTCCTCAAGTTATACAAAACCTTTTTAGCTTTAAAAGGGATAATTCACTCATTCCAAACCCATAAGGCCTTTGTTCATCTTCGGATCACAAATTAAGATGTTTTTGATGAAATCCGAGAGCTCACGGGTTTGGAACGACATGAGGGTGAGTAAATAATGACAATTGAAATGTGTGGTTGAACCATTCCTTTAATTAGTCTCTCAGAGAATAATGTTTTTAGAAGGTACCAGGACTCGATAATGTGTGCAAAATAAAATAATGAATTTTTTTGGGGGATGGACAAATTCTTTGTAGTCTGCATAGCCATTTGTGAGTGCTGGTCTAATTTTGTGAGATCAGTCATTCAGATGTACCCACCCCTAAAACATCCCATAAGGCAGACAACTGCGTTTGGCCGTATCCTATATCAGTCAGGCGGGCACTTCCTAATGGGCAGCTCTTAGTCTGTGCTGGCTTTATGCAGATTTAAGCAGCCAAAGAAATCTCCATTTTAACTTCCATCAGCACTGTGGTGTCACTCTACATATTTTCCATAACAATCACTTCATGCTCTTCCTCATTCACAAACAACAACAACTAAGAGTCAAAAATCCCCATCTAAATAACCTACAGATGAAGGAGTACACATCAATCAGTGCACTTTGCACAGTAAGCGCAGTGAAGTATGCGAAACTCAATGACATGATGGAAACATCTAGGGAATTTGTGCCAATCAGCCGAGTCTCAATCGAAAGAAATTCCTCTTTTACCTCTTTCTCTGTATCCCTGGAGATACAGGCCCATTGGTTCTCCTTCACACTGTACGCCCAGAAATCAGACAAGTCCTGCGTTCCATCCCAGCCACCAAACAGATACACGGTTTCTGCCGAACCAAGAGGCGAATACAAAAATCAGAAAGAGAAAGCAGCGGTGAGTGGACGTTTTACACCTTTGTAAAAATTCAATATGAAATTGAAGGATAAAAACTAAGACGGTATTTTAAAAGCTGTTATAAATCATCATTCTTGAAAGGCAGCTGTGTGCTGAGGTTGGAAAGTATATGTTGCCATGGTGATAAGCAGAGACAGTTGTTTGAGCTATTGAGCGTCAGCTGAGCTGTACAGAGGGTTACTTGAGGTCAGTTTGAATGCACAGGGCCACATGAGGGCTGCGGGGATCGATTGTTCCTCTAACAAGTAGCTCACAGATTCACACACACATTTAAAACAGCCCTTAACTCGCAACAGTGGGGCTAAATGCAGTCTTAGCTTGCATTCCACTACAGGCAAGACAGGACAAGCTAAATAGTGCCACGATAACCGCCCAATCAGAAACTTTGCAAATCAGTCATCTGACGTAAACGTACCTGTCTGAACATCAATGACCATCTGATGACCTCCTCTCATGCCCGGCCTGTTCTCATCACCATCACCTAATCAGAAAAAAGGAGAAGAACAGAAGTGAATTGAAAGTTGTGTGTGTCAGGAAAAAGACACATTGAATATCAATACAGCCCTTAAGTCATTTAATACAGCAGACATGGATACCCAGGAGTCCAGCATTCAGATTCAGAGCAAGAGGCCGCCACTTGTGTGTTCTGTCGTACCTTTGTTACATTTGGGGATGATCTGACTCCAGCGTGGCTTATAATCCTGCTGGCTGATGTACTGATTAAACAAACCATCTGGAAGAGAACAGATAAAGAGTCAAGTTTGCACTTTAATCTGCTAATGCATGCTCCCTGAGCGGGAAACAATCCAAGTGTACATTAGGTTCTAATTACCGTAAATTTACACTGTGACCACAAAAGAGAACATGAAAGACAACTGCGAACGCCACGTAAAATACTTTCTCCTATCCCGTTTCTAATACTGTATGTAGAAGCTGATTCCTTCTAAAAATCTTTAAACACAGTGTTAGTTCTTGACTAGCCTGACAGTGGATCAGCCAATGGCTCGAGCCTGAGGGTGGACTATTTGTTTTGTCTGAAGAAAAGCCAGTTAACAAGTCTCTAATATCACTCACCAAGGTAACAATAAAACGACATTTTAGACCAATTAAGCCTGACATCAAATGTTTCTTAACATTTTTTGAGCTAAAATTGCACAAAAAAAAACTTTTCCGGGTTGCTGTGCAAAGGATGGAAAAAGATGTTGAAACAAAAAAATAACCTATAAGGATTAACGATTGGCTCTTTTTACTGGAAGGCGGGACTTCCTTCACAAGAGAGACCTTATTGAGCATTGCACCTCTTCCGATTCATTGTAATACTCATGGACTGTTTCTGTGTAAAATCATCTTTGCTTCAATTCTACATGCTTAATAAAGAGACACGACAGTCATTTATTATATTCAACAAGAACATTGGCTCATTCCACGTGTCCTGCATCATTATGCCATTTCTACATCACTGCATAGGAGCAAAACTTTCCAGTTTCTGTTTTCAATCCGATCAAGTGTTTCCATGTCATATCGAACGGATTAGAAAAGGTTTATCCCACCCCTCTCAACACGATTGAAATGTTCATCTGTTTGGGCATTTTTATTGCGATCGAGGTGTTTACATATTCTATTTAAAAGTCCAATCTGAATGCAAATGCTCTAATTGGAATACAATGCTCCATGTAAACATACTTATTGAGTACCACACCATTTTCAAATCAATCTAAATATTCCAAGGTTTACTTAAAGAATAAAACAACATTATGCAAATGTCTTGCAGACACACTTTCTGCTGCAGGTTGAATCATAACTTATAAGTTGCACATTACTGACATATGACCAACACTGTTATGGAAACTATAGCTCTCAACTGTGAAACCACCCACAGGTTTGTGTCAAAAACCAGCATGTTGGTGATTTTTCTATCATTATGACTCATTGTGTTATTTAAAATGTATGGGAATGTTGAAATATATAAAATCCATAGTGCCTTATTTTTTAATCTGCACCCTTCAGTCAGTACAACAGGCAAACATTAGTCCAAGTGGGAGTATTTGAAAAACAAGTTTTTCAAAGCAGGTAAATAATCACTATTCAAATAGTGAGAATATGAGAAACTAAAGCGTTGAGTCTTTGAAGTACAATCTGCTGTACAATACTGCAATTGCGCCATAATACTGCAAGTTCATCAAAATCTCTCTAACAGTGAGAGCAGTGCATTTTAGTCTCCGTCAAGTGAAACAGACCGTTCGAGAGGAGATCATCTTTATTTGACATAAAATGTCAACAAGGATGTACTGGCTTGCAACATAACACGATTATAATCCATTGGTGCCTACAGTGAACAAACACGTCCACATTCCCTACTTAATGAATGGGGGCACAGATTCATATGATGAAACACAGGGTGAGGTACCTCTCACGGCTTTGTCTATGAGCTCTTCGCAGGCATCAAAGTCTCCTCCGAGGACCAGCCGCTCATGGAGATGCGTGAGCATGGGATGCTCCAGAGCGATCCGTGTTTTCTTCTGCAGGGACTCGAAGGCTTCCGTGTAGTTGTGCTGCCGGAAGTGTTTCAGGCACAGGCGGATGGCCTCCTGTTCACGGTACTGTCGGGGAAAAAAAACAAAGCACATTAGCTGGCATGCCATCAATCCATGTTTAATATTGCGTGAAACTGCCTGTGCAAATGGAGCGCGTGTGTTATAAAAACAAGAATGTTTTTCTTACTGGAAGAGCTTGGCCATTTAAAAAGTGTTCATGGTTATGACGAACAAAGACAGTGACGCAGTGTACTGAAATAAAGATTACGAAAAAAACAGGAAATCTATATTACTTTAATTCACATACTACGTGACTTATGTGTGATTATCTTTAAGCAGTGGGTGGTTAATAATGGCATAATCTGAAATAAGCTATTTATATTACGCAGCACGTTAACTTTTACATTCTTTTAAGATAGACGTGCGCGTGTGTGTGTGTGTGTGTATTTCCCACCGATTTTTAGATCCAGAATGTCATCTCATTCTGTATAATTGCATACAGACAGGATCATTTTAAAAATAAGAACAATTGTAATGGTCTTAGAATGCTTCTTTTGATTATGGGATGAATAATGAACTTAAAGCTGCAGTCTGTAGCTTTTTTTGTTCAAAATGTATATATAAGCAAGTACACCATGAATCCTTTTTCCAAACTGTGTTTTTGGCTTATCCTAAATCACTAGAGCAGGGGTTTTCAACCTTTTAGGACATGCGCACCCCCCAAGTTTGTCTAATTTCACTCGCGCCCCCCCAACACAGCGCCCCCCGCTCCCTATTATTTTATTCACACCGAATTACTTTAACATGAACATAAACACAAATATCCATTAAAGCTATTAAAACAGCAAATTATTTTTCTTTTACTCTTTTTGATTAATTACATAAGAAATGCATGGGTCCGTTATATTGATGTACATTTGATATTTATTTTACTGTTTACGTTCACGTACAACAACCGACTGTGCTTACGAGGATACTCCTCAAGTCATTGGTATTCACCTGCTGTCTGAGAAGGCTATCTGTTCGGGCGCTTCAGGTGTGCGCGCGGCGAGCATAGAAACGCTTTATCACAGCACGTTTATATTCCGACTATTTTAGACTGGTTCGGGTAGGTACCGCTGCGGAGTAGCCCAGTGCGTGATTCGTCATAGACATAAACTGAGAGAAGTAGCTCCGGCTACAATGTTCTTCAGCAAGACGCATGCAGTTCTGTTTATTAACCGCTAGAGCAAGGGAAGTCATGGCCTTATGGTTAGAGATTCGGACTCGTAATCGAAAGGTTGCGAGTTCAAGTCTCGGTCTGGCAGGGATTGTAAGTGGGGGGAGTGAATGTACAGCGCCCTCTCCACCCTCAATAACACGACAAGGTGCCCTTGAGCAAGGCACCGAACCCCCAACTACTCCCCGGGCGCCGCAGCATAAATAGCTGCCCTCTGCTCCAGGTGTGTGTGTGTTCACTGCTGTGTGTGTGCACTTGGATGGGTAAATGCAGAGCACGAATTCCGAGTATGGGTCATGTTTAACATTTATTTGAGACATTCATCCTCAGAGATGTATGTGGATATCGGACACAACTCACCTTACTGTACCAGTTAAGGCAGGGCTGGACAACGTCTGGATCTTCTATGCCGTGTAACTCAATATACCAGATGCTGAAGTTAAAGCTGGGCCCCCATGACATCAGAGGCACTGTACATAACCAACCAAACACACACAGACAGCATCAAGAGAGGACATTCACACTTTGCTTTAAAAAAAAAAATTCCATTCTCAAAAGAATCTCACAGATTGCAATATCGCACAAGAATAATCTCTTGTCAAAAGAGTTCAGCGTTCACACAAGCACTTGTTTGTTCCATCAAAGACTTGCAGAGTCATTCAATCGCTCACTCAACTCATGGTCTTCCTCTGAAATCATGTGATGACTGATCTTTCCCCTAAATGTGTCACCACATGAGTTCACCGGGTCTTTAGTTCGCTCTTTCTGTAAACACTCACCTATTTTAATGAACCTGCAGGGAAACATCTGCTCATCAATCTTGTGCTTTAGCGTGAATGTCTCCTTGTTGAAGTCATTCTTAAGGCCACTAGGATTAGAGGAGGAAGATAGTCAATGACCTCATCACATCACAAGAAGCCATTTCCCCAAACATTACTCACATCGCAAGAAACACAATAAGCCATTTTATAAAATGTTTGTGTTCTGGTGCTCTATTACGAAGTATATCTGGTCACCTGCTCTCGAGATGCTCTAAAATCTATGCGTCTGTAAAGCTTATCTGACAAAGATTAACCAGCACGTAGACTGTAATCACAAACTAACATTCTCCCCCCAGTCTCACCTAGACAAGAGTTCCGTCATGTTTTCTTCACTCATGCCTCCGAACACTTTGAACTTCTTCAGGTTGCACACGTGGGTTTTCTCATATTTGCCATAGGTGATGCTCAGAACGATAGCTGGTCTCTCCAGTTTTAAGATCAAGTACTGAGTAGCAGAAAAGAAATACAAATTGTTACACCAAAGCAATTCTAATTCGAAATGTTCTAGCCACGACAGTCAATTTGATCAAAAACTATTCAGATCAAAAACAGTCATCCATAACATATTAATATGTTTTTTTTAAAAACTTTACCTTTACCACATCAGTAAATCTAGACCCATTTCTAATATCATTTATCATTATGCTTGTTTAAAGTCACACATCAAGTATGTTTTGTGATAAAAGCAAAAAAAACTAGCATACATTACAATTCAAAAGTATGGGGTTGGTAAAATAATAATAAATAAAATAATTAGGTACTTTTATTCATAAAAGATGTATTAAATTGATTTAGAATGACGGTATAGACATTTATAATGTGTATAATATTTTATATTTCAGATAATTGTGTTCTTTTTAACTTTCTATTCTACTTACTGTTTCCGCAAAAATTAAGCAGCACAACTGTTTTCAACACTGATGACAACAATATCTCTGACCAAATCTGCATATTTAGAATGATTCGTGAAGGATCATGTGACACTGAAGACTGGAGCATCGAGTGCTAAAAATTCAGCTTTGCATCACAGGAAAAAAATCACTTTAAAAAAACAGCAACTACAAAACAGTTATTTTAAATTGCAATAATATTTTAAATAATTAGTGTTTTTACTGTATTTTTTATTAAATAAATGTAGCCTTTATAAGCATAAGAAACTCCTCAAAAAACTCTTACCAACCCCAAACAGTTGAACAGTAGTGTATGTCCTCACAAAACTTGCAAAACAGGGTAACAAGTTGGACGGGCCACTTTTCTGGTATTTTTCCCTTCTTGACAGTATCCATTTTGGATGTAAAATTCCTAATTTTCTTATTAATACATTAAGGGATATTAATGTATTAATATACAAAACACAAGGAAGATATGTTCTCGTGCTTCTGGTGCATATAAAGACACTAGATCAAAATGGCCAGAGACTGCGAGTGACAACACCCTCTTCAGGTGCAGGTGGACAGGAGGGCTTTATATTACTCATGCTGCCCTCATGAAAACAATTCAATCATCTGTAGACATCTATGACAGAACAGCCCGTAATCACAGCTTGTAAATTATTGCTCGGAACAAACGTAGCTTGTGTAGAGACCCTAAAAATGAATGGGCTACTGTCATTGAAGACGGGAAGGGTGAGGAAAATATTTCACACAGACAGACTGCGATATTCCACCCACCAGCACTGATGGCCGCCTGCACTAAGAGCTTGGTAGAAAAAAAGGTTTTCCAACATTCAGCATTTAACCCACAGATTAAATATTGATTTAACTTTCTATAATGATTTACAACATATAAAGAGGTCATAAAAAAAAAAAAAAAAAACGAATGACATGAACTATGATTTCGTAAAACTGATCTCTTCAGAGGGTTACTGTACTTTTTTAAGTGAAAGGATGAAACAAGGCTTTGAGTTCGGGCTGGAGGTTAAAAGTTGAGGGTGCGTGTTACTGTACCACCAACACGCACTTTCGATTTCCTTATTGCTTAACCACAAGTCTGTCTGCGCTGCAATGGTCTGTGCCACAAGGCCGGCAAAGAAAAGAGGCTTCCTCTTTCCAAAAGATGATGAAAGCAAGGCACGATATCAATGAATGAAAATTTCAACATAACTAGGCATGCTAATATCAACAACAGTCAACATTGAAACATCTCTGAAGCCAAACACAATACTTGTTAAGGCACAGAGACCTTTTGATCCTTTCCCTCATTTTTTTTAATTATTATTATTACTATTTTATTTTGAGATGTTTTACTTTTACGCATTGTAGTGCTCAGAGCGTGAGAAATGCACTTAATAATGGAATGTGTTTTTATTATTAAACCTTATCACATAATTAGTGAGCACTCAAATTGTCTGCAAAGCATTTTCCAAATAATCTTAAAATCTTCTGAAAATGTAAAAAAATCGTCGACTTAATTTTACTTGCATCGACTAAGCGACAAAATACCGGAGGTGGCGCATTTCACGGACGAGAATCCTTAAAACACATTATTAGACTGTTTTCCAAGGCTGCATGATATATTAAACCCATTTAAAAATGAAGCATAATTGCGAACTAACAAACGCTATGATTTAATCAAATAATTATATGCGATGCAGTTCTAATACCGTATGTGCTTTAATTATTTACATGCGTGTAGGTTATGCAAGTTACGTGCGTTTCACAGCGGCTCCACAGAAACTGTTATCATTTACACGTGGAGCGTCTCAAACTCCATCTCTGCATGTTGTTGTGAGTTTGGGTTTATTATAGCATTCATCTGGGAACGCAACGTGCGCCATTTCATCAGATTTGTAAGGTCAATCACTTATAAACCTACACAAACACAGGATACATCGCAATTTCAAAATAAAAGCTCAAACACTCACTCTGAGTTTACACGTTTTGATGTCCACATATTCATTTAATTACAGCGGCTATAACATTTCTTTCCTAAAGAAATGGCCAAATATTAAAGATTAACTGGACATTTGAATTAAATGGTGCTTGGTCAATATTAAACAAAGATTAGATCTCGCAGTAATAATAATCAGGCATTCGGCGCCCCTTTGTTGTTATGCGTAATAAACATTAGCTCTATTGTTTATGTATTTTAATAGATTTGTTCAATAAAACAATTTGATTTCTTATTTGATACTTTATTTGAACTTTAATTGCTATATATGTATTTAAGTAATTTTAAAAGCTATTGTTCACTTACATCTATTTGTATTACCACCAAAAAATATATATTATAATTATAGGGCCCTATGAAATCGGTTTTATTTCCATTCCAAATTTTTTTTTTTCATTTTCAGTTTTAATGGTTAAATTAAATTGTATTAAATCTAAAAGCCTGTCTAATTAATGGAGTTTTACAGTTTTATCTTTACCAAATTCTGTTTTCCATTATTTTCTGGATTCCATTTTAATGGTTCCATAACATTTTAATAATCAATAGAATCTCCAATTAATTGATATTTTATAAAAAAAAATATTTTTTTTTTTCAGAAATATTGCACATTGACATTTTTTACCTAAATAAATTCTGGTAAATAATATTTCTGCTAAATACTCCTTTAAAAAGTGTTTTTTGATTAGAATTGTGTTATTAGACTAGAACACGTGGATATGTTGTCATTCTTACACTATAATACTGAACTTTGATTTCAGTGATTTGGACTATGAAATGGAAACTTGCTTCCTGCACTCTATGTTGCACTTTACTTTTGCTTTAAAAAGTATTTCATAGAAATTTAGATTAAAATATTCTTCAGTAAAATTGTAGATTTTTTGTTGGAAATCGTTTATTGCATCATTATTTATGGGCTTAAAAACAAGATGCAAACAATCAGAATATTTTACCTGGTGGTGAGTGCCCAATGTAAACATGAAATATATGACATTACCTATATTGTACTGTGGTACAGTTATGGAGGCCCTTCATAATGCAGAGGTCAACTGCCTGCTCTGCCAATAGTTAGCAATGGCCCAATAGTACGCAGTGTTTAATAAACAGCTGTTTTACTAAATTCTTCTGAGGTGGAATTTAGTGCAGTCCCGTATCGTGATAAGTATCGTATCGTGACTTTGCTGGTGATACACAGTAGGGCTGGGCGATATGGACAAAATTCATATCTCGTATTTTTGGGCTGATTTGCGATATACGGTACATATCGGTATTCTTACAATCACCACCACCCCTTACAATCCGATTGAAATTTTAATCCGATCTGGCCAATTCAATCCGATTGATGAGTTTACATGTGCCTTTTTATTCCGATTGAGCTTCTAGTCCTATTACGATAGGATTATTAGTGTCCATGTAAACGCAGCTACTGAAAGGCGTAAGCAGAATTTACCTGTGGAGGGTAGTTGCTCTCAGATGACCACCTGGAAGACTGATCATTAGGTTTGTCCACTAAAATATTCCTGCAAACAAACAAAATATGAAAGAGTTAAAGAAAAGCCTAAGACACAAACATTCCTTAAAACTTTTTTCACACTTTGTCTAGCATGCATAATGGAAAAGTTGTGCAGATCTTTCATAGAATTATGCTGTCACCATGAATGCACAAGCATCCAGTGCTGACAACTTTCTAATTGTGATGCATGCTCACAGATGAATTTAATACATGCACAAATGTGCCTTGTTTATACAATTACGCTTGCAATTGGATTATCCTGGTTATGCCAAGTCCAACACAGTTCTGCTTGCTAGATAAAGTTCATAAAGCATGTAAGCTTGAGGTGAAGGGTAAAAACTAAATTGGCAAGAGTACACGGGTGTCACAACATTATATGCTTCACCACTGACTAATGCATGAACGCGTGCACTGTTTATGTCAGTCTACTACAGCACATTTTCCTCTAGCTGTCATATCTAACACAAGGATTACAGAGAAGGTATGCAAATTAGTAATACATGATCCATTTTATATGACACAAATTGCATGGATATTATGGGTTAGACCACAATAACAACCAGCTCATTGGCTGTGTTTCAAAACTAAGTGAGAGACCACGTTTCATAGGCTGTCTAGATAGGCAGCTCACTTGTTTTGAAACTCTGCTACTTCATGCCTTGCTAGATAGCTTGAAATAACCGCATATTTCGTACAAATGCCCCAGTTAAATACATTTTTTTCGTGGAAATATTATTATATAATATTGCAGATTAACAAAATCTGAAGATTAAAAGAGGTGATAAAATAGTCTGTGACTCTTACAGTGTCATATTCCAACAGTTTAGCATTAACGTTTGTCACACCACAGCATCTTTATGCATTTATGTATTTTAAAACAGTACTGGTAGTGCTGCATTTTGAACATATATTTTAAATAAAGATGAAAGCACCGATTTAAATAGCATTCAGCGATTTGCGGTTTGTTTACTTCTACAGCTCGATACAGTAAACTAACGTTAGCCATTTAACGTTAGCTAACCGGCTTCATACTGCAGTTCGGATTTATATTATAAGTATAAATAAACAGTGCAGCAGGACACCTATCCGGTTCTTAAAAAAGCATCATGATCTATATAATATGAAAAATAAAAAACACTAGGTGTACTTCAGGCATGTTATTTGTATAAACTCACATGGGCTGTTTCATACTAGCCTAACCTAGCATGCTAACATGACAGCCACCTCTTCACATTTCCATGCATGTAACGTTATATAGCCGTTTCCCGACTTTTTTACTAATAAATGCACATTAATATGTACAATTCGTTTGCTTTGTTGCTTGCAGTTTATACATTTGCGGCTGCTTTTTATGTACCCGTCTGCTGTAGCCCGGCCCATTGGTTAGATAAAGCCATATATTTGATTAATATTTCAGGGTTATAAACGGTGTATGTATATTTAAGAGCAGATATAGTCTCAACGTGAGTGTTTAATGTGCGTTACTCACTCGGGTAAATATGTAGAGGAGTACGAGCTCCATTTATAAACACTGTAGGAGAGCACTCTGCTGTCAGGAGCCACCGCCATCTTGATGCACGAACGAAACACACGCAAACATACACTACCTATTCACACTCTCACACAAACACACACACACACACAGAGAGGGAGCAGGCACCCAATCTTAAAGGGGTCATATACATGCACTTTTACAAGTTGTTTGAACTGAAATGTGTGTTGACAGTGTGTGTACACAGCCACACTATAATGATAAAAATCCACCTAGTGTTTTATTTTAAATCTACTAAAACAGGGATCCTCAAATCTGGACCATTCCTGCAGAGTTTAGCTCTAACCCTAATCAAACACACCTGAGCATGCTAATCAGAGTCTCCAAGATCATTAGAAAATCACAGGTAGGTGAGTTTGATCAGGGTTGGAGCTAAGCTCTGCAGCAGATTGGACCTCCAGGGAAAGATTAGAGGAACCCTGTACTAAAATCTTTACCCCTTTCTCAAATCGAGCTGTCTGTCCGTGACGTCTGTCTGTCCGGCCCCGCCCACGATTGTTGATTGACAGTAGCATTTTAGCACAGACTGCACTGGTGTCTTACCAGGGCTGGACTGGTAATCTGGCATACCGGGCATTTTCCCGGTGGGCCGACGCACTATCGGGCCGGTACATGTTCTTCTTGAATATATATATATAGTTCGAAGTGCTGGTGGGCCGCCTGGACCAAAAAAATGCCAGGGCCGATTTTTTGTCCCAGTCCAGCCCTGTGTCTTACCCATATGTCTTACATCAGACCCGCCCTGAGTGAGCTATCATCAGTTGCTTCACCGCCGGAGCAGATGTTGACAAGAATGACTCCTAAGCGATTCAGGTGTTTTGTTGTTGGATATAATAATGAACATAGCAGTAGTCATTAGTCAGTATTAATCAAATTTGCTGATGACACAACGGTGATAGGCCTGATCACCGACAACGATGAGACGGCCTACAGAGAGGAGGTGAGTACCCTGACTAAATGGTGTCAGGAGAACCACCTCTCACTCAACATCGACAAGACCAAGGAGCTGGTGGTGGATTACAGGAGACAGAGTAGAGAACACACACCCATCACCATTGACAAGACACCTGTGGAGCGGGTGAGCAGCTTTAAGTTCCTCGGCGTTCACATCACCGAGGATCTCACATGGTCTGCTCACACAGATGCAGTGCTGAAGAAGGCACATCAGCGCCTCTTCTTCCTGAGACGGCTGATGAAGTTTGGAATGAGCCCCAGCATCCTCAGATCCTTCTACACCTGCACTGTGGAGAGCATCCTGACCGGCTGCATCACCGCCTGGTTTGGAAACAGCACCGCTGGCAACCGCAAAGCTCTGCAAAGGGTCGTGTGAACTGCCCGCCACATTGTTGGAGGTGAGCTTCCCTCCCTCCAGGACATCTACACCAGGCGGTGTACAAGAAAAGCCCGGAGGATTATCAAAGACTCCAGCCACCCGTCCCACAGACTGTTCTCTCTGTTGCCCTCAGGGAGACGTCTCCGCAGCATCCGATCCCGCACTAGCCGACTGAGGGACAGCTTTTTCCCTCAGGCTATCAGGCTAATGAACAGTCAGAAATGACCCACCCTACAACACACTCCCACTCACACAACATGCCATGCACTGCACTTTAACACAGTTCTACCGGACTACACGCACACACTGCACTGGACACCATACAAAGCACACCCACGACATTGCATATGCATAATCTGTTGCACCTTGCACATCTATCTGTTGCACAACCAATCTGCTGTAAATGTATAATCTGTTGCACCTTCACATTATTACTATGTATAGATTACATAATGTATAGATTGTGTACATACGGTGTATAATGTGTAGTTGATAACTAAGTATGTCTTTATAGTACACTATGTGTACTGAGTATATGTATTTTGCACATTGTCTTCTGTACAGTCTGTAAATATGTACTGTCCATATGTAAATTGTTGGTTTTTTGTTTTTTTTTGCACTGTCTGGAGCACGCTCATAAGAATTTCACTCACCAAGGCACTTGTGCTGTGGTGATGTGACAATAAAAGTGATTTGATTTGATTTTATTTGATTAACTCACGTCATCATCTGAGCCGCTGAAGAGGATTACGTTTGGTTTTGAAGGGAAAGCGCCCTAAATCTACCTAAATGCATCTATGTTCGAGCGAATCATTCGTGATCAAGCTTCTTCTACAGAAGAAGTGCTAAATTTTTTTTTTTATAAATCTTTGCTAATCGCCTTTCCTAATAATGTGTCAATTAGTAAGTTTCACGATGAATGCGCTAGTAAACAGCACTGGAAGAGAGGGGTGGAGTCAGCAGAGCTCTCTCTCATTTAAAGAACGACACAATAAGGCTTGCTCTGAAAAGAGCTGTTTTTGACAAGCTAAAAAAATACATTTTTAACACTAACAATACATTATTTAACCAAACGTTGTTACAAACATTTCATTAAGGTCCTAAAGAACAATATCAACTTGTGGAAAATGGGCATTATATGACCCCTTTAAAGTGGAACAGGACTACAATATTATGTGGTGCTTTGGAAAAATAATAAAAAAATAAAACAAAAAATAAACTCTTATAGAACACATAATAAAGGAATGTATTCATTCTGATAACAGTGTTTTATTACAGGCTAGCTTGAATCAATCCTAAAGGGCTTAAAAACATAACTCTTATTATGTAGACTGTTGTAAACTGGGAAAACTTTTCCCTCTTCTTTATCACCTAATATTTTCATAGGACCTAGATTACACTAATATTTTAAATGAATCATCCAGCAATGGCTGAACTATTATTAATCATTACAATGAGGCTCAGAGCAAATTTACTGCTGCTAAGCTTGAAAGTAGGCTATTCTTGACAAGCAAATGAATCAGTGGCTACTCCAAGAGGCTACCCGCCCAAGGAGCGATCCCATCCTCATAGCCAAGGAGCCAAGCGAGGGATGAGGGGGCGGAGGTGCTGTACATTTACATTTAGTCATTTTGCAGACGCTTTTATCCAAAGCGAATTACAATTGGGGAATACATGAAGCGATTCATCTTGAAGAAGCAAACAGACAGAGGAAGTGCTCGTAACACCAATATATTTAATTTATATATTTTTATATTTCTAATATTTAAATCCGTTAAAGGATTGTTAGGCTGCATTAATTAGGTCAAATGGAACCAGGAACACTTCCCATAACACACAATTTACTTATTACATTGCAAGAAAATTGACATCTACACTAATATTAGTCTGTTTCTTTCTTATTCCGAGGTCACCATAGCCACCCGATCCGGTCCGTATCCAGTCCAGATGGTCACTGCAGTCACCAGATCCAGTCCGTATCCAGATCAGATGGTCACTGCAGTCACCAGATCCAGTCCGTATCTAGATAAGCTGATCACTGCAGTCATCAGATCCAGTCCGTATCCAGATCAGATGGTCACTGCAGTCACCAGATCCAGTCCGTATCCAGATCAGATGATCACTGCAGTCATCAGATCCAGTCCGTATCCAGATCAGATGGTCACTGCAGTCACCAGATCCAGTCCGTATCTAGATCAGATGATCACTGCAGTCACCAGATCCAGTCCGTATCCAGATCAGATGGTCACTGCAGTCACCAGATCCAGTCCGTATCTAGATCAGATGATCACTGCAGTCACCAGATCCAGTCCGTATCTAGATCAGATGGTCACTGCAGTCACCAGATCCAGTCCGTATCCAGATCAGATGGTCACTGCAGTCACCAGATCCAGTCCGTATCCAGATCAGATGGTCACTGCAGTCACCAGATCCAGTCCGTATCCAGATCAGATGGTCACTGCAGTCATCAGATCCAGTCCGTATCCAGATCAGATGGTCACTGCAGTCATCAGATCCAGTCCGTATCCAGATCAGATGGTCACTGCAGTCATCAGATCCAGTCCGTATCCAGATCAGATGGTCACTGCAGTCACCAGATCCAGTCCGTATCCAGATCAGATGATCACTGCAGTCACCAGATCCAGTCCGTATCCAGATCAGATGATCACTGCAGTCATCAGATCCTATTGTGCAGTTGCTTTGACAATTTGTATTGTTTAAAGGGCTTTATAAATAAAGGTAACTTGACTTGACCTAAAAATGAAAATTTGCTGAAATTTTACTCATCCTTAGGAAATCCAAGATGTGAATGGGTGCCAACAGAATGTTAGCAATATTCTGAATAGACTCATATCATATGGACTCCTATCTTAGCCAGCTTTTAATTTATAAACGTCTTAAATATGCATTTGTTTATTACAAATGCAGCTTTTCACTTCGTGATGCTTTAATTGATGGACTGGAGTTGTGTGGATTATTTGTGGATGATTGTGATGTTTTTATCCACTGTTTGGACTCTCATTCTGATGGCACCCATTCACAAAGGATCCACTGGTGAGTAAATAATGTAATGGTACATTTTTCCAAATCTGTTTCAGTGAAGAAACAAATGTATTTGCATCTTGGATGACCTGAGGGGGGAGTACATATTCATCAAATATACATTTTTGGTTGAGCTATTTCTTTAAAAGGTAACAAATATGATTATATTGTATCACTGTGGATGCACCTGTCAAAATGCCTTATCAGTGAGGCTAATTATTCGAGACTGCCGAAGAACACAATGACCTTCTAGATAAATGTATTTAGTTAATCATAGCACGCTGATGCTGTCTTTTACCGGAAACAAGCTGATGTAAGGAATGAGAGATAATGTCATTTCAGCTAAGTGCACGGCCAGATCTTGGCAAGAGCTCTTTCAATTTACCGCAAATGTTTGGGGACCATTTGTGTGTCACAATTTTTTAAACCTGTGCGTAACTACGTGGAAAAAAGGCAAAAATGTTACCTTTAGAGGTCTAAAAAACTTTGCATATTATGTACCTTTTAAAGGTGCATATACCTTAAAGAAGTAATATGTAACCTTAATGTACAAACTTTTTAGGGGTAAATACAAACTTGTCCCCAGTGGCAAGCTGTTGCACCCCTACCATTTTTGCAATCACGAAGGTGTGGAATATGTACCTAACTTAAAACATCACCATTCAGTCCTTCAGTCTATAAAGAAAACATTTTTAGCTTTTCGTGTTATTAATATTTCTGTCACAGGACAACAAACCTCTACGCTTTGAGTAAAATCATTACAGAGTAAAATAATAATGAAAAAGACCATGAAATTAAACCTTAATCATAAAATAACTTGTGGATGACTCAGGCACAGAAATACATGATCAATTATTTAATTAACTTTATTCCAAAAATCAAAATATATATTTTATAGCTAAAGATATATTTATTTTATGATATTTAAAATAATATATATATAGGATTCTTGATTTTATTATATTTATAAATAATAAAAAATAGATTAAAAGTAACATTTTCAGAAAAAAAATTGATAGAAGCTGTTAAATAAATTGTATACATATTTTCAATTCTTTATAGGGTTTATTGCTGCTACTTTATAGCATAGTGCACGTTTAATCAAACAGCTTGGCCTGAGTTTAAAGAGTGTCCCATTCGGGAATCGGGACGGGTTGCGAATGAGATCCAGGAGCATTTCGGTGGGAGGTCCCTTTAAGTTTCCATTGAGGGAGGCCGCACTATGTCACATGATGGACATGATATAATGAAACAGCGAACAGAAAATATAAGTGTGTGTGTGTGTGTGTGTGTCCATGACTACAAAATAAGACTGTAAAGCAACGCAGTCGGCCAGTACACGCCCCATTTTCAGAGTTGGGGCTACTGAAGCTGCAGGTTCCCAACATCACCCAGTGATGGTTTCGTAGTGCGGACCGGACAGCACCTGCTGCCACGCATAATAGCCTACGCACTTGACAGAACGCAAGAGGACGCATGAAGTTATCTGCGGCTCCTTCATATGATGAATGCCAGTTACCGCAAACTCCTCGCGCGCATGCGAGAACTGAGAAATGTATGGATTGTTATGAGCAACAAAGTAAGTGTGTACAATGATGCCTTAGCTTAGGCTATTGGAAATGTATGTGCATGTTCGGGGGGGTCAAAAGAACGGGTCTCTTGTTGCTAAGAGGAGATATTTTGATGATGTGCCAAATGCAATGTTCTTTCTCTCTACCAAGCCTTGCCAACGTCCGCATTCCGGGCTCTGTTGCGCAGATCAAAATCCAAAGTTAAGTGTGAACGTAAGGACATATTCATGTTTATCCCTGTGTTTAATGCTGCGTGTGGATGATGTCTTATTTAAAACCTCTAAGCTGAGCACTTCTGTTAAAGAACAACATCACGCCCCCTGTAAGTGCGCAGTTGCCGAAGGATGTCACAGCAACCGAGTAGGCTATAACCTGTCTGCGTACACACAACCGACCTCAGCCTTTAATATCGACGGTCAACAGAATATATTGATGTTTAAAGTCTGCGGAGGTGAGAGAGGGATCACTTGAGATCTAAAACAGTAACGCCTCGCGCACTTTCAGAAGTTGCGCTGTTATTTCATCGTCATCATCATTACACAAGATAAAGCGGAACAGGCGCCTCGGTGATATGAAGCAAAACTTCACAGAAATGAGGAGCCGGTTCGATGTCTCTCATAAACAAGTGAGGCTGTTGAGATTTTTTATTCACTTTAATGGAATTTAATATGTTTACGTGTGTATAAGTTATATACGCCTATAGGAATTTACCGTTAATATGTTGTTGACATGGTTTTGCCGCGTCATGTATGTAAAGGAATATAAATGCATGCATTTGTGTCGTTCTTCGCGTATATAGCGTTCAAACGAGTGTTTCATTAGTTTAGTGTGTGTTTAAATAACAATAAGTGCTATAATCTATTTCAGAGCGTTCCGGGAGTGCGCGAGTCCAGAACCAAGCGCTTATTTTCTAGATACGTAGAGCGATTTCCGAGCATACACTCTTGGGATTAAACAGGCGACAGCTGTGTGGATCCATATTGTAAATAATTAGAATTAGACTTCTGTCCGTCGGGGGTTGTTACGCAATTCTTTTCCGCAATAACGTGCGACGCCACTACCTTGTTGTCGTGGAGGAACGAAAAACAACCCGAGCACCTGACAACAACCTGCGCGCTGCCAAGACGATAACACGCGCAACATGTAGGTTGAGCCTGTGGCGTTTAGACGGACAGAGGACCGCGGCAAACCAGAGGCAGCAGACAGAAATATGGTTTTGATTTATTGTTAGTGACGTAAACAGCTTGTCATAAAGTAGGTCGCTAAGCAACCGCGCAGGTAAAGGGCGTATTTAAGAGGATTGACGTTGAACGCCAATGACGATCAGTCAACTTCTAACTCATAGAAAGTGTAGGCTACTGTAAATAATGGGCAACTTTAAAAATATTTTGGGCCATGCCTGAATTATTTAAGTCTTATCAATTTAGTAACTTTGGAGATTTAGGAAGCATGACTAGATTTTTTAAAGCCACTAATCAGGAGGACACGTTGACAGCTCATATGTTTTTAGGTTAAGGCTAGTGTGTGTGTGTGTGTGTGTGTGTGTGTGTGTGTACCAAAGAGGTTCAAATAATAACGGGAGAGGGGGATCCATTAGTTTATCTCAGCTCAGCTAGCGCAGTATGCATGCAATTTGAAATCTGCCATCTTTGGTAATGGAGGCTCAGCCAAATATGATGTCATGACAGCTGGGGAAAAAAACGATAATTTTTTTTTAGATTAATGTCAGTGGGTGTTTAGTTTCCCCAAAATAGGTACAGAATGAATTGCAAATAATATAAAAATAAACAAATAAAACTTTAGAATAGGAAAATATTCACTATTAAGAGTTTTCACTTTAATAAACTCCTAATTTGCTGCTTGTAAATAGTTAGTAAGGTAGTTGTTAAGTGTAGGTATGGAGTAGGATTAAAAATATGGTCACGCAGAAGAAGGCATTAAAATGTGCTTTATGAATACTAATAAACAGCTAATATGCAAGTAATATGCAAGCTAATAAAATGGTTACCAAAACTAATTGTATTGGATCAATAGATTGTTTTGTGAATTTAATAATAACAAGAACATTTGATATTTTTTAATATTAATAATGTTTTAAAGTAATATTTTAAAATAAGGTTAACATAATTTGAAACAAAATAATTACAAAAACTGGAACCCAAAAGCATCAAATGTTATATAATACATTTTAGAACCATGTACACAATGGACAATATGATCTGCAATATTAGATTTACCTCTATGGGCAGCTTAAAATGAACAAATACAGTGATGGCAAAACATCTTACTTGCATTTTTATGTGTTGTGTGAACCAATCTATATAGGCTCCTTGCAGCACGTTGTTGAAAATGCATATTTGTTTGGCCATTTTCTATCTTGAGAAAGTGCTTTTACAGAGAGGATGGCAGTGAGCAGCAGCAGGTGTGAGGAGTTATTGTTATGGCAACCATACATCGCAAGCTGATTCACTGAAGGATGTTCTAGCATTAAAGCATTGGCAAATCATCTTGCAATGGCGATGAAACAGCTTTTTTTCTGCAGTGTCATTCAGCTGAGAATACTTAAGCCAGTGAGCAGAACAGCTAAAACAGGAACATATTTTCTTCTTTTTTTACATCAGGTCATTGTCTGGTCACCCTATTTAAGTGATCTCAAATAACAAAAATGGTTGTAAAGACAAGGGGATAAGTTCACAATGTACTCATTAAAAAGAACCGAAACTCCATCTGTGCCTTGCGTGTCCTTTAAATAACAGAGTAAGCCAAACGCCGGCTTCCGTTCCAACTTATGTTGGCTTGGAAACCTTTTGGCTGTGTGTCAAGTCACTTGACTTGATGTCCTTTGAATTGTAAGTCACTTGAGCTATAAGGGACAGAACTTTTAGGGCTTTCCTGACTGTTCCATAGCTTGTAAACATTCCCCGAAAAGGACGGTATTTATGAGACTGGCTTGCATTTGTGAATGGGAAAAACCGACTCATGTTGTTCTGAGGAGTGTTAAGTGGATCAGTGTGGTGTAAGGAGTTATTTCCACTCTGGGGTGAATTAACCAGACACATTTATTCACCACTGCATGGAGGAAAACAATAAGATTAATATTGCATTTAAAATGAACCAGGGGCTGCTGATGCATGGAAGAGGCCTGCTGTGGGTGTTTGTGCATGCACGTTAATGTGTGTTCCCGCTCGCCAAAAACAAGCACACATCATGAAGTGCGTCATCAGCCACAGTGTACAAGGCTTATTGATAGTAATGCAGACCACAAGAGCTCCAGAAATGAAACCGGCTATTCTGGACTTTCTCTAGAAGACATGTTAACTGTTGTCTAATTTGGTCCATCACCATACATCCCTCACCCAACCTGTGTTGGGGAACCTCCAGTTAACAACATAATGCAGTTTCAACTCACTTTAAAGCCCTGGTGACCTGATGTTTAACAGCTTCCTCTTTTAATGAGTCAACTGTGTGATGCCAGCAAATGCAAACATTTTACTGGAAACCCAAGATTAAATGTACGCTTCTAGAGAACAGCTCAAAAACAACAACATGTGTGTTTCATTTCCTGATGAAAATAGCACTATTGATATGCTCACTGTAACATGCATGCGTCAGGTTGTTAATGTTTAAATTAGCAAGTCGTGATGATGTTCAAAGGTACGTGTGTGCATGATTAGGAGTTTGTTTGGTGCGTATGAGTGTGTGTGTGATTCACGCCCAGCTGTAAAACCTGCATTTCCGGCTGTGGTGTGTGTGTGTGTGTGTGTGTGTGTGTGTGTGCGTGTGTGTGGTCATGATGTACTGTTCCCATGTGCCTGCGTGTGTTTACATCCGACGGTGGACGGGAGGGGAAGTGAGCGATGACGCAGGAGCAGCTGTACAGAAGCAGAGGCTGCCGCCATTACCCTGAGCAAGAAAAAGGACAGAGAATAAAAAGAGACTAACAAGACTTCAGAGAAGATATATGGCAGTAGAGCCGTAGAGGGAGCATGAGATGTGAAAATATAGGACATCATAAAAAAACTGAGGGAGAGGTAAAGCACAGGCTATGACATATTGCAGTGCGGATTAACTTGGAGCTATTTAAAATCTGCATGAAATCTAAATTGATACAGTAGTTGAATTATATAGACCCTAGATTTGAAAATATAGCTGCAGAGGAGTCCAATCCTGCTCCTGAAAGTACTTTGTCCTGCAGAGCTTACCTCCAACCTACTCTGACACACTTGCTTGGAAGTTTCTAGTAATCTTCAAGACCTTCTATGCAGTGTAAACTCTTCCCTACTCTCTGAGCACAGGATACCGGTTGAAGTTCACGTCACCTGACAAAATGCGTTCATTCAGAACACCTTGCTACTCTTTTTAGTCAAACTTTTTAAAGGTGTGTGGTGATGAGCAAAGACAGGCTGGTAAACTTTTCTCTCCACATGTTGTGATGTATCTTTGTACCCTCATTCCCTATGCCATTTACAGTGGCCTTCAAACTGAACATGTTTACTCTCTTCGGATTGAAATCTTACTTAATGGCGGGAATATACCCTGTGAAGTCCAGTTTGCAAGGCACTTTTGTTTGAATCAAACACATCTATTGATTAGCTTGTTTAGGTTTGCTTAGTTGGGATTGGAGCTTACTGAAGCAGGACTGGACATCAGGATACATTGAGAACTTGATCTTCATCCTCTTTGAAAGTGGTCCACTTTTCACAGTCCAGTCAATTTCCAATAAATAATAAAAAAAAAAAAATCTCGCCGAATAACCTGTTTTACTTGCAAATACGTTACACTGTGAAAAATGTGTTTTAAATGCAGTTTCATGTTGACTTTGAAGTTCATCCCTAGCTCTCAAACTTGATCCCCCAGTAGCCAACAAATCGTTCTCTTTCATCTTTCCTCGCTGGCTTCAAACATGTTAAGCCTTCCTTGTAACCCACAGCCATTTATGATATTCAAAGCACTAAATACCCCTTTGTGTTCTAGAAAAACTCTGGTACTCATGGTTTAAAAGCCTTTATTCAAACCATGGCTTTGTGAGAGATCCTTCCTCTCTTCCCAGGGCTTCTCAGGTTGGCAGGGAGAGCACGGCGATGGCCGATATTTGTGTCCCGAGTTCCCGGTTCCCAAAGTGCTGAATGGGAGAGGAATGCGCCCGGGCAAGCAAAGCTGGCAAGGCCCCTACCCGAGACCTCCGCTGCCTAATGTGAACTCATATCTCACTCGGGATGCCATTGACAAAGAGCAGCTCTCCACGGGCACTGTGTTCCACCCTACTCAAAACCTCATCTATCAAGAGTGAGGTCTGAGTGTGTTTGTGTGTGAGAGAGTTGGAGTGCTACGGTGGATTGGCTTTCAAAGTGACCAGCATAAAGAGGATACATTTTCACAGAGTAATGACACAAGCTCGACTTGGCAGCGGTCAGTGAAAACGCTTTGATTCTGCCATGCCGGAGAGCACAACACATTCCTTATGCAGAGGAAGCGGTTAGGTCAGTATAACGAAGTAAACTTTCACAGGAAATGTAAAATGCTATAGGCAAGAAGGCCAAACTTCCATATTAATGGATTTTTAAAAATCCACCACAGTTTACCCGGAACAGTTTTTTATTTTAGCCATTTTGCTGATGAAGGAAACAATGTGAGCAAGAAATGCTAAGTCAAATTACTTGCTTGAACCATTTAGCCTACATTTTTATTGAGACTTGTAATGAGTCATTTTTGCTGGACTCTTTCTTTTGGACAGAACTGAACTGATTCCGGTAAATTCTGAAAATAATTGTTCTGCTACAGACAGTCCCTTTACAGAATTTTTTTGTTTTGTTTTGGTGGTGAGTGGAGATTATTATTGTAGAAACTTCCTTGGCGGTACAGTATCGACTTGTTTTCCATCTAATGAAAGGACCCAGGCAGGGTGTTTGTCTAGTTGGAATCCAAAGCCTTTTGGGGCGATAGAAAATCAGGTCAATTCCACTGGGTCATTTCAGCCAGAGGAAAGCTACCCTCATCCCATATTTAAAACCATCCCCTCTCTCTTTCTCCTTCCTCTCTTTGTCATCTGCATGCCCCTGATGCAAAGTTAACAAGCCAAAGGGAGTTAAACCATACAAACAAATCAATGAAGTCTATTGTCCATGGCCAGTTCTTCAAAATGCTTTTCCTCCTGTAGCACAGCCTCATTTCCTTCTCATTACCTTTAGCTCTTGCGTTTCTAACCATATAATCAGATCAGATGACTTTCCTTAACCAGTAAAAATGCTTTCAGGCAGGCTAAATAGCATAAACTGCTGACTCATGCCACAAGCTAACAACAGAAGAAGCAGGCGGTTGCATTACCGAGCAGGTTTGCTGAACGCTGCTTGAGCCTGTTAGGAAAAGAAATGTACTAATGAGCAGCTCAGCTAGTTTTTATTTTTTTATAAGGCAATTTATTTTGTGGCTTTCTGACTTTATATTAAGATATTACTTATGACTGGATGGAGTCACATCATTTCTGCATTAGAATAGGCCTATAATACTGGGCTGGCAGTTTGATAATACATATTTAATTTTGTTGCATTTATCAAAATATATTATTTGCATAGGAATGTGTTTTTAATTCCAAATCTTCATAAGTAAAAACACAAACAAATGACAACTCAGCTTTGTCAGTACATCTGTTGGTGAATGCTTATGCAACAATTGGTGAAGTGTGACATTTTTTATGATGTGTTAAGTGCTAGCGTAATTAATTATTACACACGAGAATGATGGAATTATTATCCCTAAAGGCAGTTCTGTTGAGGGCTTGTTTTTAAGGAATGGTTGAAAGGAAGAAGTAGAGTGCTTAAAGTTTTTGTGAGTGAATGTTTCAGGTCACATCTCAAAAGCAATTTTTTTTAGGATTATTCATATTTTGCTCTTAAATTCTTGTGTATTTCGGTGTTTTAATTTTGCATTTGTTTTATTCTTTTTTTATTCAGAATGTATTTTATTTATATAAATAGCAATCATCCATTCCATCTAAATGCTGTCCTCTGGGTCATCCCGTTCGATTCTGTTCCTCTTTCTTTCTTCTCCTGTGTGCTTGAATGGCCTATATGCGATAAAAATGGACTCAGCATAGCTGCCATATTTAGCCAGATCAGTGATTTCCCCTCATGAATTACAGTAGAAAAACAGAAAGGAGAACTGAGGTCAGCCAAATTAAACTCTTGTACTAATAGCCAGAAAACGCACAGATAGTCAGAGCTAATCTTACTGAAAAATAATAGCTTGTAATATTGTAAGGTCAGTAAAGTGACACACTATAAACTCCGCTCTTAAAGAGATGTTATCGCTAATTTGCCTTTGTTTTTTTTTACAATACGAAAAATTCCTCTATTCCATTACCATTGCATTTTTCTTGATTTTGTCAAACAAACCTGATGCTGTATCTCTGATTGTTATCAGCTGTACGAGAGTTTTTTTTTTTTTACTACTGTCAGCCTGAAATTGTAAACCACAGTCAAGATCATATGTTATCCACCCATATGGTGCTGTAACATCAGCTAAAAGAAAGAAATCTGAGGGTATCATCGGCCAAAGATTAGTTCATCATGACCAAGCAGTATCAGCACTGGCTCTTTTGCTCCATTACAGCTGCCTCCACCTAGTGGCTGCTTTGTAAAACACATAATTTTGACTACCTACCCTAGATCAGGCGTTTCATGCTCAGGTAAGCATAAGCAGAACGAATTCTGTTCTGGGATCAGTTCTCATACGCATGAAGGAAGCTGAATCAGTGCCAACGAAGTGGCCATGCCCTCCCGTCAAGCTGCTAAGCTTCCAGATCTTACTTTAGCGTGGGCAGAAGGCCTTTGACACTTCACCAGACACGTAGGCAGATGCTTGGCACAAATGCCAGGAAGTGCTCACTATGCCAGTGCCACGTCACTACACATGCACATACATGCGCACGTACATATGCAAATACATACATGCAACAGTGTGTCAAACATACTCCCACGCTAACACAACAAATGCAAACATTTCCCTCCACAAACAGTGAGAGCATACACACAAGCGCCCACACGCAGACCAAGTAAAAGAGGACAAACGCCCACACGCAGACGCTCGCAAATATGGCTACACAGAGTAGCAACTATTCTGTGCTCTAACTTTTCCTGGTAACTCTACCTGTTTCTCTTTCGTGTCTGTATATTCTATTTAATCATTACTGGTGCTAAGGCAAACATCCCTGTTACTATTGCTTCTATTCAGTTACGTAACTATAATGTTAACTATATTATCATCCACACTAATGGATTTATTATAAGCAGTGTCGTCTGCTGCTTTAAATGCTCAAGCTCTTTAAAGTTGAGTGAGGAATGATATTTTTGGCCAATAAAAATCCAGTTTCTTTAACATAGCTGTGATGTGGACTTCTTTTCTCTTTTTTTCTTCTTGCAAAGTAGTGAGACTAATGATTTTGTGTATCAAATGGGTGAAAATACTGCATTCGGCTAATATCTTTATAATAGTTAATTCATAGTTAATAGTTTCCACCGAGCGGTATGGGTCAGAACAGTACGGTTTGGAAACGAACAGCCTGATCCAGCTTGCGTTTCCACTGCCAACAGTACCCTTACTTGATAGGCGTGGTGTATGCCGGAAAGTAGCGATCGACAATAAAGCACGACAATAAGCACAACTCTGCCTCTGAACAATAATAGCCATTATAAAAGTATAAGTACAAAGTATAAGAGGCTTATTTAAGAGGAAATAAAGACAAAAGCAAACAATTCAGTCAAACGAATGCTATAAAGTCAGCGTTGTACTACAGTAAAGTTCAAAATAAATATAAAGTTCTACTTTGTGCTCAGTCAAAACGATATAACCAGGAACAAATAATAGATTCATGAGACCATGAATGCCTGTTAAATATACACAAAACTAATTGTATATCATGTTTAATCACTACAAAGACATCAGAGCCAGCGGCAAATGTCAGAAGGACTAGCTGTGAGGCTGCTGGTGATCGCATGGAGCTCCGAAATGCTATCTTTATAAATAAACTGCAAATTTGAGTTTTAAACAACTACATTCTCGCCTGAAAAACACTTAAAACTACATTCCATGACACAAAACACAGTAATATTTTAGAAAATTATGCGGGTTTGTGGGCAATGACATTTTCACAAGTCCACAAGAACAGACAAGAACGCATATTGAGAAATGGCTATTTTCTGTGTGAAAATATAAAATTATAAAATACACTTTATTTTTTTTGTGTTTGTACACTCTGATGTAATTAAGCTGAACACAGCAGAGCAGAACAAGTGAAGGAGAAGCTTTATCCCCTTGTTCCAGAGTGACTTTCTTAGCTTCTAGGTCAACCAATCAATCCGTTGTGAGTCTTTAGCTCTACCCTTTTGGTAGCTACCCAGTTATAGTGAACACTAGGTACCTAATGGCAGAGCAGAACTCAAAAAATAGTGGTACGGAAATATCTGGGCCTTTTTCATTGCAATCTTACGATTTGCTTTTGATTGTACATAGCATTCACAACTAGATGTGTTCCTAGAGTAATATTTGAGAAAAAAATACTGCACACACACAAGGAATAGGAGTGAGTGCAGCAGGGGGGTAATACAAAATACTAGAACAATAAAAATGACTAAAAATCTATGTGTCCAGACAGTTTTGAGAGTGAGTAGGTTGTTAAACTGACCATAGAGTGCTGGCCAGCAACTCAAAGAGAGAGTCCTGATGTAGTAGATCCATTTATTGGATGAGGCCAGATGATGTCTGTTTTGGTAGAACCAAACCAAACAGTGAGTCTCGAAACTTTAGGAGCTTGAAATACACAATGTGATTGTCCCACTTCAGTTCCTGAAAGATGGTGAAGTCCCAGGAATCTGAATGACTCTACTGCAGCCACAGTGTGTCCGTGAGAGTGGGGGAGAGCAGGGGGTTCCTCCTGAAGTCCACTATCATCTCCACAGTTTTGAGAGTGTTTAGGTCCAGGTTGTTAATACTGCACCAGACAGCCAGGCTCCACCTCCTGTCTGTGCTGATTGTGAGAGCAAACTTTAGGAGCTGACAGAGGGGATGTGTTTGCAGTGCAGTGCTGATGGTGAGAGTTCTGGATGTGAGTTTGCCCAGCCTCACTAGCTGCTGCCTGTCTGTCAGGAAGCTCCACTGACAGATGGAGGTGGGCACAGAGAGCTGTGTCAATTTGTCTGAGAGAAGGTCAGGCATGATGGCATTGAAGGCTGAGCTGAAGTCCACAAATAAAATCCTTGCGTAATTCCCAGGTTTGTCGAGGTGTTGCAGGATGTAATGCAGTCCTAAATTGACAGCATCATCCACATTCCTGTTTGCTCTGTAGGCAAACTGAAGAGGATCCAGCAAGGGTTTAGTGATGTCCTTCAGGTAGGCCAGGACCAGTCTCTCAAGTGACTTCATGATCACAGATGTGAGAGCGACAGGTCTGTGGTCATTAAGGCCAGTGATTTTGGGCTTTTTGGGGACGGGAATGATGGTGGAGCGTTTGAAGCAGCAGGAAACGTCGCACAGCTCCAGAGATCTGTTGAAGATCTGTGTAAAGATGGGGGCCAGTTGGTCAGCACAGACTTTTAGACCGGCAAGTGAAATACCATCTGGTCCTGAGGCTTTCCTAGATTTCTGTTTTCTGAAGACCCAGTTCACATCCTCTACACAGACCTTAAGCACAGGTTGAGTGGTGGGGGAGGGAGGGATGGGGGTTGCGGGGGGGGGGGGGGGGATGTAGGTGAATGTGTGAAGTGCAGATCAGAGCGGGTGCTGGGTGTCAGTCTGGCCTTTCAAATCGGCAGTAAAACACACTGAGATCATCAGCCAGTTGCTGATTCTCCACAGACTGTGGGGGAGGCGTCTTGTTCTTTGGTGATGTTCCTCAGACCAGTCCATACTGACGCTGGATCGTTTGTTTCAATTTCTCTGAGTAGTTCTTTTTAGCCACTCTGATCTCCTTTGTTAGTCTGTTCCTTGCCTGGTTATACAAGATTTTATCCCCACTTCTGTAAGCATCCTCTTTGGTCTGATGAAGCTGTTTGAGTTTCCCAGTAAACCACGGTTTATCATTATTGAATGATAAGAATGTCATGGTGGGGATGCACATATCCTCACGGAAACTGATATGAAGTTACAGTCTCTGTGAGCTCGTCCAGATCGGTGGACGAGCTTCAAAAACAGTACAATCATTGGGGTTGTTCACCCAAAAATAAAAATTCTGTCATTAATTACTCACTCTTGTGTTGTTCCAAGTAAAAATCCGTAAGACCTTTGTTCTTCTTTGGAACGCAAATTAAGATATTTTTGATGAAATCCAAGAGCTTCATAAACAGCAACGAAACTACCACATTCAGGGCCCAGAAAATTATTAAGGACATCATTAAAATAGTCCATGTGACATCAGTGGTTCAACTGTAATGTAGCTTTATAACATTATGGTTGAACCACTGATGTCACATGACTATTTTAACGATGTCCTTACTACCTTTCTTACTATAATCATTTTTTCTCTTCCAGTTCAGTCTCTGCCACCATTCTTGAGAGTACTCGTGGTATGGTTCAGCTTCATAACATTACGGTTTAACCACTGATGCCACATGGATTTTAACGATGTCCTTAACTTTCTGGGCCTTGAACGTGGTAGTTGTGTTGCTGTCTTTGCAGGGTCAGAAAGCTCTCGGATTTTATCAAAAATATCTTAATTTGTGTCCCGAAGATGAACAGAGGTCTTGCAGGCTTGGAACAACATTAGGGTGAGTAATTAGGCTAATAACAGAATTTACATTTTTGGGTGAACTAACCCTTTAAGGTCTGACTTGGACCAGTAAGCAACACAATAGCAAGCTCCCATAAAATTTTAGCAATGGCATAGCAACTTGCAAAAAATCAATCAGGGCTGCATTTTTGAAAAGTATTGTAAGCCCAAGTAGATCATAGAAATAACTTACTCAGAACATGAGCAACTGCATAACAAACCATAGTGGTGACGTGTTTCTTCAGAGCAGTCTAGTTTCTTATTATTCTGTTTCCCTCATGTATTGCTATTAAAGCCTCATGTTGTGGTTTATGAGTGTGCACTCACTAATTAGATTAATGAACTTATTTGTGAGTGTGTTCTGGTGTTGTCACGGTCCGGTGGCTCATTCGCACTCCTTGCAGCTGCCGCCTCATGCAAACACACCAACGAAGAGATGAATAAAGAAACAAGGAGGAATAAACAGTTGAACTGGGAGAGCCTGGTTTTGATAATTATGATGGATTGTTAAGTAGAGAGGTCATATGACAGTGTCCAGCTGATGAAATGTCAGTGATGAGCAAACGTCTCAGCCTATAGGCTTCTCTCTCTCTCTGTTTGGCTGGGTATGCGGTTGTATATGTGCGTTACGTAACCATCTGTCTCATAGCTTTAGCATCACACACAATGGAGGTTGTTTTTCCGAAGGCAGTGCTGTTCAGAGACTCAGATCTCTCCAGTTAAAGTGAGTTTTCAAAGCTAAAATGGAAATCAGATCCTGAAATACGTACATAATGATGCCTCAGTGTATGTTTTTACCATGTAGTGTACTTTGCTTCCACTAGAGGGTCGTAGTGTACTGATGCTTGATATAGCAATGGCTGTCAGAGGGGAAGTAGGTGTGTGTGCATGTGTGTGGGTCACAATTGCTAGAGAATGTGTAGAATGTTGTTTATCTGTGTCAGCTGTTTATTGGCTGCTGGGATTGTGGTCTGACCATGTGACCTGACATTGTTATATAATTTACTAAAATTAGCACAAACACTTACAAACCCGTATGTACTTACTAACACGAACACAAACAAGCCATCTTTAAGATACGATCACTGTTTTGAGATACATTTGAGCCAAACCACAGCCTTTATAGTGGTGTTATGGGTATATTCATAGATTTACTCGCACCAACACAACACTCGTGATAAACGCTCACAATCACTCGCTCGCCCGCTGAAAAGATGATAATGTGTCCAGACACTGTAATATACAAAGCTGTCATGCTCGCAAGTACATGGACACCTTGGCACACAGCACACTAATCTGGCACACGGCATACAACTCAACACAACGCATGAATTCATGCCCTGCGTTTCATAGGCCCCCGCATCCTCCCCGTTCCAATGACCGTTGACAACCTCACACTGAATGGCCTATTAGTCATTTTCATCGCATGTAGTCCCACCTAACACCCTCCCACACGCATGGAAGACCGTTTGTGCTCTTTTTGATCAAGAGTAAGTGTGCTCTATCAATGTCTCAAACGGGTCAGGGTCTTTCAGAAACGACGTCTAGCTTCCAACTGCATTGTGAATATTGCAGTAAGGGAAACCCACTTGCACTTAACACACATAATTATAGACAAGTGTGTGTGTATATATATATATATATATATATATATATGGACCAATTCTCACTATTAACTATTTGCTTATTAGCAATACCCAAACTTAACAACTACCTTACTAACTACTAAAAAGCAGCAATTTAGCAGTTTGAGGCAAAAGTAGTAGTTAATGGTTTATTAATTGACACTTAAAATAAATTGAGAATCGACCCTTAAAATAAAGTGACCGAGAAAATTGGTTAATATTAATAACATTTTAATTATATTTACACTTTCTTAAAATATCTAAATAAAAATACAAACATTTCCATTAATGTGCAATTTGCCATATTAATTATATATTTCTATATTATATTTCTCTCTCTCTCCATATACATAATATATATATATATATAGAGAGAGAGAGAGAGAGAGAGAGAGAGCTGGGTAGATTACTTACAAATTGTAATCCGTTGCTGATTGCAGATTACATGATAAAAATTGTAGTCAGTAACGTAATCCGTTACATTACACATTTTAGGTAATATAATCAGATTACTTTTGGATTACTTTTAGATTACTCTTGATTGAACTCCTTTATCACATTGATTTAAATAGGATTATCTTGTACCATAATGATGTTAAAAATGCAAAGAGTAAGAAAACTTGTTCCATTCATTGTAATTTAAATTAATAAAAATTAAATAGATATAAAAAATAAAAAATTTAAATAAATCATTTTAAAACAAACTCCCTTTCGAGGAAAGTCTCTTCACGTGGCAGCCATATTTGCAATACCACCGGGCAGCTCGTACAAGACATATCTTAATGAATGGAGGAATCCTGAAATTTCAAAAACTGCTCGCTGAACTCACAATTAAATTACATATGTCAAATTAGCAACAACAATCTGAAATTAATTGCCCCTTGAATGTTGTTTCTTATGCTAAAATAGCGTTTAAAAAGCTTATTTTTTCAGGCTAGACCAGGCAACGTGCATGCGGAGTCATAACGTGCGTATACAGCGCATGTTGATTGGCTGGTCTAGTCAGGTTTCTATGGGAAGTTTGGCTCTTTCATTTAGAAGGTGGGACTAATCCTCCATATTGTGCTTTGCTGTTTTTCCCTTTCATAAATACAGAAGTGAACCGTCTTTGTATTTCTATAGTCTTTGTTTTAAATCTTACTAAAAAAATATGAAATATTTGTATTTACCTGCATGCCATGTGAACATTAAATCAACATCAAAGAAACCGTGAACATGCAAATGTGATACATAATTATTTAAATATTTATTTTAAAATCTCAGGGGTACTTAAAGCAAATATATTTGGTGAATAAAGTTTTGGAATGCCTGCATTATGTAATAACATCATGTAGCTAAGAAATAAAGTCAATATGTGCATTTTAATTAGTTACAATTAATAATACATCTTTAAAAAAATCTACAGAGTAATAATTCAAATACAAATGAATGTGTTCATCAGTAGTTGATGCAGTGTTGAAACCCTTCTTAAACCTGAAATGATTTTTGTAAATCCAGTGGTCAAATACAGTCGCCACCTGACTAATGACTGATCTTTGTGTGATGTCCACAAAACTATGTATACATATATAACATGCATATAATCGGTAGGCTGTTTTAAGAAAGGAAAATTTAAAAGATGAAAAAGAGAAATTAGGGAGAATCAGTGAATTATGAATAATTTATTGCTATTGTATGAATAATATGTAATCATGTAATCCATAAAAAGTAAATGTAATCCGATTACGCGTATTTTAAAATGTAACTTACTCTAATTACAAGTACTTAATTTTTGGAATCTGATTACATAATTCAGATGTACATGTAAATCAGTTACTACCCAGCTCTGTGTGTGTGTATATATATATATATATGTATGTGTGTGTGTGTGTGTGTGTGTGTGTGTGTGTGTGTGTGTGAGACCCTGGACCACAAAACCAGTCTCAAGTCGCTGGGGAATATTTGCAGCAATAGCCAAAAACACATTGTATGGGTCAAAATTATAGATTTTTATTTTATGCTAAAAAACATTAGGACATTAAGTAAAGATTATGTTCCATGAAGATATTTTGTAAATTTCCTACTGTAAATATGTTAAATTTAATTTTTGATTAGTAATATGCATTAATAAGAACTTCATTTCGACAACTTTAAAGGAGATTTTATCAATATTTTGATATTTTGCACCCTCAGATTCCAGATTTTCAAATAGTTGTATCTCGGCCAAATATTGTCCGATCCTAACAAACCATACATCAATGGAAAGCTTAAAGTATAAATCTTTTTTTGTTGAAAAATTGTCCCTTATGACTGTTTTTTGGTGAAGGGTCATATATATATATATATATATATATATGTGTGTGTGTGTGTGTGTGTGACCCTCTCTGTGAAATCCAGGCTAAAGTCTCAAAATCTAATTATGAGAGAACAAGCATCAAAGTTTGATTTCTACCATTAATTGCACTATAATTTCAATCTTTGACATGACCTTACTCATTCAATATTACAGATATAAAGGTAACATTTTCACAAAATGTTCTTTACCTTATGAAGGATGACTTTTTGTAGAAAACAGCAAATCACAAAAACATGACTTTAGCTGGGTTCTTCACAGAGAGGGTCACATATATTTAAGTGTATATATATATATATATATAATTATATGAAATAATGTGCCTTTAATTTGACATGAGCATTTCATAAACTTATCATTTGAATAATTAATCATTAATGTTAAATTAATGCATTAAATGGATGATCCTTGCTCAAATTGATTTTACTTGAAAGAGTTTTTTATTACATGTATTTTCTCTGGAAATCAAACCGGCGACCTTGCTGTTGAAAAGAAAGATAACATTGTGGTGATTATTAGAGGAACGAGGAGGGTAAAAAATGCTTTGAAGACGTTGTTTAGTCGTTGCTTAGTGATGAACTATACATTTGCATTAGCATATTCGTCCCGATTGTATTATGAGCATAAGTCTGTTAGTCATCAGCAATCAACAAGCATCAGTTTTCTCCCCTTTTGTATTCATCAGAAAGATTTTCATCCAAGATAGAGTATTTGATTGTCTTCATTATCAATAGACAAACATGTGGGTGTGTAGGGAACTAAATCTTGTTTCATGTGTTTGCAATATTCATTCTGAACCTCTCTGCCCTGGCACCGTTCTGGTTTATACACTTCTTTCCTTATCACAATGACTCACTTGGATTCTCTGCCAATAAAATGCTTACCCACATACACAGTTCTGATTATCATTCCAATACCGTTCCTGTCAGAAACGCTTACATTTCATACTTCCTCAAAAAAAAAAGACTTATGCACTAGGTCACTTTGAAAAATGAGGTAAAAACGCTCATTTTGAAAGTCCTTAGTCATGGTGACTATTACAAGTTACTCGACCCTGTTCTTTATTTCATTTGACTGACAAAGCGTATACTCAGGCAAGCTTTAACTAGAATTTGAATGCCGTTTTGTGATTTGCCAAAATTGATGTCACTTTGACTTGATTTTTTAAAGGATCGTATTTGTGTGGCTCCACTGTAATCAGCTGAATCAGTGAGAAGGGTATAACTGCAGCCTGGAGATCTCCAAAACGGGGTGGGTGCTCCAAAATAGGGTGTGGCTTCCTCCCATTGACAGACAGGCACATGACACGCATGCATAATTTTTTCTCCCAATCAACGTCAGTGCAAACTCCGCCCCACAGCTGATTCTAAAGATTTTATTGGTTGTGTCCATCACATTGTTAATTACATTTCCTACACTATGCTACAAAAAATGCCAACCCCTAAACCTACCCCCACACCTGACCCTAGCCTTAACCAGGGAAATTGGCTGCATGGCGGGATTGGTGCCGAAAAGAAAGTTGCAGTTCAGGAGATAAGCAGTTAATAAGATTATGCGATATGAGATCTCTGATCCAGGCTGTCCGGTAACTCCCCAACCGGACAATGGCACCTTTTAAGTTACACCCAGCTTCACTACCCCCTCCTACCCTGCGGATTTCAAGCCCCGGTACGCCCCCGTAGCTTAAAACAAAGCGATAGAGTAAAATCTTTGGGCTCTGCTCTGCATGGAGAATATTTATTTATACAGCATATTTTATTTTAGATCAACTAGAAACAATGTTTAATTTATAAAGTGTTATTTGCAAATGTAAGTCAATAACAACTGGCTGAAGCCAGAGCCAATGGTGAAAGTCTTTGTGCGAAGAGACCCCGCCCCATTTTGGAGGTTCTGCCCACTTTTAGAGTTACATTTACATTTAGTCATTTTGCAGACGCTTTTATCCAAAGCGACTTACAATTGGGATCGTATTTGCCACACAAATAGAGTTTAGCTTATGAACACAAATAGAGTTCACACTCCATTTTGGAGATCTCTGGTCTGGAATCAGTGGATGGCTGAAACTGAGTGATGTAACAAGTCACCTCTGATTGGCTGATTGAGAGCGCTGGGGTCATTTGAGTTAGTGTGAACGAGTCCATCTCCATAGTGTAGCATCTCCATAGCAACCCCATGGAGGTCAGTGTCTGCGAAGGCATGCATGAGTCATTTTTTTTAATAAATGTCCTGTATTGTATGTTTTTGCAACTACTAAGCATTTGTAAGTATGGTTAGTAATGAGGGGGATGAATGAAAGTGGAAGAAAGAGGAGGACAAGAACTGCTAGAAAAGTAAAAACTGTATGCATGACCATGCATTTAGCTCATGTACACTTAGAAGTCATTTTAAATCCTTGAGCTTTGGCAGGAAAGCAAATCCAGAAAAAACATAGATGAACAAGACTGAAAGCTGTTGGAGAAGCTACCTTGACAGTTTTGGTGCATAATTGCAGAATGTGTATCACAGTTATGCATTTCCGGCTCCTTGTTTTATTTTGCATTCTTATCATTGTAATAGGAACAAATTATTTCTTAATCCGAGGACCTGAACAGATCATAGTACAACACTATGTGAAGCTTGCTGTAGCTCAGGGGGCAACGTCGGTCCTGCAGAGTTTAGCTCCAACCCTAATCAAACACACCTGAACAAGCTAATCAAGGTCTTCAGAATTACTATGTTTTTTTCAGCTAAACTCTGCAGGACATTGAGCACTCCAGGACCGACGTTGCCTACCTCTGCTATGGATTAATTCTAGTCTAACGTGGTTAAATGAAATTGACACTTGTTAACTATATTTGAAGTTACTAATAAAAAGTTGTAAACTACATTGAAGCTACTTAAAGACCAGTGTTGCTATTTTTAACTAAAATGATCATTGAAATAAGAGTTAATTTACAAAAGCAGATAACTCAGTTTTTAACAATTTTCAAAAATCATCATACTGGTTATTTTGATTAGGTAAAAAATAACAACAACAGAAAAACACAGCTAACAAACACAAAAACATGATAACATAATAAAAACATTATTTTTGAACATTTTAAAAAACGGAATTATCAATTTTTGCAAATGAATTCTTCAATTCTTTTAAAAATAATTATAAATATTAGATGAAAAACAAACTTATTTCATTTAGTTGCCAATAAAACACTCACTTCAGCTGAAGTAATAAAAGTACTGAACAATTTGTATAAAATTACTTAAACTAAACTTTGGCTAAATAGTAAACAACTAAATTAGTAAATGTATATATACTAAATGTATATAGTATATAAGTAATACAATACAGCACTAAATACAACTCATTCAACTAAATAGTTCAAAGAAACTGTAACACCAAACATTTTATATCAACAACAAAAGTTAAAATTAAATATTCAACAACAAAAAAAAGTAGAAAATGATGTGCAGGACTTTTGTGAACACTACTTGTATGAATCAGTCAAAGTCCTTCTTGAATCATTTAATTGAAATAAACAGTCAGAACAAAACAATTTACTAAAACGAACAAACTAATCAAAGCACTAAAATTGTGCTACAGAGAGAGAGAGAGAGAGAGAGAGAGAGAGAGAGAGAGAGAGAGAGAACATTCTAGAAGAGCGTTCGATCACTTCCTCTGCTGTAAGTGCAGAATACATTGTGATATGCAAACTTGTTAGTTTGTTTCTGGAAAAGCTGCACAATATTGAAAACAGCTGAGCTCAGTTTTACTGAAAAACGTTCATGGCTGCTTTTAGTAATGTTACGCTAGACCACAGATGAGCGTGTTTGACATTCCCACAGAGATCTGAATGCGTCTCGTTTCGTGTACAATTTGCAAATATCAGCAATGACACGTCTGTTAGCTGGTTTCGCAAATGGATAACATAATTTGCTCAGCTGTTTTTCCATCACAATGCCCTCCCGCCTCTGAAGACGCATGCAGCGATGAGTCTCTCATTCTCTGGAAACCTCCAGAGGATTCTGTACATTAGCTGCATATGACAATGATTCATGACAGTGGAGGGAAGTGACTGTGTCATGTGACTCACAAACACCCTTTTGACAGTTATCCATCTGCTTCATTCTTTCCATCTCTTTGCATTATTCTGTTGAACTACGAGTCACAGTCTTTGTTGAAATACAAATGGCTAGATGGTTTAATTAACTGTCTGGGGGATTTCCTACAGCTAGATTCGATTACAAATCATTAACTTGGCCTCTAAACACTATACAGTAGAGCTCATTAATTTTGTGTCATAGATATGTCAGAAAGTACACACTTATGGAGCCCGCTGCAGTTTGGGGGCCATTTCTATTTTAAAAGTCGTACTTGTTTCCGGTGTTTGAAAGAGTCTGTGCTCTTGTTTGCATGATCTAAATAGGTTCTTCCTCTGTTTTATTGTTTTTCCTCCATCAGATATCTCTGATAAGTGACTGAAGTGAATGAGTAAAGATTTGTCTGTAATATCAGGGGCCATTGATCAGGATGTGTGTGTGTGTGTGTGTGTGTGTGTATAATGCTCCATAAAAGGTAATTTTAGAGACAAACACTCCTCTCATTTCAAGCAAGCTAACAGTATCGAATAAACATAACCTGCCGTTAACTGCCAAACGTTTTAGATAGCTGTGGAGAAACTCAATCAGAAACTGGTCCAGTCATCAGATTCAAACCAAGACATCAACTGTCACATCAGTGTGGCTTTGTGCCGATTTTATTGGTTACATAAAAAAAAAAAAATATTGGCAAAACCTGCTGAAAGGGTTAAACTGAAAGAGTTAATCTAGACACTGTAAAAAAAAAAAACCTTTTAAATTAAGTGGCCTTAACTACTATGTTTTTATATTTAAATTAACCATTTGGTACAATGCACTTAGTGTACATACATGTTTTTACATTGCAAAAAACACCTGCATGTAGTTGACCCATCCTTAAACCTACCCATACCACCAAACCGGCCCCTAACCTTACCCGTATCCCACATCAATAGCAGCAAAGGTGTTTTGCAATACAATATGACCACAATAAGTACATTGTACTTATTTTATGATGCAAGTACATATTAGTTAAGGCCTGTTAATATAAAGTGGGACCAAATGTTTTGTAAATAAGATTATTGGAGTACATCAACAAGAAAATAATATTTAATTTTCACATTTAATTCAATGTTACTTGCCATTTATTTGTGAGTGAAAATTGCTTCTACGTCAATTGTATTTTTCTGGATTTAGATTAAAGCCTATGGTACAAACCTGAAATCATGTGGTTTGTTGAGGAAACGTGTCTTAGCAATTTCTACGTGAATAAATTTGTGTATATTTCCTGGCGAAAGAAAGAAACTAATGGAAAAACTCCCTCAGATTTCCTTTAAAAAGCCAGCCAAGTAATAACTAGAGATCAGAATATAATATAATCTAGATTTGAACCATGAGAAACCACCCTAAAGAAACCACCTAGCAATGTCCTAGCAACTCACTCTGCAACCGAAAAGCAACGCCACAAAAACTGCCTCAAAAACTTTAGGAACCACATAGCAACACTCCACCCATAACATTGTAGCAGTTCACCTTTTTGGCAGAAAATGTGGTTTTGATTGAGAAAGAAGGTCAAGTTCATGTACAAAGGAATATATATGCACATAGACAAAATCATATCTTGATTGACCTAGCAGAGTATGCTTGTGAATAGAAATGTCACCTATTCATATCTAGAACCCAGTTTAGCTGGTTTAGTGTTGAGTAACGTGTTTGTGGGCTGGGAGAATGAAATGTTCAGGGTTTCTACAAAGTCAGTCATATCTTAAGTGTAAATGTGAAAAGTGGTCGCTCATGTTAAGAAGTGTGTGGCTGATAAAGTTATGCTCAGGGGATGTACAAAATCTGCATTTATTTGAACATTAGATCTGGCACAGCGTAGTGTGAAGAGAGAGACCGTGGGAGAGAGATAACTAGAGATGAATTTGAGTAAAGGTAATAGATTTCAGAGTCAACAAGATTTTTTTTGATTCAGCAAGGATGCATTAAAATGAACAACATTTATGGAACAAAAGATTTCTATTTGAAAAAAAACCCAGTATGTTTTGTTCTTTTTCTGTTCGTCAAAGAATCCGGAAAAAACTAAATATCACGGATTCCACAAAAAAGCTGAGCAGCACAACTGCTTTCAAAATTAATAAGAAATGTTTCTTGAGCAGCAAATCAGCATGATTTCTGAAGGATCATGTGACACTGAAAATAGGCGTAATGATGCTGAAAATGCAGTTTTGCCATATCACTAATAAATTACATTTAGAAACATTAAAACAAAGCTTATTTAAATTGTATGTTTTTTTCCACAATGATACTGATTTTGATGTGTTTAATGCAACATTGGCAGCTATGGTGAGCATAAGAGACCAAACAAATACATTTAATTTAATAAAAAAATATTCAGACTGACCCCAAACTTTTGATTTATATATTGTATGTGAGATTTAGTAAGTATTTACATTTATGCATTTAGCAGACGCTTTTATCCAAAGCGACTTATTCAGTCTATACATTTTTTTTTGTCAGTATGTGTTCCCTGGGAATCGAACCCACAACCTTTGCGCTGCTAACGCAATGCTCTACCACTGAGCCACAGGAACACTGTTTGGATTTGTTTTGTTTTTCCACATTTGAAAGTACCTTGGTACCCAAAGGCAAATCTGAATCATCCTATTTCTTAAAGGAACATTACAGTTTCAGTATAAGTTCCTCTCTCTGTCAGCAGTATTTGTATCATGCTGTCAATTGCCACGTTAAAGAATGTTCACTCATTGCTCCGTTAGTAGAGACACAAATATGGCTCATATGATGCTATTTTAAAGATCATTATTTTATGTATTTGGTGTAACAGAATATGTTGACATGCTTTAATGTAAAAAAAAACATTTTTCAAATACTGTACATTATTGTAGGTCCTCTATGCCAGTCTCTCTCAAATGCATTGTTTTCTACAAAGTCCCTCCTTCCAACAAGTGCAGTCTGCTCTGATTGGCCAACTGACCCAGTGCATTGGGATTGGCCGAACACCACAAGCACTCGTCGAATATGTAACGGCCCTTACCATAATCGCAAGCTTCAGCTTTCAAGTTAGTTTTATCAGTTCAAGCCCGAAAGGGGAACAGAGTTGCGTGACAGACAGTGATGATGCTCGTATGTATTTGCAGTACACAAGCCGTGGTTAAGACTATTTCTGACGGACTGTACACAACTGTGATGTGACCCTGTTCCCCTCACACACATTCACACGATGCGTTACGAACAGTCAATAGCAAATACTTGAACTAATAGCAAAACATACAGTCGCTGATTCAGAAGCGCCAGATTGTCATAGCAAAGTCAGAATGACCTCCTCTCCTAGGTTCACGAAACTGTCGTCCATAAAATGCGTTGCACAAATTCGAACACTTAAGCTGTGCTGTTGTGTTGGAAACAAATCTTGACCAATGATTTCTAATTGCATCTACTTTCGGAAGGCCAAATAAAGTGCTTTTGCTTTCGCCTAGAAACACACAGCGTCTCCCTGACATGACTGCATCAACACTACCGCGGTTATTGAAACCACGGCTTTCTTTCTTTCTTGTGTGAAAATTTGGGCGGCACTACGCAAATATTTCCACATCGTGACGTAGACATGTGGGGGCGTGTTTGAATGAGCCGTTTTAGGGGGGCGTGGACGAGTCTTAACTTTTATAAAGAACATCTCTTTGGTTTTGAGACTTTAGTCTTTGCAACTTTAGGGATCTCATCTATGCACGAATAGCTTGTAACACTCCAAAGAGAAAGCAAAACTTGAAATCGCATCATATGATCCCTTTAAAAATGCTAAATGTAAAGAATATTTGTGACCTGTGCTGGAGTATGCATAAATCAGTAAAACATGGTTTTCAAGTTTTCACAAAAATGAGTCCATTAAGTTCTCGTCTGACAATCCCAATGCTCCAAATAGTAATTAAACATCTAAAATGAAAGACGCATCTCCCAGACAGCGTGTGATCCTGATATTAGATACTATACTAGATTACAGCATGTATTTCAAAATATATGAATATAAAATACATATTACTTATGTCTTAAGTGAACATTTGTGTAACTTATGGAAAAACATCTTATGTGTAACATTATATTAGATTGGTGCATTACAGTAAGTCTTAATATATAAGTTGCCGGTCTCAATGTTAATCAGATGATAATCTGGGGCAGTCGTGGCTCTAATGGATAGAGCGTCAGACTTGTAACCCGAGGTTGTGGGTTCGAATCTCGGCGGCGGCAGGAATTGTCCACGACTGAGGTGAGCCCTTGAGCAAGGCACCCGCCCCCCCGGGGCGCGGTGCTGCCGCTGCTCCAAGTGTGTGTGCTGAGGAATGCAGAGAACACATTTCACTGCTGGTTATACTCTCTATAATTGTGTATGTGACAAATAAAGCTCATCTGAGCTTAATTAATATATAAGCTGCCTGTCTCAATGTTAATCAAACAATAAAAGAAAAGAGGGAATCACTCGCTGTCTTGCTTGAACTGCTTATGTAGTTTTAATAAACAGGTTATTTCTAATGAACACACTAAAGTGATTTTTACATTTGATTAGCCTGTTTGTTTTTCTTACTTGAATACTTTTGTTTAGATGTAAGGTAAAAAAATCTCATTTGTTTCTCTTATATTTTTTTGTTATAATTTTAATAGCAAAGATAAAATAAAAATAGCTATATTGTGATTATCAATATATTCATATTATCAATATATCAATAAAACAGTTTTGAAAATGACTGAGCTGCACATGTTTGAAGCCAATAGAGTCAGCAAAGTCAATTATGAGAAAAATTGAGTTCCAAAGCAAGATCACCTAACAACGTTTCATCTTTTCATAATTTCTTTTCTTAATAATAATTAGTAATTATTATTCATCTTTTAATAAGTAATTAAGTATTTTAAATAAGTAGTTTCATCTTTTCCTCCACTTCTTTTCTTAATAATTAATAATGTGATCTTGCTTAGGAACTCGATTTTTCTCATAATTGACTTTGCTGACTCGACTTCAAAAACGTGTAGCTCAGTCATTTTCAAAACTGTTTTATGGAGCTGTTGTCTACTGAATTTTTATTGGGAAAGACATTTTATTAGCAATCGGTATTTGGTATATTGTTAAACAACAGTCCAGTCCGTTGAACAGTGTATTTCATCCCTCATAGCTTTGTTTCTTTCCTGTCAGAAATTAAATATATGCCTAAGCTCTATTATATACACTATTTAAATATTCTATACAAAAAAAGTATTGTTTGGGCTATTTGAGTTGCAACATCATTTTATGAGGATATGTTTTTTTAGCCAAATTAATTTCTGGAAATATGAATAATGAACTTCTGAGTAGTGTTGGGCTTACTCCAAAAAATGTTATTTATTACCAGTTACTCCTTTCAAATGTAATATTACATTACTTGTTATTTTCTGGCAACAGTAATCAGTTTCACTAGTTAGATTACTTTTCTTTCACGCCCACAGAAATTTTAATTGCATGTCTTCCCTACAATATTCCTCTGAAATGTTACTAACAAAATATTTACATCTCATCAGTTCACCAAAATCCACACTAGATTGCAGTCAGAAGTTATTACAGAAGATTGATAGTGTAGTTTAAGTACAAGTGTTGTATTAATCATTGTGTAGCTTGAAGTTAATTGTAGCTATAATTTCTCTTTTACCCATATACAATTATATTTCATGATGTATTTTATCAAAAGAAATGGCATAAGTTCATAAAAAAATTTAATTCTAGAAATACACATTATATCAGGATCAGAGGGATGTGGGTGGGCAAGCCATGTAATGCAAGAGTTAAGTAAAGCCACAACTTAACACATCAGTGTTCAGATAATATTTTCTCCTGACAAAATCAATGTAATGGCAATATTTCCATCCGCTGAATGTAAGCTTTTCCATATTCCAAGCTTGCCTGCTTCACTGATGACGTCATGTGCCTGTGCAAATCTTGAAAATTATGACATTTTTGGAATTATTGGATTGTTGGATTTCAAATAAATAAGTGTTGAGGCATCAAAAGTAGCTTAATTAATTAGCTGTTTTATGAATAGTAACTGTAATATTAATGGAATCTTATTAGTAATTAGTTACACTACTAGTTTTTGATGCAAAAAAACTATTTTTATACAAAAATGTATATTATGGTAACTAGTTACTAGTAACAAATTGGTTAGTACACTATTCTGTCACTCTAGTCTCATGTTAAGATTTATACTGTTTAAGTCAATGGCTACATTTTCAAAACATTTACATTTACCCTTAGCAATGCCTTTCACTATTGACTTCCACTGTAGGTGCATTACTGTTAACACATTTTCTGCAATGACGCAGTTGTCAATTTTCTGTTTGATGCCGTCAATAGAGTTTAACACGCATTGGACCCAGTTTATTCCCTTAACACTTTGGAGCAAAGCCAATTGCTATTTTAACCGTGAAGCAGTTACTTCCATTCTCAAGATAATTGGCTACAGCTGAACCTGGGCATCAAAACTTCCTAGAACTTTTCTTGGAACACAATTCAACGTCTTGCCCTTCTAGAAACTTGTTTTCTCTCGTGGTTGTTGTTGTTGTGTTTAAACATGACACTGCATTGCATCAGCCAAACTCAAATTGGCCAATATGAATGCGAGTCAAATTACTCTCTAAACTCTCATGCCATCGCATCCGATTCTTTCACGGCATGCACATGTACAAGTCTCAACACAGACTAGATAGAGTAGATCGCTCCTGCCATAAATCGGCCAGATAAACTTCAGCCTGAGCTGGTTTCTACCTGCTCCATCTGTGGGCGTTTGCTGCCCCATTGTCACACTCACTGTAGTTAGTGTTTGTGTGAATGTGTGTATATATCCAGATGTGTACTGCTGTGCACTTTGCCTGGTTGTGCAACCAGCATGAATCATTGGGCAACAGGTCATAAAAATAGTTATTCAAAGGAGTACCAAACAAGACACTGGACTTTAGAGAACTTTGCAGGAAACTTTGAACAGCTGTACCTGCGGCAATATGCATGTGTGTGTGTGTGTGTGTGTGTGTCAACAGTTTCATTACCGGGAGAAATAGATGCAGTGCATTGAAACAGAGAAAGAGAAGACAAGAGAGTGAGAGAGTGATGTGATCGCTCATTTGAAGAGGGGAAACGACAATGAACACTTGTCTGCTCTCTTTTTTCTCTCTTTCTAGCACCTGGTTGTCAACGTGGCTGAACGGATTGAGAGAGAGAGAGAGAGAGAGAGGGGAGAGAGCCGGAGGTGAGTACACATCGTCCGCACACGTTGTTTTGATCCATTCTGTGTGTTTTTTTATCCCCACTATTGGCCTGCGCTGGAGTGTTTATATGTCTGGGACATTCACACTCACATGGGCTGATGCTCCTGACTTCCTTCAGAGAGTTTATCCTTTGACACATTTGTGGGATGATGAACTTAAACAGATTTGCATATGCAAACTGAATGCAAAACAAAAAGTGATTTTTGGCAAAAAACCTCTGAGGCTTATGACAGATGTTTAACTTTGGTAATATTTTCGAATGACGTAAAATGGGATTAAAACTTGGACAAAATTACTCAATTAGGGAAATACAACATGCTCATTTATGTTATTTGTCAAGTTATGTCATGTTCACACATTAACCAGCAGCCGAAATCAACTGTACAACATGATTCCTACAGCTTGGATGTAATATCAATATTTGATTTATGTCTTTATCTCAGTTGTTTCTCCTACACAGCAATCACATTGAGATTTTAAAGGTTTTTAAGAGAAATAGTCTCTATTAAATCTTCAAAAGATCTAAACAAAGTCTCAAACTGATAGGATTTGTAAGTCTTCAAAGTCGAAAAATGTTCTATGAACTTAAACATTTAAGCTGCTTTTTCCTTTCGTTTTTATGCCACAATGCTCTTGCAATATGTCAACGAATGCCTCATTTGTTTCTAAGTCTATTTTTGTATTAGAAGAAACATCTAAGTTGGTAAAGTTCAAAGTCTCTCAAACTATGAAAGAGCACTACAACATATAGTAGTGGAGTCAATAAGTTCACCACTCTCTGTCTGCGCGTGGTTAGGTTATCACACACAGTCAGAAAGAGGAAGGGCTGTGACAAGTACTACTGAAATGAATCTGTCACAATAGGTCAGCTCCAGAATGACTGAGCACCGTGATTGGCTGAATGACATGTCCCTCAAACATATTTTGATTGTGGTTGGATGGTGCGTCCCTGGCCGAATGCCAAACCTCCTGCGGGGATTTTACCGCTTTCTTAGGAAAGTAATGTGCTTTCTGGGGTTTCCGGGGGCTGTAGTTTTGCAAAAATGAAACGCTTTGAATCTCTACCTCGCTGCGCTTACGACACATGAAAGTGTCCCGTACTCAAAGCTAGATCAAAGTTTGTGACGTGTGAAGTCTGAATGTGTTGATTTTATCACTTGACAGGAGGTTTTTAATTGAGTTTTCAAAGCTACATGCAAACACCAAAGCAGTAACAAAGAAGATATGTGGGGAGATGATTCAGAAATATGTATATGCAAAGTGAAGACAAATTGTGGAGAGGGAATATGGATTTTGAATATAGATACATATATTGAGTTGACAAGTTGTGCTACAGACAAGAGTGATACCATAAATCATACAGTAAAGTACTGTTACTTTTCAAATGAGATGGTCACCGAAGCTTCATACATTTTTGGGTGAACTGACACTTTAAGAACATGTCTATATGGGAAAGAAATGTAGAATAAGAAAGAAAAGACAATAAAGTTAAGAGAAGCAAAGAAACCTGGAGTCCTGTTGAGGCAGGGGCGAAGGTGACGCCAAAAAAGAACATTCTTTGGCCGGCTGATGGTTGTTGTAAAAAGACACTCAAGAACACAATGTTCAGCTCTGTGTTTGCCAAGAGGCACTGTGATGATAAACAAGAATCACGTGTGTCCAGAAAATGTCACAAAGATCCCCCGAAAAAAGTAAACAAAACTATTTCTCTGTTTAAACAAGCTAAATCAGTTTCCTGTTTCACTCTATTATTCTGTGACTTATTCATTCTGTTTTCACTTTATGACAGCAATTACCAGGCCGTGGACTGACATGCAAATAAGCCTGTCCTGCTGTACAGGCTGACCAGAGTGTCAATCATCATTGGCAGATGCAAATGGACAGTTTGAACCTAGCGTAGTCAGACATATTAATAGTACTATTACTCAGGGTTAGGGATTTCAACAAAAACAACTGATCTGGAGTATTATGACTCATGCATAGTTTTTTTTGTGTGTGTTACCGGTTTGAATAATACTTCAAAGCAAGTCATATGAGAGTTGTGCTAGTATATTTATAATTGATTATGTGTCTTCTTTTTTTTGGTCTTTCGAATGAGAAAAAGTCAGAAAGATCCCATAAGAACCTGGGGAATACCAGCTGAAGGAACTAGAATATCATTGATACATAGAGTTGGGCATGTATCATAGCAATATGCTAAAAGCTACTCAGAACACCTTAGCAACTGCATAGCAATGCCTCGGCAATGGCGTACAATACTCTAGCATTTCGGTGGCGAGTTTTCACAGCTAAGCACCTGTCATATTTTCTTTAAAGGGTTAGTTCACCCAAAAATGAAAATTCTGTCAATAATGACTCACCCTCATATCGTTCCAAAGTAAGACTTTTATTCCTCTTCGGAACACAAATTAAGATATTTTTTATGAAATCTGTTGAATTGTGGTAATTGATCGTGGTAATATCCTTGCCGTCCATGGATTTCATCAAAAATATCTTAATTTGTGTTCTGAAGATGAACAAGGGTCTTACGTGTTTGGAACGACACAAGGGTGAATAATCCCTAATAATCATTTTTGGGTGAACTATCCCTTTAAACACCTAGTTTTGATCTGTCATGTAGTTTATTGTACTGACCACAAGATGGTAGTGTCAACACTCAGTCAACCTTATTTCCAAAAAATGTCACTTAAAGAGACGCCCGATCCTGTCATCATTTACTCTACAAAAAGTTATTCTCAAGAAAGTTTGTGGTCATTGACTTTTGGTGTCCAAAGCATCTTCTCAAAATATTATGTTCCACAGAAGAATGTAAGGTATGGAATCATCTTTTCATTTTTAGAAGAACTATCCCTTTAATACTCTGCAGTTATGCTCTCTGAACAAATTCTGACCAGTCCCCATCCACGGTCATTGATTTAGGACCCACAGACTGCTCTTAATCCTGTTACCGTTTGCGATCTCCAGACTCCAACTTCAGACACTTTCTGAGATTAAATGCCTGTGAGAATGAGAAAAGACTCTGTTATGATGAAAACAGGGCGGTGTGCATGTGTGTGTGTGTGTGTGATCCACTGCCGCAGTATCATTACCCAGAGCTGGGGGACTGCTCAGCAGTGACAGGCCTTTTAATGAGCCTATTAAGAGCACGGCAAAGACCAGGCTAATCCCAGGCGTCATTAGTGGCACAGTGGACGTAGCACACCCGGGGGAAAGGCTACTTTTGGCAGACACGCTGGGATGGCAAGGATTGGTCGGTTTGGTGCTAACTGGCATCACGTCGGCATACGTACACACACAGGATGGGCGTTCTCCAGTGGCTGGTGTGGTAATTGCTCTGTACGCCCAAAATGTTTAACAACCATCAGGCTCAAGCTGGAGTATTCAGTTAAAGGGATAGTTCACCCAAAAATTAAAATTCTGTCATTAATTACTCACCCTCATGTCGTTCCAAACTTGTAAGACGTTCATTCATCTTTGGAACACAAATTAAGATATATTTTGATTAATTCCGTGAGCTCTCTGAACCTCCTATAGACAGCAAGGATCCTAACACGATCAAGGCTCAGAAACGTAGGAAGGAGATTGTTAAAATAATCCATGTGACATCAGTGTTTCAACCGTAATTTCACAAAGATACAGGAATACATTTTGTGCAAAAAAAACAAAAATATCGACTTTATTCAACAATTCGTCTCCTCCGCGTCAGCCTATAGTGCAATTTTGGAGAGTATCACATATATAAACAACATATGCAAAGTATGTACACCGCGGATATGTTGTTTATGCTCAGATCAAAGCGTAAACAACATAAACAGTCTATCTGCCTATGGTGCTGCTGACACAGAACAGCAGAAGTTGTTTACATATGTGATACTCTCCAAAATGGTGACGCGGATGAGACGAATTGTTGAATAAAGTCATTATTTTTGTTTTCTTTGTGCACGAAAAGTATACTCGTAGCTTCGTAAAATTATGGTTGAAGCACTTATGTCACATCGATTATTTTAACGATCTCCTTGCTACGTTTCTTAGCCTTGATCGTGTTAGGATCCTTGCGGTCTATGGGAGGGTCTGAAAGCTCTCGGAATTAATCAAAAATATCTTAATTTGTGTTCTGAACTTGAACGAAGGTCTTACGGATTTGCAACGACATGAGGGTGAGTAATTAATGACAGAATTTTCATGTTTGGGTGAACTATCCCTTTAACCGCTCGTGTGGGTTGTCCGTCAGCAAAGTCACGGTGCGTATCTGTATTCGCTTAATGTGCGTTTGGCCTTGCTGGGTTTTATTGGCTTGTCGGGAATATAAGTTCTGCAGCATTGATGTTGAATGGTTCTTCTCTTGAATTCCTCCGAGCTTTCAGAGCTATCAAACATCAAGAGAAAGTCCTGTGTTGAGGTTTGTACTGAATAACTCACTGAATAGAGGTTTGTACTGTACCGCTCCTTTCAAGAAACCAATCATTCCGTGAAAGTCATTACCGCCTACAGTGGCATGTAAGGACACAGGCCTCAGCTGGAATGCAGCTTTTAAACTAATGCGACTTCATGTAAAGTGTTGGATCTATCCGGTCTTGAATGAAAGAAAAAAAATGCATGCTGTATTAATATATTAAAAACAATATATAAGCCCACATAGACTCACTGCACCTTTTCACCTAATATTAAATATCAAATCCGACTTTGGTCTCTGTGGACATGCAGGTCTGCTCATTTATAATAAATCTACATTCCTCTTTATAAATCTCACCTAATGCATTTAACTCATTAGTATTGTGACATTATTATGAGTCTCATGGAGTCTCACTTTTACAGTGATGAATTCTGTTCTCTTCTGTCAATCCATATTTAGTCATATCCTCTGGTCTAGTATTGACTTGGCGTCCACAAAGTAATGTCTTGACTTCCGAGCAAGCCATACTGAAAGATGACAGTGCACGGTGGGATGGCCATTATGTTAACGCCCCTAAATGGTGACAGATCACTGTGGTGATGAGAGCCTGACTCGTCAGTTTTATGGGAGTCAGAGCGCTATATGGAAAGACTTGACCTCATAGGAGGAGAGCACTTCAGTTTGTGTCAAGTGCATGAATATGTCTCTGCAAGGTATGTGTGTGTGTTTTATTTTTCATTTCACACGTTGATGTTAGAGGACCTGTAAGTTGTGTCGTTGCATGTGAAAATATGACTGACAATTTAATCTGATTATACAGCATGAATGCTTATAAACGTCAGTGGAGTGTTAAAATTACACATATTAGACAGAGGCGGCTTTCTTATAACCCTGAAATAGGGGGTTATATTTACGTGTTTGTATGTTCTTGCATAAAACGTAATTGCATTGGTGCTTGCTAAGACAAGCATAGCTATTTTTTCACATGTTAAAGGTGTAAAAAAACCCAAGTATTAAATAGTTTGTGCTACGGATGTGAATAGTTGCTAACAATTTCCACATGATGTACAATAAAACAACTACTTTAAAGAGGGACCAGACTATCATATTAAACGTTTGACTTAGGACAGTAATCAATCTCTAGCAACCACTTACAACATTCTAACATCATCGTGGCAAGTTTTGCGTGGGGAAGCACTATAAAAAATGTGAAGGACAGGGGTTTGACTGCTTCTGCATTGGTATTGAAGATCGCTTGGTCTTGTCTGTACTGCCGAAGCCTAAATATTAGGAAGTATGACTCAGAAATACATCTCATACTTGTGTAATTGTACGTCTTTTTCTCTATGGTTACAGATGAATAAATATCTCGGGGGCCTCAATTATTTAACAAATGAAGAGCTTGAAGGTCTGTTATCTGACAAAGTTACATAATTTGTTGGATAATGGATGCTCTTGATCTTTAGCACTGGAAAATATATAAATATTGACTTTCAGATGAGAGAGTTTTTGCGCTGTGAAGGTTGTTGTGGAGATTCGCGTGTGTGTATCAAAGTTATGCTGCGTCTAATCAAGGTTAGTTGGATAAGAAGAGCGTGTTTGGGCACATGCCAGGACGCTGTTATGCAGTGTAGTGATACTAGTCTTGGCAAACTTATGTGAAAGATGTGTCATTGCTATGTTTTCAGGGGTCACTATGTAGTCTGCACAGATAATCCAAAAAGTTCCTCTGCCAACAGGAACGATAAATGCCCCGTGTGTGCAATGGATCATTTTTTTACCTGGTGTGGGGAACGTCAGGAATGTGTGTGTGTTTGCGGATGTGTGGGCGAGCGTTTGCGTGATGGTACGCGTTGTAAAACCTGGTCATAATGGCATTCTGGCATTGTCCCATACCACACCTTTACTTCTGATGTGCAGCAGTTGATGGCCGAGTGGTGATAGAAAAGTTTCACCATTGATACTTTTTGTGAGAAGAGCAAAGTGTGGAAAAAGGAGAGCCGGACGGATCTCAAAACAGGCTTCTGATTTGTTTGTGGTTGCTGATGCCAAGATAAGCCCTTCACAAACTATAACATGTTACCCTCTCAACCAATCAGAATTGATTACAGGGGAACGGCACGCTGATGGGGCGTTCACACTGATAACTGATCTGCCACAGCAAAGACGCCCAAAAATATTTATTTTCAACAAGATCTGCTGATTTCAAACTTTGTGAGTAGCAGTACATTAAGGAAAAAATCACAAGTATATAAATGTTATGTTTAGCCCTGCCCACCAATTCATGCACTTGGTAGGTAAATGACAAGAGCGGCAAACGCAGGTCTATGCAGAAACCAAACGATAAACTTTATTTGATAAATGATTTTTAATGAAGTGCCAGACCACATCAGTAAGAACTTGGTCCTTTGTTTTACCACCGATTCGTTTACAAACAAGGCACAATTCGATGCAGGATTTTCAGAAAGATTTCATACTAAAAGACAATGCTGTGCCGACTATATTGGATCTGATGTCTCACCATACAAGTGTGAGTAACTGCTTTCATTACTTGATCACTATTGCGTTCTGTTATTACAGACCATTTGATACATACTATGTATGCATTTTTACCCTAAAACACAGCAGCACATATCTGTTAAAGATATATAGACATAGAAATAGAATGGCCAAAAACTACAAACAATTTTTTAATCATATCTTCAATAGCTATTTTCACTCTAAATGGGGCATAAGGAGGAAATGTCCTTTTATGTCCAGAGAGGAGTGATAATTACAGTAAAACTGATGGAGGATTCCCGTGGGAGGTCTTGTGATGTTGGAGGGTCTGAAATAACAGCGTGTCAAAGGATGAGGGTTGGTTAAGCAGCAGGAGGACAAGGAGGAAGTGGCCCATTTTGGCAGATTCCTACAGAGAGTGTTGCTAGAGGGTTGTGAGTAGTCATTGACACATTAGGGTGAGTGAAAGTGAAGGATCAAGTGACTCAGTCACTCGTGACAGAGGATGGGATGCAGGACTGGGTGAAGGGTCAGCGGAGCAAGAGTAGAGGAGTGTACATCACTCATGCACATACTCTTACCCTCACATTCCTGCGAGTTGAGGGAAATGACCGTAGTATGAGTCGAGCGTCCAAGTCTGTGATCTCGTCGCAGTGCGGTGCCACTGTTGACTCCGTCTGCCCTTGTGTGAGGTCTGCCACCGGATTCCTATGCTGTGAGTGGAAGCGGCACCTGCAACAGTGACCACTTTCCTGTTACTGGATCCATTCTGTGGCAGCGATGAGCATGTGCCCTTGTGGAATTCCCCTTGAGTAACAAAAGAGTCATAAAGAAACTGAGAGAGAGATGGACCGTCTGTCCTTTACAGTTATTAAACTTTCATTTTCACTCTCAGAATTAGCTCTGCCGGGACATTTGCGCTCAATCATGTGCCTTTCATTTTTAGTTAACTTATTAAGCATGTTTTATTTTGCATTTGCAGTTTCGCTGCATACTTGTGGTCTGAATAAATGTTAAGCTGTTTCCAAATCAAGTGTTACATAAAGGTAGCCGCAAACGCAAGTAGTCCCGAACAACAGGATGTTCTGTCGATCAATTGGGTTCTAATTACGTAGCCCCGCCCACTATAATCATCATTGGTTATAAATTCTGCTCCACATAAGTGTATCTGAAATAGTTCTGATTAGCTGCGATCATAAGTTTCACTTTCAGTGTGGATAAATTACTTATCTAGGTTAGGTTGCGTGTTGGAAGAATTGCGCTTGACGTGTAATTCAGGTTATGAGCTTTCCTGTATTTTCACAATGAATTCCCCGTAAACTACATTCCGTAAAGGCACCTTCTGATTCTGAACTACAGCTCATTAGTTTTTACAGAAGCAGCGGTGTTTATTCTACAGCTAGTTTGGGTAAAAAAATCCCTCAAGCTTTCCTGAAGATTACAATCTGCGAGTGTAGTGAAAAAAAGGCATTTTTCTTCAAAACATCTGTTGCGGTGACAAGATGTTTTTGATTGAGCTCATCCATTTCCATTGGCCCTCCCTTTTCCTCTCTGAAACCTCACAGCGACATGTCCTCAACCTAAAAACAAAGTTCCTTCGTAATCAACCACTTGTTTTCGAAGGAACCTTGCGAAACAGCACACCCCAGTGGCCATATTAGTACTGCGGCTACAAATGAATGAGTGCCTGATGGATGACACATGAAGCATTTACTGAAAGAGAGGCTGAGAGAGAAGAGGCAAGGGAGGAGGAAGAGAGAGAAAGTGAGATTGGCTTGCCTGTGGACACACTTGGCAGGAATCGCTTGACTGGATGTGTCGTATATGACTGTGCAAAACACGCACGCACACACACACACAGACGCAGTGAGTGAAAGCAACAGGAGAGGCTGCTTGGGATCACTCTTGTGGAAAGTAGAGCAGCAAGGTTCCTTCGCAGGAACTTATTGGATTCTCTCAGTTGCTGTTGGATGGTGAACGAAGTCAGGAGATGTCTGCGTGACAGTGAGTGTTACTTTTTAAATCTGTAAATAATTAATCAGTGATTTGAAGGTTTTACTGAGATATGGTGAGTGTGCCAGTGTCTGGTGTCAGCGCAGTGTGTTTCTTGGGCTTCAGCGTATGGTGTACTGGCATCCGGGTAAGTAGCTTGTTGGTGTTTAACTAGAGTAACAGCACATTTCTAACCAGATTCTTTTAACAGATACTAATATACAAAGTGACTCACAGGTTTATCTTTTCAGTACGAGTCTTCCCAGACAATCCAACTTATGATCTAAATGAAACATCAGTCAAGCTACAGGAATAGAAAATGAAACAAGAATGTTAAGGTGATTTTTCTCATTTTAACGTAATTTTATTCTGTGCCTAATTAAACTAACCTTAAAGTCGTAAATATAAATTCCCATAGTATAGTTTCAAACAAATTTCAGAAATGTGAAAGTACATTCCTACAGTACAGTCTAAACAATGTAAAGTATTTAAATACAGTTTCCTGCTTGGGATGATTCCTCTAAGACTGTTGAATAACTATCAGGTTTTTGTCGTTTTTCTCATACTGCCGTGCACATAAGTTGCATTTTATTCATCGTGTTGGATTGTCTTGTGGCATCTGCCCACGCTTTGGCTCATAGAACGACTGTTGCTGAATGCAGCTATAGGTGTGTCCTGGACGCACCTTGAACTATTACGTCCACCTGCCCACCTGTAAACCTTTATCAGCTTTATTACCATCACCACCCGCGTACAAATTACCAGTCAATAGTTTGACACACCTGCTTATTCTTATGTATTACAGATTGCTACAATTTAAAATGAAACTCGTCAAAATTATAAAGCATTCTGTCATTGTTGTTACAAACCTGTATGATGTTCTTTCTTCTGTGAGACACAAAAGAAGATATTTTGAAATAAAGTGGAACTCTATGGCGTCCAAAACAATGTAGGTTTGGACCCCATTGATTTTGTATGGACAAAAGGACACATTTTTCATTTTTTTTGGATGAACTGTCCCTTTAAGAACGAGAGAAGCAAATTCAGTCAGGTGTTCTCAAAGTTTTGACTGGTACCATATTTTATGGTTGCTCCATAACTAAACATGCGTCACCAGAAGTACAGTGCTGTGTTCATTTGCTGTGTACATATGACAGTGTACTGTTGAAAGAGCGCATATTTGCATACAGTAACTTTGTGTGTTTGCATTCTTGAAGGCCTTATTCTGTCCGCTGTGCTGATTCATGGTAGGAGTGTTTGAAAAGTTCACGCTCATTAGCGCCACGTTAACTCATATTTCAGCACTACTAGGCGCCTTAATCACCACAGGCTCTAATGAGACTCGTGCTGACGTCGACAGGTGATGTCACTGCCGCTGAAATATTCTAGGTCAGGCCCGAGTTTAATCAATGATAGTTTTAATGTTGCAAGATCAGGACGAAAAAGGCTGCGGGTCAGTGTTTTTTTCCATTCTACGATATGTACGAGTGTTTAAAATGAGTTAGAATGAAATGAATATGTCATGCATAGTTTGAACAAAAAAAGGATTCAAGAGTTAAACAGACTCCCTCTCCTCCCCGGTCTCCACGGTAACAGGCTTGGGTGCCACTATTACAGTTACTCAGTGTTTGAGTGTGAGTGGAGTGTGTGACCGGTTCGACATTTAAACGCTGCCATGTTTCTTAGCATTCAAAGCTGAATGAGAATGAGTAAAGATGCGGGTGAGGAATATCTGTGAATGTGTGTGTGTGTATTAGGGGAATCCAGAAGACTGAGGGATGTTATTGCTCTTTTATAGCTGAGAAGACTTCAAGTCTGTTTTGTTAAGTCAGTTTGCTAATGACTTTTAAATGACTTATGAGAGATAAAAAAAGACTCAAATCATTCAAATGCTAAAATAGTTAATGTATGGTGCCATTCAAATGTTTGGGATCAGTAAGAATTTTTATGTTTCTTTTAAATAAGTTTTTTTTATCAAGGCTGCATGTATTTGATCAAAAATACAGAAAAAATAACTATTTTGTGAAATATTAATGCAATTTAAAATAACAGTTTTCTATTTTAATATACTTTAAAATATATTATTTCCTGTGAAGCAGCACTGAATGTTTGCATCTAGCATCATTGCTCCAGTTTTCAGTGTCACGTGATCATTCAGAAATCATTCTAATATGCTGATTTATAATCAATGTTGGAAACAGTTGTGCTGCTTAATATTTTTTTGGGACCTGTGGTTTTTCAGGATTCTTTGATAAATATAAAGTAAAAAATAACAGTGTTTATTGAAAATATAAATTTTGTGTTACCATATACACTACCATACAAAAGTTTAACTGTTCTTTTTAACTTTTTATTTATCAAAGAAAAAAGTATCACAGGTTCCAAAAAGCATTAAGCAGCACAAAGGTTTCAACACTGATAATAAATCAGCGTATTCGAATGATTTAAGAAGGATCATGTGACACTGAAGACTGGAGTAATGGCTGATGAAAATTCAGCGCTGCATCACAGATATAAATTATATTTTGAAGTATTTTAAAATAGGAACCAATATTAGAAATTGCAATAATATTTCACAGTATTCTGTATTTTTGATCAAATATAGACCTATATGTCCTATATGTTTGTAACAATGTGAGGTCAATTTTTCATTTTTATCCAGCAAGTCTCCATTTACTCTATGCAATCTCAGTGCTGTCTAGGAGACACAATTGAGTTACAAGCTTCATCTTTTCTATTGGCCTCTTGTCATATCTAATGGGAGCATTGTGAAAAGTGTGGGCTGCACTTGCCCACCTGTAGAGCCCAAATCTCACCACTCCCACCCAAACGCCAGCCTGAATCTTGGCTACAAGTCTCATGGTAATGTTGACACTCTGAACTCTTGGATTTTACACGGTTGTGTGCACTTACGGGGGCTTGTGTTTTGAAGAAACCGGCACTAGTGCCAGCGAGAGGACAAGAGCTAGAGTTTCTCTCTCTTTATAGGAGCGCCAGGTTTCTGATTTTCTTTCTCAAGGGTGTGTGCTTCCTTTTTCATTTTTTTATGTATTTGTGTGTGCGTCTGTGTGTGATTGGGAGGGCTTACAGGGACACACCCTTTGTTATAGAGCGTGATCTTTATGTGATTTTTCTTTCCCTCTTTTTCAGTGCGACTGTATTGGTGGTCCCGGGGCAGGTGCTTTCTGGATCACGGGGCAGTTGGAGCTTTGGAGGGATGCCAGTATGTCTTTAAATGCAGTAAGATCAAAGTGGCTGTCGGGGAGAATGAGCGCTGCCTAGGGCGCGTTATCCATGTTAAGGTAAGATGTAATCCTAAAATGACAGGTATTGCTGTTGGAAACTGCGACGTGTGTTTGTGGATGTACCATGATTGTGCGAGTGTGGGAGAAATAAGTCCGAGATTAGCTCCGTCCCAAAACCTGCTGAGCTACATATGCAAACGATTTCAAAGGTAGCACCCTAATTGAATTCATTTGAATGATTTACATGAGCATCAACTCTACTTGCTACTCAAAATAGCACTAAATGCGAAACACGAAAGGTGAAATTCCAAGAGTTTGATGTTAGCATGTTGCTAAGTTAACGGTATATAAAAATACAGGTAAACAATCCATTTTAACTTCGATTTTGATACTTTTCAGTACTGAATGAAGTGTGTTTTACTCATCCCACCATCTTTGATTTTTTTTGGGGGGGGGGAGCTTGGTCAAAAATCAGATTGTTTTCTTCTTGCGACGCTGTCTTCGATTTTTGGCAAAACCTTTCAAGTTGTGACCATGACTATGATTTGCCCCGTTTTGCTTGGCAGATCAGTAGGTTCTGGAAATATTGTGTGTTGGACAGATAAGGCACAAATTTTTACAATTTGTGGGTAAGAAAGCGAGAGAGAGAGATGGACAGAAACTGAGAGCTGAAAGTACGTCAAAAGGAAGGTAACTCAATCTGGGCAGCTGTTAGCCATTCCGCTGCAGTGCCACGTCTCAGTGCATTGACGTGGAGAGAATACCTGCTCTGGCTGTATGCTTTTGTGTGTGACGGTGGAAACGGTGGAAGTTTAACAGCGAGCCAGGCCTAACATGAAGGGGAATAAAACTGTAAAATAGAGAGAGAAAATAAAATGTCAATGCAAGATCAAGCTGTAACTGACGCACGTGTCAATGTGTCACGCCTCCTCTCCCATGTGCTCCTGGGCAAACAGCGGTGAATGTGTGTGCGCTTCGCCATGAGGACAAATCATGCCCCCGGGAAGATTGGAGAAAACATGTTTTGCGATGTGGAGTTGAGTAACTTTGGAGGAGCTTACAGTAATTGGCTTTTCCTACTTGAGCTGTGAGAAAATGACAAGACATGATTACATCACTGCTTTAGTGGCCAATGGTGAGGCAGAGCAAACACAGGAGAGTGTGTGTGTGGTTTTATGTGTTTCTGGTATGGTATGCCTCCGGGCTTTGTCTTTGTATGTCAGGTAATCCTCCTGAAAAAGCTGGATTACAGTGCATATGAAGGAATAATGCATCTGAACTTTCCTATTGTTTGTATGTATGTATTAGAAAATGTGCATGATTTTTGTGGAACAATTGTTTTTCTTGTTTTATTTAATTGTAATATTTGTATATTATGATGTTTTTTGTTTGTTTATTTTAATTGTTTTATATTTTCTGTTTTGTTTTATTTAATTGTTCTATAATTTTTTTTTTTTTTTATTTTAATTGTTCTATATTTTATGTTTTATTTTATGTTTTTTATTTATATTTGTATGTTTTGTTTCTATTCATTTTTATAGGTTGTATTTGTTTTGTTTTAATTATGTGTTTTGTGTTTTGTTTAGACCAGGCACACCAGTAATTTGTCCACAGCTAAAGTGAAATACTTTTACAGCCAATGAGAATATTTATATAAAACAATGAGAAAATACTGTTGTATGGAGAAAGATGTTGGACAAATGAGATTTTAGTGTGGGTGGGGCTACTCAGTACAAAGCCACAAATACAAATTTTGCTTATACAATTTCCTCTTTTGATATATTATTTTCAAGTATTATATTCAATCTTTTTATCAACTTGTTTTCTTTCTATTAGCTCAGGGTGTGTATTTCTTTTTGGAACTAATTGATTGATCTGAGCTTATGGTACTTCAGTTTTTTTAATGAACATTGTCAAGATTATCCACAAATAATGCTTTTTTCACTCAAAAACTGAGGTGCAGCTCCAAAAAGAAATACAAAACCTGTGCTAATTAAAAGAAAGCAAGTGTGGTGAAAATGTCACAAAATTAGACTTACAAGTTTTTTTTTTTTTTTTAATGCTGGTCATTTTAGACTGGGAACGCCAAATTAGGTAAAGTAGTATCAGCACAGCACAAGGGTGAAGTACATTGTTCTGTGGAGGTCAGTAGGTAGCTGGGTCAAAAATGGGCTTGGCTTGTTTGTTAATGGCCCTATAAAACCATGACATCATCTTACGCTCTTTCAGAGCAAGAAATACAATCACAATTCAATCTTTAAAAAAAAATAATACCAAATTGTTCCAGTGCTTGTTATGAGCTTACTCATATTTCATGTCTCATTGGATAAGGTCCACAACAAAGGACTTTGCCCTCTCAAAACATAACATTAAGGAAGCGTTGATTTAGCATGCGCATTACGTGCCAGTGGACAATGAAGTACTTTCTCTTGAAAGCTAGATTAATGTTTCCGCCTTGACATACACATACTCTCTCTCTAGCCTCAGACTGTCAGGATTGTATTGAACAAATTAAATGTTTTTTCATATTTATCTAGAGCACAACCCATCAATATCCTGCATTCAAACACATACCATTCACAATCATTAAACAACCTCTTATTATTCATTTATCGCTGGGAGAGATTGAAAAACTGACCTGTTTTGTGGTGTTATTGATTGATGCTAGATCTGTGAAGTCATTGAAGCAAGACGCCATTGTGGGATTGGCGCTGAAAGAAATCACTCAGAGAGAGGAGAATGAGGTTGAGGACCATTTGAAAACCATTTGAGTCATCAGTCTAATGGTTAAAAGACAGGTTACAATTATCCAGAAAGAACTAAGAGTGTAGGCGGTCGCTCTGTATTATATTGCAAGTCTCTGATGGTGTGTATCCTTGGCAGATTTAGTTTCATTCTTGCACGGGATGTTATCAGGCGACCGTAATGTAACACAAGGTAGGTGGTAACCTAATTCACTAAAATACCATAATCATGTCTGAGCCGTTTTAAGGTTTCAAGCACTCAGCAATGAGAGTTTACAACTGGTGAGGTGTATTATGGGGTTCAGTTCTCAGTATTAATTAGACACACCCCATAGGAAGTTCATTTGAAGCTTGAATTTACTGAATTGTGATTTTAACAGGTAATACTGTAATAAAGCAAAATTACATGTCTTTGGTCTAGCTTGGTTGACAAGTTAATTGATTAAATATGAAGAAATATATCACATTAAATATACATTTCTATAGTTGGAATGTAATCAATATGTTTGTCCATCTATCTATACATCCGTCTACAATATCTTTTTATCTATCCATCCATCTGTCTGTAGTATCTATATTCCATGCACAGATTTTGAGTCACGGATCAGATCATTTTTCAGATCAGCAAAAAAAAAAAAAAAAGTTTGCTTTTCATTTATTACTTAAGTGAGCTTTTAAGTACTTCTATACCCCAGCAGAAACTACTAGCTTAAGTTAGTAATATAACAAGAACAATTGTACAAATTACAAGCATAGATGAATAGCCTACAACATAAAATTATAGGCTATATAAAGACAGTAACAGCAGTATTCAGGTGCAGAAATGTAATAATTAAGTGTAAAATAACATAATTCTTACTGCATAAGTTAAGTACTGATTAATCTTTGTTAAAGCTGTAGTGTTGTTTGATTAGCAGACAAGACAGAAGTAGGTATTTCTAGGCTGCTGTCTGTTTAAGACTAAATGCACGGACCTAATACAGACACACATTCGGTTTCTTTCTCAGCTGTATAGGTTAACTTAAGACATGGACATAACATACTGTGTTTACCAGACTACTTTCCAAAACGGGTATTTTCACATAACTTTGTGTGTATGTATCCACCCGTTGAGGTGTTGTCTGAATCACGCCGCTCTCTCGTGCTAGTCCCGATTCGACTTCTTCATCTGAATGGTCTGAAATTGCTTGAATGTGTAAATTGGCAAGACAAAACACGTGCAGATGATAACGTTTAGTGGTTGAATTTAACAGTTAATCTGCGAATCACATGCGTGCCGAACCGTGGGGACTGGTCCGTACGGATGACGGATCATCTATGATCCTTTGCACCCCTAGTGGGGGGGTAACTGAGAATGAAGGGAGGGGGGGTCACGTGAGAGTCCATCGCGATACGATTGGATATGACTGGATATGATCGGCTATGATTGGTTCTTGCGATAAATCCTGCCTTTTTGTGTTAGTCTATAATAGTATGACTTCAGAAGACTTGAAAATATCTGAATATTTCAAAATATATGAACCAATTATTTGGTGCTTTGGGTTGCTTTTTTGTACATTTTGGAACTTAACGGCATTCGTCATAGGAGCAGCGTGGATATTCTGCTGAACATCTCATTTGGTTTTTAATGGAAGAACATTTCAAATTCATGACAATTTGTTGGGGGGTAAATTAACCCTCTACATAGCTTGCTAAGGGGCACATCGGTGATATCTGGCACCTTGCGGGATTGAAACAGCAACCTTCCGATTACCAGTCCTAAGTTTTGACCACTACACCCTAGGAAGGGGGCTGAGGGGCTGCAAATAACCACAAACTCAACACAGTGTGTAAAGATCATCACGTTTATATTTAAACCAACACCGTTTTCCGAGAAATGACACATTCCTGTCTGTGAGGGAATAGCTTCTTGGAAGTATCATAGGCCTTAATATTACTGTACTTTATGCATAATTGAATAAGTACCATGAGTCTTAACTGACTCACGTCTAGCCGTCGGCTACAGCTCACGTAACTCCGCGCTCCCCCCGCAATCCTTAGGGGATGTCTGTTACCCCCTCCCTCTGAGTTTATAGTGCACATTTGTTCTTCATTTCACTGCACTTGCGCTGAAGCGTACTTCCTCTGACTCACGCCGCAAACAAGCCTTAAATCAGATCATCTGTCAGAGGGTCCATCTCAGCGGCGATTAACAGCAAAGAAAAAAAATGACTCTGCCGCAGTTGCCTGTGTGTTGTTCACACAGTCTTTGCTTTGATGGTTTGTCAGCGGCACGGGGTCAGCTTTCCAGCGAACCACAGGGGCGAGTCATAAAGCAGAGATCTCTTAACAGAGGGCCCTGGGCCAAGGCTGCTTCCCAAAACTGAAGTGCTGGAGAAAAAAAAAACATTACAGTAAACGTGACTCTTGTTCCCAGAAACCTAGTGTGGGGCCCCGGTGACGTTACAGTCCAGCATACACAACAGAAACGCTCTACTGGGAGTTGCATTGTGTGAGGTGAGATGAACACTCGAGCAGGCTAATTATTGTGTGTGGGTAAAAAACCCAAACAAATCAATGTCTGCTTATATATTTAACAGCTAATAATACAAGTTTTCACACTGGAGTCCACTTTAAATGAAAAACTCAGGACCCCATTGGACCAAAAGTGAACTGGGTGAAGAATCAAGTTCTTTGCATTCAAACTATCTTTGGCATTTAAAGTGGGGTTGGATCTTATTATAGCCTGTAGATGGATGGAGGAAACAAATAGGATGCAGAATTACTATTTAAATTAACTAATTTTAACTAGAAAGATGGTTTACAAGACAAACTTATAATGATGGCTTGAGAAAGCCTTGCTTGATAGTTTTATTATCAATTTAAAAAACCTTTAAGTTGGAATGGATATTGATGGTGTATGTAAAATGGATTGAGCTGAATGCATTGAATTTTGATCCAATTTTAAGTTAGAATGGATGATTGATGGATATGTAGGTGATGGATAATATATGGATAATATATGAACAGATGAATACATATATGGATAGATGGATATGGATGCATGGATGAATATATAGATGATGATAGATAGGAGGATGGATAGACGGATAATCGACTGATATGTGGACGGAAGGATATGGTTGGACAGATGGATATATAGAGGATTAATAGGTTGGTGGATGGATAATGGATGGATGGATATGTAGATAATGGATTGATATATGGATGGACAAATATATGGTTGGTTGGATGATACATAGAGGAGGGATAGATGGTGGATGGATGAATGGATATGTAGCTAATAGATTGATATATGGATATAGATAGATGATAATAGATGACGGATATACAAGTGAATGAATGAGTGAATGGATGATAGATAGATGGATGATAGACGGATGGATGGATACTGTTGCTAAATGGATAGACAGAGATAAATGCATGGCCCCCACTAAACTCATCGCAAGCTTTAGGGGGTCTGTTAAAACTCAATGGGCTCAGGGGTGGCAAGAGAGACTTGGACTCCTGCTAGTGTCGCTGTTGGACAGTTTTACTTTAGATACATTTGTGATTTATATGCTTTAAGTAATATTTTGTCATATTTTCATTGTTTTATTTTTCATGAATTATCATGATTTTTTTTCTCATCCAATTTTTTTGGAGGAGGCACTGCCTCCCTTGCCTGCTCGGAGGATACGTCTCTGATTCATACTTATAAAAACCACCATTAAAACATGCCATTGATTATAAACGTCATATTTAAAAAGACTTAGATGAATGCATTAATTTCTGTGATTAATATGAACTGTTTAATGCCCTAATTCCAGAGGCTATGCTAACGTTTCTTCCCATTTTTTGTGAGTAGGGTTCTATTCGCACACTGACGTGCAGAACAAGTATTATGAGATAATAATGATTCATTGCACGTAAAATGATTAGTTCTGATTAATCATCAAAATAATCACGATTCACAGCTCTAAAATATACACAAATACAAATATACCCACTTGTTTTCACAGTACAGAAGGGAGCAGTGTGAACATTGCTCTTAGCATCTCCTTTTGCGTTGAAGAACGTAAGCCATACAGGTTTGAAAGAACATGAGGCGAGTAAATGACAGTTTTCATTTTTGGGTTTACTAGTCTTTTAATCCCAGGTTTCTTCACAGAGAAATCATTGCGAATAAAACTGTCTGTAAACGCTGCATCAGAGTGAGTGTGCTGTGTGCGAGAGCAGGTAATGGTGGTTTAGAGGTTATCAGAGAGCGGACATGCGTAATAAGCCACACACTGCGGTGAGGAAATGTAAAATGACTGATTTGCGCAGTGGTGTTTCTGTTGGCAAGGCCATTCCAGATGAGCGCAGGCCGAGTTTCCCAGGAGCGCTTCTCAGAACAGCTCATTTAGTTCAGGACGTCCTGGGAATTTGTATTCGCAGGTCACTATAATTTTCTTCCTCCTTCGTCAAAATCCACTTGCTAGAATCACTTATTGTTTAACTGAAGTGGTATGCCAAAAATAAACAAGCACAGTATTGCGAACTATAATAAAAAGGCTCCTTGTGTTTAATGTGACTCAGGTTAGCATCACTTCCTCTCACGTCATACCGCAAATCGCTAAAGCCTTCAGATCCCGACTACATGTTTGTCTGTTATTGCCAAAAAGGAGACGGTATGAGTGGATAGACCTAATTGTCCTTTCAAATATGGTTCCTGGAAACTCTCGCTTATCCTCCGTTCTCCCTGCCTTATTTTTCTGTCTTTCCGCTCTGTTTTCCTAGGCTATTTACTCAGGCTCTAAATTTGGCCCACTCTTCTGATAAGGTTGTTAAGGTTGTTTATCTGTTTTTGCCCAGAAAGGAACATTCTCCTGTGGCTATGTCACACTGCGCGTGCACAAGTGGGCCAAAGTTCAGCCTCTTCCTGTAAATAGATCAAAAGGAACAGCCAGATGTCTGAAATTCCCCACGAAATAACCAAGAATTCCGGAGAACTCGCGCACCAAGAGCATGCTTTGGGCCGATGCACTGCCAAACCGGCTGAGGACAATGCCAGGAGACTAAGAGGGAAAAGCATACTTTAGTTATTATCAAAGCAATGTGTTGCGTTATGTAAAGCTGTGTGTGGGCGCATACTTGCTTATGTATTTACACACAAATACTGCTTATACAAAAATATATACAGGTGAGTCCAAAACTCTGAGAGCATCTGTGATTCAAAGCCAAATTTAAACAGGAAATAAATAGAGTTTTATGATTTTGAAATATTTTTATATTAAAAATGGTAATTAAATAGTAGAAATAGTCATTATAAACTATGTCACTTATATTTGTTTAGTGACTTGGAAATAAATTAAAATCTAATATATTTTGGAATAAATTATTGCATAACAAAAATGCAAAATGGAAGTTTTCCCTATAGATGTTATGACCCATTTGTATATATATGTTTTAATTATTTAGTTTTATTTGCTGTGTGGTGCAGCAGTGTTGCATCGTGTGGTTTTAATAAAACTCACATGGTAGCACCACTTTTCAGCCTTGATTTATTAATAGGTAGCAATTTCCTTCAAAACGGCTTATCATTAAAGAAAGGAAGAGAGCAAGAGAGAATGAGTGTGTGACCTGCTGCCATTATAGCCATCACTCTCCGTGCCCCATGCATGAACTCAGGAGAGCATGCTAAGCCATATTAACACCACGCTGAACTCTATTGACTGATCTGCATTAACTTCTCGCTCTTACACACACAGCAGTGTTAAAACATCTATCCTCACAGCACCGTCTCATGCCGTTCTTTTCATCTCAGAGTTTTTACAGAGAGAATCTGTAACTGTGGTGTGCAGTTAGGCCACACAGAGGGTATTTAGGGTGCGTTTACATGACAGCGATGTGGTAAAAATGGAAACATTGTCAAAATTCCTATTCACACAGATCTACGAAAACAACTTAAAACGCTGTATTATGCATGCCAGGCCAGTAGTTGGCGATGTTACTTTGTAAACGCTACACGCACATGTAATACGTATGCATACAACATCACAGGTTTCACAAATTTGCATTTTTGTAGTTTACACAGACACAATAACGGTATTGGTTTCAAAAATGTTTGTGATTTCAGGCCCCCAAAACACGCATGCAAATGAACAACCAAAATGCATAACATTTTCCTTTTTTAGTCGACATTGGTGTCGGGTCCGCACCCCCCTTAATGTCTATAAAAAACAGGGTCAAAACAGTTTCCTTCATCCTGATTAATCTACTACCAAAGTATGTACATATGTGCTTGTTGAGCATTTCATTTCAGAACCACTGGCAGATATAACTGTATATATATATATATTTTAGTGCTGTCAAAAGATTAATCTCGATTAATCGCATACAAAATGTAAGTTTTTGTTTGCATAATATCTGTGTGTGTGTTCTGTGTATATTTATTATGTATATATAAATACACACACATACAGTATGTATTTTGAAAATATTTACATCTATATTTATATAATTTATATTATAAATAAGTATATTTAATATATAAACAAAATATTTTTTCTGAAATATATACATACATGCAGTGTGTGTGTATATATATATATATATATATATATACATATATACACAGCACACATATGTAAACTTATTTTGGTTGCGATTAATCGTTAGACAGCACTAATACATACATACATATACACACACACACTTTTGTTTAATTACAAGAACAAGTTACCATCATTTATGTGCACTTGTACACAAGCACAGTTATGACTCGCATTTACACATGCGTCATAGTTGACAGGATTAAAATAAAACACACCTGCCTCCTATGATTCACTTCTGACTCATCAGGTAAAACATCCATACATCCCTCCATCATCTTTCTCACCTTGTCTCTCATAACCCCACATCATGACCAGCACAGACTCATTTTAAACAGGCCAAATTACTTGCCCCGTGAAAGAGTGGACTGGGAAGAGTTTGTGATAATGGGGACGGATTATATGAGTATTGAATGGTGTCGCGGCAGCAGAGTGTTTGCTGAAGCACTTATTTATGCTGGGAAAGAGTGTGTGTGGGACTAATCGAGGTGTAAATGTGATGAGTCACTATCCTGTAGGGCAGAGCGCACTGTTGGGTTTAAAACATTTGATGGAGAAATAAATAAACCGCCGATGTATGTGTGTGCGTATGCAGTATACATTTATAAATGAGAAATGGGCTTTGTACAGCAGTGGGCAGATTCTCGTGATGCTCTACGACCTGCTTTGATGCACATTCTGTAGTGCTTGCTGTTTCTGAATGTTTTTTTTCCACATTAGCCTGTAGTTCTCAAGCCGCAGTCTCTTTTATGGATAATATACTGTTAGATATGTCAGATGACCCAAAAAATGTTATCTACTGGTTTTATTAATGTCATCATTATGTAATCATTTAAAGCAACAACAATTATTTTTTTAAACCAACAGCTCATTATCTGATGTATTTGTCAGTAAAATAAGGAAACAATGTTGGGCGGCACTTGATTTTATCCATCAGGAATTAATAAGACTGGCAAAAGAGGATGTTAGATATAAAAATGGAGCTTGTGGTTAAAAATAAGAGAGATTGAAGTTATTTTGATTAAAAATTGTAAAAAGATTATTTAAAATAATATGCAGTGCTTAACTTAAGACCAAGAAAAATAAGATAAGGAATGTGTATTAAGAATTTTAATGATGTTTGTTTTAACCATTATGTATGTGTGTGTATATATATACACACACACATTTATTTATTTAGTAGTAGTATTAATATTATTTAATTGATATTAATTTCAAAATTATCAACTGGTCTGAAGCCAGTTTTTTCCCCTTGAAAAATCATGTTAAAAGTTATCAAATAAGATATATCATGCTTTCGAGAAAACCTTATTTGTGCATCCTTCAATTATCATAGTATTGCAATGCATTATATGTTTTATCCCCACACTTAAAACTACAGAGATTTAATCATAAAATTAAATATTTAAATGGAGTTATAGAGTAATAAATTAAGAAAAAATCTAATTGTTTTGCATTTCAAGCTATCAGAATTTCATTGTTTTGGTCATAAATAACTGCACCAAAATGCATATTTTAGTTTCATTTAGGCTTCTAAATGAAATTGAGGTGATGCGAGCTCATACCATAAATACCTGATTTATCAAATATGATACAAAACAACACACATGCACTTTTTTTCTTTTTTGTCAAGGTTAAGATTAGAAAACTGTTCCATTTAAAAAAAAATATTAAATGTGTAAAGAAAAAAAAAGTTTAAAAAGGTCAGATCAGGTTAAAATATCTCCTTAAGCTGCACATTTTCACTTCTCGCAGACTAATCACTATAAAGAAGCATCACACGCCTCTCTAACAGATCCAGCAGTGAGAAACACTCACGTGGCTGTACAGACTAATCACTTCTGCGCCACCTAGGAGGATAGGTGTTTCTGTTCGCCCACCCGCGCTCAGAGACAAAAACATTTAACTGTTCTTTTTGGCGGCAGTGCTCGGCTAGTAAAAAATGAATCGATAACAGAGAGAAACATGTTGAGCAAATAACGGAGCTAGAGAGTGTGCTCAAAGCAGGTTGTTACATAAATAGGAACCCTTGTCATTCTCTCTTTAAAATCAGGCCGAGGAGGCAACGGGATGGGAGGGGGTGATGTCATCACTGGTAGCAATGGGCAATCATGCAGTCCATTCATTTTTGTGGGTTTCTGTGTATGTGTGCAAGAGTGAGTTTCTGTCTTCTGCGTGCCACTTCCTGGGATTGAATAGAGAAGGAAGTGGAGCGACAGGGTGCAAAGAACAACGCCTCCATGGTGGGCTTTTCACACACACACACACACACACCACACCACACACACACACACACACACACACACACACACACACACACACACACACACACACACACACACACACACACACACACACACACACACACACACACACACACACACACACACACACACACACACACACACACACACACACACACACACACACACACACACACACACACACACACACACACACACACACACACACACACACACACACACACACACACACACACCAGAGAGCAGGACTCACATGTGTGCTTGTGTATTCTCTAAATTGGCAGGAGTCCCTTCAGCTCTGCACTGTTTTTGCTGGGTGTTTGTGTCTAGATGAGATGTACTGAAACACTGTCCTCTTCTGTTTGCTTTCAGAACTGCAGAGCAATGTACAGCCCCTGGTTTTCTACTTGGATCTGGTAAGCTGCACTATCAGTGATTACAATCGACATAACTGATAAGACCATTGTTTTAGGGATGGGTTTATGACCAGGTTCACATGAAGTCTCTGCCCACAGAATGGCATTTCCATTGAATTGTGACGTCTGTTATTTAGACCAGAAGTATTCAAATATATTGACCCCCTAATATGATACATATATTTTTTTTTAAATGTTATACAAAGACTATTTTAATAGTACAAAATACTATATATATTTTATTGTAATAAATATTTTACCAAGTAATAATTGAGTGCGAAAAGCGCTGTATAACATAAGAAAAAAAAATCATAATTATATATATATATATATGATAATGATTTATTGGCTATGCCTACCACATGTTTACCATGTAACGTATCCATTCCCTGAAATTCTGCAGATATTCCCCTAGATCAGCACAAAAAATTGTGAAAATGTCTGAAGATTTCTGGGCATATGAGATTAATATTTTTTCTCCTCTTGTTCAGGAAAAAACAAATTCTTTAAAGGCTGTGTAAGCATTTTTTTCACCTCTAGTGGCACTAAATGGAATTACAGAGGTAATGGTTATTTCCAAATAAACTTCTGAAATACTTTCTCCATCAGCCACTGTCCTGTTCCAAACTCATGCCACTAGTTGTGGTTTACAGAGAGGCATCTCAAAGTTTTCTAACTGGCTAACCTCAGCGGACCATAGTCACATTGTTATGTGCCATAGTGCTGCTATAGAGACAGTTGTGATTTCTCAGGACAGCCATTTCAGTAAAATCTGAATTGCTTACAGGACCTTTAATAAGAGTGTGCTATTGCTAGTGGTGTGCTATTTTGAATAGTGTATGTTATACAAGATGATATTTTCTGTCCAATTAAACTGACAAATCGGAACACCAAAGCTAGAGCCAGTTAACAGAAGAAGGTTAACTGTCACTGCGTGTGAAAATCAAGGCTGCATTCTCTTTTCTTATCCTCGCCGAGTTAATCAGGCGCCTCCTGTGGGTTCCAGGGTGCGAGAAACCGATAACGAGGTGTGTAATAATACACGGTAAGCCAAATATATGTGGGCTTCTTAGCATTCAGAGGAGACCTTATGCAGGCTGGAAAAAGAGAGTAGGAATGACAGTAGTGTACAGCATATTGCTACAGGACACCTTGATTATTCTTGGTGAGAAATAGAAGGAAATAGCAGACATGCCTCCAGCACAAACAGTCAACACATTTCTTAGCCTAAATATAGCTGTTAACCCTAAGGTTTTAAAATGACAGTTCACCTAGAATGAATAATCTGTCATCATTTTCTCATCCTCATGTTCTCCAAACCTATAACTTATTTTCTTCTGTGGAACAGAAAGATGATATTTTGAAAAAAACGTTCAGTCTTTACAAGTCACAGAAATGTCTTTTGTGTTCCACATGTCATGCAGGTTTGGAGCGACATAATTGTGACGAGTCATTTTAATTTTAGGTTAACCGTCTCCAAGTATCTCATCAGGTTCCTCTTGATTGACTCAAATATGCTGCCAGTTACAGTATTACCATGACTGATCAGTTTTAAAGGTGCAGTGTGTAATAATGACAAAAATGAGTACTGCAGCCTAAATTCAAAATATTGTTTCGACGAACCTTACACTGTGAACCATTGAGTTGATTTATCCATGTTTTAATATGCCTGTGGTTATAGAGCTTTTGAGATGGCTTTTTTATAGGATTCGCAGGGTTTTGATGATCATCAGTCAGGCTTTTCTGAGGTCGGGGAGGATCTGTGTTTTGCTGTATTTTCTGCAAACTGTCAATCCCGGCTATTGAAATATTATTGGGTAAACTGTAATTGGGCATAATTTCAGACCAAAACAAAAACAGACATTCTGACACGGAATGTGCATTTTCAACGTAGAATATCTGGCTATAGCCACACAAACTTAGCATGTTTCCTGAATATCTGCAAATGTATTATGGCGTTTTCATGCTTTAGTAGAGTCAAAAAATTACATCTTAATTCAAATAAAGCTGAATTAAAATAGATTTATATAATATATATAATATTTGATGAAAAACATGAACAAAACGAATTAGAATAAAGTTGAGGTACTAAATTTACTAAAACTGTAATAAATGGAAGCTAAATAAAGCAGATAGCTTATAAAAATGACAAAAGCAACAAACTTACCAAAGTTAAAAATAAATTAAAAATGTAAGATTAAAAATAAAAGCTAAATACTCTAAATATTAATACATAACTATAATATATACTAAACTAACAAAAACTATAAAAAATTGTATTACATTTTTGGTAATTGAAATTAATCTGAAATAATAATATAAATATCTTAACCAACTGTAAAATGTTTAAGCTGAAGTACTAAAATCACTAAAACTGCAAAAAGAAAGCTGTATAGAAATATAAAACACAAATGACAAAAGCACATAAAATGACTGACTATTTTAAACAAAAAAAAAAAACTACTTCAAAATTGTAATACTGTCATAGTATATAAATAATAACACTTCCTCATACAGATGGAGACCATGATTTAATGTTTGGGTGACAATGACATCACCGCGATCAGCCATAGTCTGAGAGGTATAAAAGAGGAGCAGCGATGGAAAGGTGTGGTATATTTGCACACTTTTTCACGGCAGTTAAGACAGCGCATCATGACTGAACGCACTCATTTCCGAGTGGGCCTGAGATTACGTCAGTGCTGTGTTGGTGGTAAGTGCGTGAGTTAACGTCAAGGACCTTCATTGGCCCGGCCGCAGGTGAGTGACCAATCCGGTTCATGCTTGACGTCTACTTTGAATGATGACATTGTTTAGAGATACCAGTGACTCATAATTTCCATTTCCCAGCAGTTCTCCTTTGAAAAAGGGTTGACGTCATCCTCCCACGGACAAAACCGATGCAGGGATTCTTTCTGGGCAATCAAGGGTCTATTTATACACAAACACACCATAGATCAAACCATATTGTGTGTGTTATGCAATAAGATGCGGTCACAATCTTATCCAACTGATCAACAACTAGAACTTGGTATCAATGGGGAAAAGTGGACGTCACTATTCAAAACCTCAATGCCATGGTGACCATGACCGTGGCATTTGTTTGGACAGTCACTTCCTGTTAAAGCATGCCCACTACTGTTTCAACCTTTTGCCTTTCCTGTTACATTAATCATCATCTCAGCCAGTGACACAGGGACTTCTGATGGGATCGTTTGCAATCCTGGACACTTCCTCCGGATGCTGGTTTCACATGGTGGTTTAGATGTATTCTACCAGTGTCTAGCACCATTTGAAATCAGTGTTCTTGGGGAGGGAATTGCAGCTGGATCACGTTTCGCAGCCATGGACGATCCCAAGAGAAGTCAAAGAATATCAAACAAGGACAAGGAATCTTTAGCGGGTGGAGTGGCTTTTCAAGAGAAGTGAGAACCAGATAGCGCTCATGGTTTGCCTCAAGCGCTTGATGAACTCATTCAGATGTGCTGGAAATCAAATGAATGCGGTGTGAACAAGCCAGCCCAGTTCCACAAGAAAAATACTGCTGTATACTGTGAAAATATGAGCAAGTCACTGTAAAAAATGCCACATACTAAAACTAAAAACTGTTCAGTTGCCTCACATTTTTATGTATATTTAAATTGGCTGTACAAGTTATTTCAACTTTTAAACTAAGTTAAAATTGGTTAAATTAAGTCATGGCAACATGTTTTTTACTGCTTTAATTTATGTAAATAATTTAACCAATTTGTTAACCATGTAACTTTTTTATATAACATCAAGCTAATTTAGTTTCAAGTTAATTTAATATAACAAAAATGAGTTTTAATGAGTCATACTTAAACTTAGCTCAAGTTGAAGCACGTGAACATTTTATACACTGCCGTATTTATCCACTAAAACATCAGTGATAAATATTGTTTTGGATGTTTCTGTAAGGCTTGATTATCTTCAGATGATATCATACGTTTGCATGATGCAATGTCTGTGAATGATGCAGAACAAGAAGTATGAACAAAAGGGATATGATGCAATATCTTGCATTACAACAGTGTATGTAATTTATAAATGTGTGACCGCAATGAGCAATTTTAGTATTTATGTACAATTATAGTTTTTATTAATATTTAGAATGAGCTTTTCTAGTTTTCTTTTAGTTTGTTTTATTAGTTTTTTTATGTTTCTGTTTACTTTTCAGTTTTAGTCATTCAGCTTAATTTATTTCAGTTAGTCACCAAGGCAATATTTGTTCTAATTAAAGTTTAATTTAATATTTATATTGTATTTTATCAGCTTTAGTTTTAGTTCACACTAACACTGGCTTGATGAAATGCCACAGGACCTTAAACTAACTTTAATTCAGTTGTAATTTCTCATTAAAATACAACCAAATAACTTGACAAACTTTATCTAGAAAACGTGCAATGTTAATTGAATTCTTCAAAATGAGGTTCAAGGATAACCAGGGCTTTTAGTGTGCATGGATAAATGTAGATATCGCAGTGTTTCCTTGTGGGAGAAACAAGCAGGAATCACTAAGCATTAAACAGTTTTTATATATAGGACTGATTTAATAACTATAGGCTATTTATTGTATGAGTACATCGCGAAAGAGTGTTTGAGAGTTTGGATTTACCTACTTATCTTTCTTTACAGGAACTATGGTGTGCATTTGTTTTTCTCATTCCCTCATTTGAATGGTTAACTATGTCTTAGAGGGCAAGTAAAGAGAGACTGTTCTCTGAAGCGCTTTCTCCCTCTCTGGCTGTTCCTGCCCCCATCTCTCCCCACCAAAGGATGACTGATTTCCTCTGGTGCTTAGAGTCCCTTCTGTCATCTAGCACCATTTGAAATCGGTTATAATGACTGGGGATCAATTCTTCGGCTTCCCATTGTGCTCAAAGGACCATCGGTGCCCTTTTCCTGTGTACTTCGTGTGCGCTCAGGCCTTTGAAGAGGTTATTGCAAAAATACACTGGAAAAATAGAAATGTTTTCTTTTCTGCTGAATATGAGTGAAATTGTAATAAGCTTGGTTGCTATTTTGAGTCACCCTAACTATGTATGTTCACGACTAAATATATGAAAATGCTGTAATTAACACTCCTCAGAGAAACCTGCTCCCAAACGGACTTCATCTGCAGATCAGTTCTGCCCTCTGTTGGTTGGAAGGAGACAAGCTAAAAGTTCGGAATGTAGTTAATATATGCAGAAAAAATTGTGATATAAATAATTCACCTCATTTTAGGTTGCAGAAGTTTTCACAATATGCATGGTTTTAAAGCAGCTTTACAGAAAATAGTATTGTTAAATGTTTATAATTTCTTAATATCCTCGTGCTTTTAGTCACATTTAGCAGTGGTAATTATAGATCATGTTAATAGTTCAAAAATGTGGAATTATTAACCACGATTTCACCATCAAATGTTGATATGAACATATCCTTCCTGATCACTTGTGGATATGTGCAGAGTATTTTGTTCTATTTATGTTTGCTTTAGATTTATTAATGAACATTGTGGGAATGTAATGTGTTGGTAAACACCAAAAATATTTGTATATTTTTTAATATGTATTTTAAAAATATATTTTTAATTCTATATTATTATTGTGTGGTTTAAGATAAGTATGATTGATGAATATTATATAATTATTATGTGGTGTATAATAAGTAATAAAAATGTAATTACAACATACTTTTTTGTTTTGTTTGTTGTTCAAGTTTTCCTTGAGTATGAGCAGGTTTTACTTGGGGGGGGGGGTTACTGACTCAGTCACAACAAGTCTATTCTTAGGGAGCTGTCAAGCTTTTCTTTGTGTATTTACAATGCTTAAACTGTCTTTCTAATGAGTAAGCATTGGCATCATTTGCAGTAAACAAGTGAAACGTTTTCAGCTCTAATGAGGTAAACCATTGTGCGAGACAAGTTTGCCTTCAAACACAAAGTTCAAAACCAACTGCTCATCTCATCTGACCTTACACACACTACAACATATCATCCTTTACTTGTCCTGTCTCCACAAACTCAATTAGGCCAGATTATATTTTACATTTATGCATTTAGCAGACGCTTTTGTCCAAAGCGACTTATTCAGGCTATACATTTTATCATTATTTCACCAGATTTGTTCCGTTTTGTAGAATTGGCACTACAAAAGTCAACACAACCTTACTACGATATTTAGTGTTATTAAAATATTTTAGAAATGAAAGCCCCTAAAAGTCAGCCGTGTTGACTAAAAAATAGACTTAAGTATGAGCAGCAGTGTTTACCATATTTTTAATCTTTAGGCTATATTTTTATCTTCATTAGAAATATAGAACATGCTACAATAAGAGCCTATAATATCTAAAAGTATACAAAAAGCCAAGTGGCTTAATAAAGCGTCGAAAAATACAATAAATAATACAATACAATACAATAAATATACTTAGAATTAGTTTTGTTTTCTGATGCAGCTAGAGATCGTTTGACCTACTGCTTAGTTTCATTCAATGCCAGAACGTATGGTTGTGGTACTGGTAAATACATTTGTGTATCGAGCTAAAGAAATAAAAGAATAAAAAAGAACAATGCTTTCTGTTATTTTACATAGCTCATCAAAACACATTGTACGAGACATCGCAGGCGCAGAAGTGTTACGTCACGAGTCGCTATCAACAGAGCCCCCCCTGCTCACTTCCGATTGGCTACGATTCCAGATTTCCGCCATATTCAAAATCCGTCCCATCCGTTGAATATTGAAAACTTACCCCTTTCAATTCACCCCAAAATAACTCATTTTAATTGTACTACGTTTCGTATATACAGTTTACAGTAGCCCATTCCAGGTCCACATTTTCAAATGGAGGAAACCGACGGATCTCCAGCGCCGATGGCGGAGCCGGTGAACGAAAGACCGCGGAGGAACAAGAGAAAGTCGTCGGTGTCGGATATCGACGCGTCCCCGGAGCGCAATTCCAAACGGTCAGGAAGATCATATCAAACTTTGTTGTTCTTCTTCTTCATTATTATTATTCCAATGCTCGCACTATTGTGGTCTGCGTATCCTTTTGCAAAAATATTCCACTCTTTGCAACTGTGCGAACTACATTTTGATCTGGTAATAAAACGTATTAGTTGATTGCGTTCACAATGTTTTATCTATATTTATAACTCATATGTAATAAGTTACTCTGTAACATGCCACTAAATGGGTGAGTATAGGTGTATGAGTGTGTTGTGTTTTCAAAAGTGAGAAACACTTCCGCAATACGACGACTAATGAAAACAAAGCATGACAGCAGGAGCGCAATGTATTACTGTAATGTTTTATCCCACCACACAACGGCGCTAATGCCTCATAAAAACAAGAGCAGCGTTCAAGCTCCAACATGAAGAATGCTCAGCTCAAGCCTCTGACACCTGTTTTAAATGTGCACTCATCAGGGATGTAGACTGAAGAGTGTTACACAAAAACACGGCAGTGTTTTAAATCCCCATTGTCACTTAATCAGCTGTGTAATGTATTGACTGACTTACTAACAACAACAACATTCACATTTCAGTGCTAAAGATGTTTACAAAGTAGAGTTAATAAAAACAACCAAACTAAACAGTTATATAATAATTTGACAATATAAAAAAGAAACAAAAACATACTGCAAGCATCTTTGTTTGTATGCAAAGACATTGATTTTGATCTTTAAATCCTTTCATGTTTTTGATTAAAATCTTAGAATGACTGTCACATCTGTCAGATCTTGGCATATTGACATTTTACAAATATTAAACAAATAAGACATCTGATAACGTATCCAAGGTACCACATATAAATAAATATACACAAGATCTCTCACATAAACCCTGAGAAAGAAGCCAGAGAGCATCAAATCAAATGTGCTTTTATCATAGGCTGAAATAACAACAGTTTATTTTGGCAGAGGGGCTGGTTTTCTTTCTCTCATGCCAAGCCTTCTGCCTGATTGGAACACCAGGAAATGTGACCCCATTTGCCTCTTATACAATCAAAAAACAACAAAAATGGCATGGAAACTTTATTTTAAAATTTTTGTGGAAAATTTGAGAGCTACATTCAACTATGATTGCTATGTGGACTCTATGATATTCTAAATGTTTTTAGTGTGTTGCTATGCGGTTGCCAGGGTGGTTATTTGGCTGTCGCGAAGGCATGTGCTTGGTGGCTGACGTCAAAAGAGTCCTTTCTTAGATATTGTACAAACTGGTATGCAACTAAGACTTTCAGGAAGTATGACTGAGAGCTTAAATAAATTCTTACCCAAACATCACACATCAAAAGCACAAGCGTGACAGACAATGACGTCACCATGTAAATAGAAAAAGTAGAATCTTATGTTCATAATGAAGCATTCAAAAACAAAGAGTTACATTGTATTGGATATCTTTCAATGGAACAGTTTATAGAGTCCCAAAAGTCATCACTTAAATGTAATAACACCTCTTTACAAGAAGCTGCATGATTTTTTTGAAGATAGTTTACAAAGATTATTATTAAATGCATTTTCAATTGGGAATTTGGCATCTAATGATTACGAAAACGTGGAAATTATGGTGTCGCGTTATAACTCAATTTTTATCAATTTATAATTTTTGTTATAAATCTATATTTTCTTTGGTCACTTTATTTTAAGGTTCAATTCTCGCCATTTACAAACCATTAATTACTGTTTTTTGCCTCATACTTGTAATTTGCTACTTATTAATAGTTAGTAAGGTAGTTGTTAAGCAAGTATTGGGTAGGATTAGGGATATGGTCATGCAGAATATGTGCTTTATTAGTACTAATAAACAGCCAATAGGTTCTTAATAGGCATGCTAATAAGCAACTAGTTAATAGTCAGAATTGGTTCCTATATTAAAGTGTTACTTTTTTATTTTCATTTTACATATTTTTTCAGTTAATTGAATGTGAAAATTAAAAGAAAAAAGTAATCGTGATTTCAGTATTGATTAAAGTTAATGATTTATAAAAGATTTTTGCTATAATTAATTATAAATACAGTAAAGGCCTGTTTACACTAACAACATCAATAAAGATCATTTTAAATAATACACACCACAACTATAATGATAAAGCTGTATTTTTGTTTTCAGCTGACGAACGATAAAAACATTGATAGCCAATCAGAATCCATCTTGAGCATTTAAAGTGGCAGATGACATCACTGAAGCACGTACTTATAATAAAGCAAAGTTATCATGCCTTAGTGTGGACGCTAATTTAATCATCTTTATAGTTATGGTTCTTGTGGTGAATGGGCCTTAATATATGCCTTATATGAACTATGAGAAAAAAAGTGATGCGAATAGCTCACCATATGTTCTGACGTAGAGTTGTGTCACAGAAAAGCAAAATATACTTTTATTAAATGTCTTGTTTGTGGACTTGTTTTGTCCAGTAATCCCCAAGGATTTAGTCGACATTTACCCATTTCATTTAATACGCACTGAAAAAACAGATATAGTTAAGATAAGAGCACAACGTCACTGCTTTGCACATAGCAGGGCGTCGTATGTGTTAAAGGCAACCGTTATCCAATTTCAGATTATCTATTCTCTGTACCTGTTTGACACTCAAGCCCTTTACCTGGCCTTCTACAGGTTCGTTATATATGATGTCTCATATTTGACAGTGGAGACCACAACAAAGAGAGCTTTTGAAGCCGTTGTGGAGTGATCTGGATGAGTAAGTGACATATCATTCCTCCAAGGCCTCTCCTTTGTTTGCTACGTAAAGCACGGTGAAACCAAACCTGAGTCCCCTTCAGTGTTTTCCCACCTTAACGTCAGTGGGATTGCGTTCTCAATGACAGAAAAAAATAAAAATAACCTTGAAACCAACGTTGACCGTCCCCCTTAAAACAATATATTAGTTTGTACATTGTGACTACTAATATGTCCAACATTCTGAATATGGTACAGAAGTCCAGTTGTGTTTAAATGAATTTCCACACATCAAAACGACCAGCGCATCAATGACGTCAACCTACGAACACAAAGTAGCATGTTCCCACACTCATATCGGATCAGCTGACACTCGAAGGTGGTAACAATAGTAATGCAATGTCCTGTGGAGTTCTCAGAACAGGGCAGGCCTCATATTTGGTGTATTTGTGCAGTCTGTTACATTGCCTGTGAGAAACTATGGTGTTTGTGTTGATGTAACCATCTATGTATGTGTGCTATTTGGTCCATTTTTGTCATGCCAGGGTTTCAGACAACACCTTGGCATTCCAGACATGTTTTGGAAGCACTACACACTCACAGGATCCCTGAAGCTCTCAAACAGCACACAGTTTGGATGTCTCTCTCATCTGATACACCCGTTTCAGGCATTGGAGTCTTTGATATTGAGCTGATGAGGTGAATCAGGTGTGTTTGATTATGGAGAGTGTGCTGAAGGGCCTTCAGGAACAGGCTTGGGAAACGCTGCTGTTGGCATTTTATGCAATATGGCTACAGGTCATGGGTGTGTTTTATTCTGCCCTAGGGTCATTAACATATTTCAAATGTTTCCCTTTTAAAAGCACAATTGGTTCGCTTGAGGTAATCAAGTCAGTCTGCTCAAAATGTTGGTGTAAGCCAAATATTGTAATCAATCAATATTGCAACCATGTTCACTTCCATTGGGAATTGAGTGGAATATTGCATATTAGAATAGTAGCAGGTTGTTGGATTTGATCTCATGTTGATTTTAAAGGGATAGTTCACCCAAAAATGAAAATTCTGTCATTTACTCACCCTCAAGTAGTTCCAAACCTGTATGAATTAGTTTGTTCTGCCAAACACAAAGGAAGGTATTTTGGAGAAAGTTTGTAACCAGGCTGTTTTGGGGCACCATTGACTTCCATAGTAGGAAAAAAAATACTATGGAAGTCAATGGTGCCCTAAAACTGCTCTTTTCCCACATTCTTCAGAATATCTTCCTTTGTGTTCAGCAGAACAAAGACATTCATACAGGTTTGGAACTACTTGAGGGTGAGTAAATGACAGAATTTTCATTTTTGGGTGAACTATCCCTTTAAGGTCTCAAGTCCCATAATTCTCACAGCCCATGTTTCATTTTACTGTCCACACATGCCATCCAGTCTAAACTGTGACAGAACAGAATTAGTGTATCTAAATAGAACGCTACCATTTAAAACTTTGAGGTTAGTGATTTTTCAGGTAAATTAATACCTCTATTCAGCATTAAATTGGTCAAAAGTGCCAGCAAAGACAAGAATAATGTTTTAAAAATGTTCAAATAAATACTGTTGTTTAACACTTTCCGTATATTCAAAAATTCAGAGAAAAATAATGTTTTCTGCATTGATAAGTGATGTTAAGCACAACATCAGCATATTACAATGATTTCTGAAGGATCATACGATACTAAAATACATTAATTTACAATATTACTTTATTAATATTGCCCCATGAACATCGATGATGGTTGCTTTGACGCCGTCGTTTGGAGATTTTCTATTGAAGAAAAGCTTAAAATGTTTTTTAAATTGTGAATTTTAAGGTAATGAATTTAGCTAATATTTGCATGCAAACACAAACAGTGTGTGACAAGAGGTTGTATGGTGTTTTATAACATCACATTTTATGACGGCAAGTTCCAATATTTGTGCATTTCTCCCAAAAGTATGCACTTTTCTATAACCAGTTAAGTACATATTTTGTATTGGGGCCCAGTCACAGCCAAGTCTGTTTTTATCTGTATAAATTAAATATGCTGTCTGCTTGTCGTGACCATGTTCTATTCCTCAGCATGGTAGCGTGGAATGGAGGACACTCCATCATGTTATTGGCAGCGTCATCTGACCTACATATTTAGTCCCCTGTTGTCTTTAGCAGTCGAGACCACCCACAGTAGAAGAGTCTTTTTCTAGTGGACACTGATATAGATTCCGTACTCCGTTGCACTTACGCTCTGGTCAGATAATATCACAACCAGGATCATTCGGCTTCTCAATTTTCTGCTCACTACATAACCGCATTTCTTAAATTGCTTTATGCAGTAGATACCGGTCCCACATACACCATCAGACATAGTTCAATTGTAAAACACACCTAAATGAGTCACATTTGAACTAGTCTTTCTGTGAGAACCAGCTTCTCTCCCTTTCCATAAACATTTTTTCAATCAGAGAATGAATGCATCTTCGTTTTGAGTCTTCTCAAATATTGAGTTGAAAATTCCATTATGTCCATGTATTTATTTACACATTTGTTCTAAAGTTTGGAATCAGTATGATTTTTTTTAAAGAAAGTAATACTTTTATTCAGCAAGGACACATTAAATTGATCACCAGTGACAGTAAAGACTTATTATATTATATTAAGCAGCACAACTTTTCATATTAGAACAATTTCTGAAGCTTCGTGTGACGCTGAAGACTGGAGTAATGATGTTGAAAATTCAGATTTTACATCACAGAAAAAAATAACATTGACAATATTAAAACAGTTTTTACTGTTTTCTTATCAAATCAATGAAGACTTGGTGAGCATAAGAGACTGTTCAAAAACTAAATCTTTTGATCAGTAGTGTATTAATTTGACAAGTAGCCATATGGTAATGCAATATATTGCTGAAAATATTTTTCACCACCCTTTTGGCCTTGATTACATCAGTGAACAAACATGATTTCAGAGGCAGAAATCCTTTCTTTAGAATAATGCTGGCATGTGCTTCAAGGTAATTGATCATTCTGTTGCAATGTTGCTAAAATGAACAATCCAAGGCAATACCAAAACTCAGTTAATGATGATATAATCATAGTTCTGTAGATTAGCTGATAATAAATGTGAGAATGTTTTTGAAGGCTTTGTTTAAAAGTTTTGGCAGGCCGGCCGTCCCATTACCGTGGCTGAAAAAAGAAGCGGCTCTTCTTAAAAAGGAACCCTGGGTATCTTTGCAAACATGACCTCGCTGAGACAGTTGTCACCAGTCCCCAAATAAGGGCCCAGCTGACAATGAGGGGCAGTGCATTTGTGAGTAAAAGAGGACATGATGGATAGAGACTGAAGGAAAGGGCACGTAGCTGAAAGACGGCAGAAACTGAGTCTTGTTGCGAGTTAGAGAGATCGGGCTAAGTGACGCTCTCTCTGTATCGGTTCTGCATACCATGATGCAGTGTCACGGGAGACAGAGCTACACCAGGCTTGGTGTGTGGTACGTACAGGATATGTCTTTACATGTATGGGCTTTTCTTGTGGGCACACTGACATTGTTGGGTTATGGACAAACTAATTGATCTATGGTTTGGCTGCACGGTCTACGTCATTACTGCACAACCAGAGGTCTGGGTCTGGTTGGATGCTTTGTATTTGCCTGGTTTTCTGTGTGAAGAGCGAATTCAATTTTTTATTTCAAATGGCTATAGAAGTATAATTGTTTTGAGAATCTTATCTTTTGTTTTTCTTACTGTAGGCCGTCATTGAGACGAGGAAGTTCTTTTACTTTCCTGACACCTGGACCCCAGTGGGACTTCACGCTGGTGAGTAGCTTATGACATCCATATGCTCAACTCTTTCTCAAGCATACAAAAACCCACAGTAATTCTGTTCCAAGCTACCTTGATGTCTACGGTCAACACAGGCAGCTAGCTACGGAGTTTGCATCCATAAGTGTCATTGAATAAGTGATTTGAAACAGTCATATTCACCTCTTCAAAGAGGGTGTATGTATATCATAACCTACATAGATACACTTCAGTTTGAACCCTATTTTGGAGGACAATATTGGGCAGGATGTAAGAAAAAGTATTTTTAATCAGATTAGTTTAAATAGTACTTTAATTAAATTGGGCTACTTACCAATACTTTTATACTTAACTAACTACTAGATAGTATTTTTCTTGATTTGGCCACAGTCTTTGATTAATTGTTTCATAATACGGCTTATTGCAGTACCTTCTCAAAAAAATAGATGCTGAACGGAATCTTGTAACGTAATTCTGTTTAACTATATTACAGTTTTCAATGTCATAAGGAAATAAGAAATTACTGTTCTATTCACTTTTACATTACCCTGTTTCAGAATATTACAGCCTGCAAGTACATACTTTAAAGTGTACAAGTACATACTTTAAAGCATAAAGCAGGGCTAAAAATGTAATATAAAACAATTGGACATACAACAGGTGACCGTTGTATTTTAAATGACGTAAATGCTGTAGGTCCATTAATGGAGCTTAGCTACGGTTCACCAGTTTTCATGCCTCAGAAACTTTAATACTACACCCATAAGGTCATTTTTGCTTTTTACTTCGCGCAAGTTCGTGAGTGTAATTTTCCCCTTGCCCTTTACAAAAAATTTGGCAGATAGTGTGTTCCACTCAACCATCACATTGTCGCCAACTGATGGCATCTCAATCCTCTCATGGCATCGCGTGCCTCTGGTTCAGCTGATGCACAAATTGCCACTGATAAGTTCCCCCCAAATTTCCTCCAAACTATATCCAAAATCCTTATTCCCACTGAATCAGTTAAGCAGTAAATGCAAACTAGTTTGTGATTGAAAACAGAGAATAGAGCCCGATTAGAGCATTCCAAAGTTTATGAAGGCCAAGCGAAACGCAATCCATCTCTCATCTGTAGGAAAACTGGGGGGGTGGAAAGACGACGGACCGCTTTATCCCATGCCAACGTTTTCCTTTGATATGTAATTTTTTTTTCATGAATACGCACACATTAGCTCATAGTGGGCACATGGGCCTCATTAGGCTTCCAGCTCCATTATCTCACCTTCAAAACCCTGCCGAGGTGAAAGAGTATTCCTCCCTCCTCTTATTCCTTCTCAGACTTCTGGAACATAAAAGCGTAGAATCTGTCTTTAACATGGAAGCTGTTCTTCTGGTTAAGGCCGTCTGCATGGCCACAGGGTGAACGAGGTGGTTAGCAGCCTGCAGACCTCTGAGATACTGCTGGATTTAAATTTGACAGCTTGTCAAAAAAATCTGTATCAGACATGTTCAAATGTCTGGTTTCATTGTCTTCCAATATGCAAAATATGTTGCATAATTTAAAGGTCTTTAAGTAATTCAGTTCATAAGGAAACTTAGGTAGTTCTTATGAAAATGATTTGTTGGTTTGTTATTCATCAAAATGTGTGGTTTCTAGATTACTGTTACAATGTGAGTCAGACTGATTGCAGAAGACACAGGAAGCAGCTTAAGACAACTGAACATTATACTTTCATTTTATATATAAAAAAATTTGCCCTAAAGTCTTTCTTGTAAAGGTGACCGGCTTTAAGTTGCAGCATTGTTTCTACTGATGGCATCAGTTTGGGATGAAACTACCTGAACAATGGTAGCTTGTGGAGAAACTCATTTGGAAACAATCATTTTTCCGATTCTATAATTCAAATTCTAACTTTAAAGATTTCCTTTTTCATCTTTGAAACAACTTTTCAGGCCGTCTTATTTTTCAGCTCCTTTCTACTAACCACCACGAGTCCACTGTTCTCATCCAGTCAGTCTGATAGAAGTCCCATCCAACTTTTCCCCCTAATTGAATATCCAGTTTTACTTGGAAAATGTCACATTACAGAAGTTAATGGGTTGCAAACACCATTTCATGTTCACTTTTCCATTTCATTTTTTGCTTTTTAGACTTTTTTCCCCTCATTGATTGGTAATCAGTGTTCTCTCTCTAACAGATGGGCTTCGTGCATATTGATTTTGCCCAGACCTGTCAAAATCACAATATGCAAACCACATGTCTTGGCCATTATGTGCACAAACTCTTCATTCTAGATCTTACTGACCCCTGCACTATGCAGAGTGTCCAAAAACGTGACTTTGATTGAGCTTGTTTGTAATAATCTGATCTCATGTTTTCTGTGCCAGCAGCTGTTTGCTCTCATAAATTCTTTGCAGTAATACCCATTTATGGTTTGTCCACCAGAAACATGCAGTTTGGAGCCAGAATACACGGCTTGTCTATCATTTTGACCTTTTCTCTTTGTTGCTCTCAGTTTTCTTTCTTCTTACTGTGAAGCTTTAGTTTTATTCTTTTGAGTGATTTTTTAAGCTTTCCAATGTTGACCTAATTTTTTATTTTACGTACATTTTTATCTAAATACACTAGCAGTATCGGTGCCACTTGTAAACTTCAGACTATTAGCTTTTTTCCATTCTCAGATAACACAAAAGCTGCTACTTATATGCGTTATCTATTCAAACGTTCAAAACCAAACACCATGAGTAACCGGTGATTCACTCATTAGCTCAGCTTCTGATTGACCAGCAATCATAACTTTCAACTAAAACCCTCTAATCAGGGTCTTGATTAATTCTCCCTGTTGTCTGTGAATGGGGATTTGCTAAATGATAGCTGATCATTTATTGTTTGCCAACTTGTTCTCCATCAATGGGTCTGATGTTAAATTAGCCTAATCTACTCATTACTTCAATGAAACTCAAGGAGAGTTGGCTGTAGGGTGTTTAGTTTTGATCACATGACATAACAAATGCTTTCACCCAATAAGAAAACTAAGAGCTCATCAAGACATTACTTCTGTTCGCAGCAGCGACAATATGAATAGGGGTTTTTCAACTGATACTAGTCTTATAAAGAAAACCTTAATTGACTTTCAAACTAGCCCTGTTTGGTAAATGTTGAATATAAAGGTGTAATGTTGATTATAGGTACATTTGGGTTAAAGCTACCACCCGTTTTTAATTATGTAACCTCAATCTGATTAATAGTCAAGATTTACTAGTATTCAAAGACCTCCCACTTGACTTTTGGGTTTCATAACGATATTTTGTCCATTACATACATACTTTTCATTATTAGTATTAACCATTTTGCATCAATAAAAAAAGTTACACATAGGTCCATAGTGGACAAAAATGTCCAAGTCAAGAAATGGTCATAAAAATGTTAAACTTGGGAGCATAGACTTAAGTTTAGTCTCATTTTAAAGAAGACTCATGGCAGATTATTGTTGAAATAAAACAAGTTCATAAAGGTTTAAGTTTATGAACAATATTTTATATAAAATATATATTTTATGAAACATGTTGAACTCTAAACCTGCTAGAAAATCAAAGCCATACATCTAAAACAAGTTATCAAACAAGGTTGATATCTAAAAAAAAGAGCTTTCAGTGAGATTTTGTTTGGGCGCAGTAGAAAATGTTCCCCATTAGATGCCAGCACAACTCCGCTGGTGCACACAGTGGTTGGATTTGTGATTTATAATAGTTTTTCTCTTAAATATTACAAGGGCACACACGTACACACACACAATTTTTTTATGACACACATACAAACCACACTCCGACATCCATACCAACACACCCACACAATTACAGCTGCATTATTTATCCAATTGGCTCGATAATATGCAGAAGCAGAAAACAGGAATAAAGCGAGTATTTGCTTTATAGACCCTATATAGACCAAACCTGAAAAAAATGGCACATCTGGTAAAAGATTAAATAGTGAAGCCTTGACAATAGAATGAAAGCCTATTAACAAAAATTGCATCATTTTACAGTTAAACGGCACTGCGGTTAAAAATAGCATTTTAATGGGTTTCAATGGGGACATTTTTGTCCAAAAAATGCTGAGGAACTATTTTTTTGTAGCTAATGTAAAATAGATTTATTAAAAGGAAATGAGGGTGGAATATTAAAATTCCAATAAAAATACACACCTGAGCCAAAATGTTTGCAGTTAGCATTATAACAGGCAAAATTATCAAAAAACAAACAAAACTAAAATATGTCCATACGGTTGCACAAGGGTTAAATAAAATACAAAATGTGTGCCTAGTTACAGTATATGGAGTGGCTGATGTCTTCTTGGGAGGTTCATTAAGCTAGAACTCAGCCTCCAACTAAACGGTCTTAAATGGCCTGTGTTGAACCGTTTCGTAAAGTGACTTTGGGAAAGGTCTAGTAAAGAGAACATAGGCCCATAACAGAGACCCTGAGGGCTCTCGTTGGCCACCGCAGTAATGCAAAAAAAGTTTATATTCCCTTCACACCCTGCACACACTCCACGGGTGGAATTTTCACTAGCCAGATGCCCCACCAGCCCCCGACTCACACACACAGGTGCTAAAAGGCCTCAGGGATAATGATGTCCTTCCTGAGTCTTACTGGACCTCCTTAGGAGCCATTGTAACCCATAATAATGCCAACTTATGAGGTTGCACTTTGCACATTCTTCAGAAAACTAAAGGAACGGTGTAGAGAAGTTGACAATGTCTGTCTTGGTTCCACTCTCAAAGCCAGTTTTTGTAAGTGTCCCCTTTTAGTTTAGATGTGTATTGTGCTTCAGATTCTTAAAGGCCGTTTTCTTTTTTGCAGAAACGCAAGCGCAGGGAGAGGGACGATGCGGACGCAGTCAGTCTATGCAGCTTCGACTTCAAGGTAAGAAAACCAGCAAAACAACATCGGGCAGATTTGGCACAACCGATTTATCGAAATGCACAAATCAAGAGGTCTTGTTTTTTAAAATTATTCCCTGAAGTCAGTCTGTCCACAAAATGCCTCAAAACAACAAAGTCTGATTATAACAACATCAAGAAAGAAAAAAATCCCCCCCATGCCATATTTGTCAGCAAAATCAAAGCCATTCTGCACAAGATGAAATCACTTGTTTATGGCAGAAATCAAAGCCTTTTAACAGTAAACTGGAGGAATTTAATCTTCGAAAATCTTTCCACTGATAAGCCAAAAGGTCATTTCTCCCTAAACTGTAAACTTTCCATAATAACTGTCAGTAATTACCCTCATTTCAGCAAGGGCTTAATTAAGACGCGCTGCTGTGTAAACTAACAAGTTGACTCTGAATTTGACTCTGCACCGATCTTGACTCCTCTCTAGTTTATTTTTGTACTTTTCTCTTTCTGAAAGAGAATAGTTGATTTAATACAAATCCATAGCAATCCAATGTTTTTTTTTAAGTTTAGTAAGAGGTCGCACTGAGCACACCCAGATCCTCTGTACTTTGACAGACAGGAGAACAATATAACTGAGATGACTTTCATCAGTCTTGTGCCAACGAGATGAGAGAGCTCTGATTCACCAGAGCCTACATGCCTTAAGGAATGGAAAAAAAGCTGGCGAAGGTTATTGCTCAACAACGTCTCATAACAAAATGCCCAACATTTGCAAATGTATTCTTTTTAGTATAGTATTGTTGCTAGACTGTGAGGTTATAAACCATAGATAGATCCAATGAAGGAAAAGTCTTGCAGGTTTGGAATGACTTGAAGAGTAAGGCCTCAATGCCTTCAATTCCAATCTTTGAAATGTTTCAGTCACACGCAGACTATTCTAGAGTGAAACTTGTTTCAACAAAAGTCCCTTCCCCACAGCACACCTTTGAGAATGCATATTTGGGGAGGTGGGGGTTTTGTACAATTACCTGTCCTGCAGACACCCTTTTTATTTTCCTCTGCACTCCCCTCAGGGCCTTGTTTTGATTAACTTACTTTGTCATCCTGAGACTGTCAAATTGAGATTTGCTAAATCAGATTCTGCTTAATGCAACTGCTGCGTTTGCACAATCAAACTAAGAAGCGTCAATGCTGTCTTTAAATGGTCACAGTTCAAGTTCTTACTCTGACTAATTTAACTTGCGTAGCTTAACGTCTGATCCGATTCAGATCGGATTGCGATGTGTTTAAGTCTGTGAGAATGAGAAGGAAAGAGTCTGCATGCGTGTGTGGGATGTGTCCTGACTCTGTTGTGTGTCTGGACAGAGGGGTGTGTTATTAGTTACCTGCTCTGTTAGGTGGCAACCACCTCTGTTGAGAGTGCGTTGACTCAGTTAGAGTTAAATATACTTGAGATCAGGATGTGTATGATTTTTACCTGTTTTTCTGTAGATGGAGTTTTGGTGGCACACTAAAATAAGAAACGACTAAAAAGCTAATTACGGTTCCATGCTTTTAGCCAACCCACTGTAATAGTAAAATTAATGTTAATGTGCCACTAGGGCTGCAACTAACAATTATTTTGATAATCGATTAGTTGGCCGGTTATTCTTCCGATTAAAAAAAAAAAAAAGGCCAACTGAATGCTATACATACAGAACTTAATTTATTAGACCACCTATCATAATAAAGAGAGAACACAAATATTTTAGGAATCTGTCAAAAAATTATTTAAATCTAAAAATGTTAGTCTTTTATTGGGCAAATAACAAACTGAAACAACCAAATAGTATTAATTCCCACTATGACAAAAATGGCCTCCTATGCCTTGCAACAGCTTGCATTCTTGCTGCCATTATGTACTTTTTGACTGTATTTGGGTATCTGAAAAAATAACAATATGAAGCGCTCTGCCGTTCTTTCATAGATAACAGCAATAATTATATTATAGCATTAGAAATAGCTTACTATTGTTACTAAAGAGCTTACGCATATTGGAGGACTAACCAATACAGAAAGCTAAAAAAATGACTGGTAATCACCAATGCTGTTAGTTTAGAGCAGCAGTGGCACAAACCTTACATCATTTGGTAAAAACCTTACATAAATGTGTTTTAATAAATTTGTTAAGCACTGTATAGTGAATATAGTTTAAATCTCTATTCCACATTAAAATAATAATAAAGACGAATAAAAACACAAACTCAGTGTTAACCAACAGGTAAGAGTAATGTTCTGCAGGAACACGCCTTGACTGATCACAGTCACGTGTTACGGTCATTTTGGCTATGAAGCGTCTGATATTTATATTCAGAATCACACGCTGTTATCCCAGTTCCTACTCTCATAAAATACTTCGCACAGCATGTTGACTTTTAAGTCTTAATTTAACTTTCAACAGATATTTCAGCACAATGGCACAATTTTTGCGCTGAATAGCCTTTTAACTGTCTCCCTCTGTGTTCCGTCTGTCTGACGTGCGTGCACGCCGCTCATTCCGTATTTAAACTTAACACAGACTGACAGGATGAACCCTTATGCAAAAATGGAAATGCTTGCGTGAATCTGTGACATTTGTAGATAAGGATATGACCGTAAACTGAATGTTTTTGCACAGAGGACACACACGCATCTGTCAAAGAGCCTGACAGGGCAAGCCATTACGCTAATGCATTAAAATAAAGAATTCTCATGTTTTGGGAAGCTTGGATCACGAAATTCTCCCGCAGCATCTCATTCCGTTTCCTCCACTATTTTTAGATGCATTTTGTCGATAGAAATGTGTTATTCAGTGCTGTAATTTGAGCAACCGGCTGAAGTTGGACGTGCACTGTGGGCAGACCCGACTAATCTATAATGAGAATCGTTGTCGATGATTTTCATTATCGATAATAATCGATTAGTTGTTGCAGCCCTGTGTGTTTTACTGCACGTCATATTATAACTTAACAAGTTTAGATGTATCTGTTTTGGTTTCAGCTTCTTTATTTATAAGAGGATGTTGCAAATGACTATCAGGAACTGAGATAGATTGTTATAGAGAGTTTGCCTTAAAATTAAAAACTTGCCATCAAGCAATGGAGTCAACTACTTTCTTCAAAATGTCTTTTTTGTTCCACCGAAGAAATTCATACAGGTTGGAATGTCACGATTGTGTGGAATATTGACATTTTCATGATGGTTTGCCATATTTACATTTTGTAAGCATCATGGAGCATCGTATCACGGAAGTAAAAAGGCAGATAAGATCCCAAACAGAAGATGAATGAACGGGTGTGGGCCATGAAGTAGAGATGGCAATTGATTCTAGAGAAAAACAGTTGGTGTCCTGTGTTGATGTACACCTACACATTTAGACGTCACACTCCTACTGCCTACTCCCAGTACGGGCTTGTCTTGTAACCACACCTTTGTTACAGTAGATGCGATTTCCTCCAACATTTATAGGAAACCGAAAGCTTTCAAAAACTCGGACAGAAGAGGTTTTATCGTAAGATGTTCTTTATGTTGCTAATCAAAATCTGTGCAAGTATTGATAATGCATTCTAGAACATCCAGCCACGAAGAAATACAATTAGAAATTCCATCACAGTCACCTGAACTGCAATACTATTGAATTATGCACCAGGGGGCAGCACTACGATCCTCTGCACACCTTTCCGCTCGCTGCCTATGCAACAGAGGGTTTATCAGATCGTAGCAAGTTAGCTCACATTTTCCTGTTAGGCAAGCTCGCACACGGCCTGCCTGAAGTGAGTCAGTCTTGTGTGCTGGTGTTTAGCACTAAAGTAGGAGTGCTGTGTTTGTGCTTCACACCCAGATGTCCAGCTGTCATGTGTCGAGGTGTTAGCCCACAGGGGGTGCAGGCTGAGCCAAGCACTCATGCAATATGACTACCACACCTCTCGTCAAAACACGCAGAGAACCATATGACAGCATCTGACCATGGGATGAGCAATGAAGGAACCCTGTTATTGATTTCACCCACACAATCTTCGATTTTTAGCTATGCATATATCATATATATACCATTATGTGCCAAGTAGTCACACGATTAAAGCCATTAACTGCTGCTAAATTGGTTATAAACTGATAGCACCAACATCTAATATACTTATGGCAAAGATGGGTATTATTAAAATGATGTATTCTAAAAAAATTGTTTTATATGTATTCATCAGCAAACACTTTTATCCAAAGCAACTTAGAATACAAATTATTTATAATGAGGAAATTACATTTAGTCATTTAGCAGACGCTTTTATCCAAAGCGACTTGCAAATGAAATAACATGACAAGTGTTAGCAATACAAAGTTTCAAACATTATCCAAAATAGTACAATTTATTAGTGTAACTAAAAATAAAATATTTGCGCATACAAATTTTAAATACACTGTAAACTGTACAATAAAAAAATTATATACACCATTTTACACAAGTTTGAAAAAACTGGAAAAAAGTACATATCACAAAAATGTTTTAAGCTAATTTCACTCGTTTAGTACCACCCGCTTGACTTGTATTGGTAAAATGGATGACATTGGTTAATGTGCCATATTACTATGTTTTACTGCAATTCACATTATAACTTCACACACGTTATTTATCTGATTTTGTCGATTAGTCATCTAATTTATGTTGTGCTTTCAGTTTCTTAATTTATAAGAGGATGTTGCAAATGCTGTTCTGAGGAACAGAGAAGGATTGTTAAAGGGATGGTTTACTATAAATCGAAAACCTTGCAATTTCCTCACCCTCGTGATGTTTCAAACCCGTATGATTTTTTGTTATTCTGTGGAACACAAAGAATGATGTTTTAAAGAGTGTAGTTAGTCATTGTCAATGTAGCTGGTTTTGGTTTTAAGTACACTTACAATTAAATTAGTTAGTTGAACAATTTTTTTTAAGTACGTAAATGTGATTTTTACACACACTATGAAAATACACTGATTAGTTGTGAAAATAGGCAGTGTAATGTTTTGAATAATAGAATAACAATGTGTAAACTTAACGCAACCTCATTAGCAAATAACCCTGCTTCCGTTTGACCCGTCCACTGAGCAGTGGAAGGTGTCCCGATCCAAATACACTAATGCATGTCCTGTTTCACACGCTTGTATTGACACAGGAGGGTGAGCTTAAGAGACTGCACATCGTTCATCTCCATTTGCTTAGCACGCATCCCAACGCTTTCACACTTTTTAACACAAATCTCTCTTAAAACGCACCGTCACATGCTAGTCCGTTTGCACAGCTGAAGTAATACCTCTGCTGAGAGTGTGGGAAGGTAGCAGTAAAAAGATTTGGGTCTGTAGTGAACAATAGTGCTAGTGGATTTTTGGTCACCCAAATGTGGAGGTCAATGGCTGTGCGGTTTTGTGTTTGCTGAAAAAAATAGAGAAAAGCAGCTTTTGTTAAGCAGGATTTGTTTATGGCGTGGTCTGGGTCAGTTTCTAGTTCGGACCAGTGAAACTTCTTGATTGATCAGAACTCCACACATACCTCCAATACACAGACAGCCACCAATGCACTGTGTGCGTATGACCCCCTCAGCCCTGATTGATATTGTAATTTATCACCCCTCACCCCCACCGATGAGTGGGTGATAATGTCCCAGCTCTTCATTAGGTAGATATCAATGCAAATATGCCTGTACTTTACACCCTTCATGAAACTCAAAGACATACACAAACCAATCCACATTGCAAACAGAAACGCTTTCACTCACCCCAATACTAGACTGTTTTGCATTTAATCTTAAAACTTTTAGTGCAAACTGGGGAATATGGGAGGTTTGGTTGCTTATTTTGTTTAATGTCCAAAATTACTTTAATTAGGGTTAAGTTTTTAAAGCAGAAAATGAGTTTATAAAAATGAAAAGGATTATTTAATAAAAAAAATTGTTTACAAATTGTTTATAAGCTTTCCTGCTTTGTGGACCATGAAATGTTTTGATAATACATTTCTGATTCGGTAATATCTAGTAGACTAAATCTTTGTTCATATGAGGTTGCAGAGATAGTCAGGTTTTCTCAGACTTTATCTCTTCAGATTCTTTTACATATCCCCTCCTCCACAGTCTTTCCATTGGTTAGTTTACATCCGGACTCCGCCCCTTTCAAAACTCTGTATATGAGCACTCCCTACCCCTCACATCCCTAGAACAAAGTTAGAGATAGTTAGAGTACACACACAGAGTGTGTTTAGAAGCTAGAAAGCTCCGCTCAGGCGGGCAATCTAAGGTTAGGGGGACGGTGAGGTTTTCAGACCCCTTATGTTAATCACGTATTTATTTAAGAATCACTTGTGGATTATTGCCGACCCTTGGAAATAACAGAAACCAACCAGTGGATTTTATTGAAAGAAATGGTGGCTTACGATGAACCCTGTGTGGTACCTATCAAACGGACTTTACAGAAGATAGACTACCAGAACCAGATTTACAAAGAACTTGAGGTGAGACCCAAAGGCGATTAATCACAAATTCTGTCCTTTTGTTTCTTTTGCTTCATGATAAAAACATGTTTGAGCTCCTTTGCTTTCTTTATCAGCCAAGTCAGAACCTTGCCCTGTTGTTATCTGGTACACACACTTGCCTTTAAAGGAGTAAGAACTACAGGTGTGTTTCTCAAGGGTGTGAGACTTGAGTGAGTGATCGGCAAATCAACAAGGCTAAAGGTCTTCTTAGCTAGAGTCATTGAGTTACTGGTTTAAATTTTAACTTTTTTTAATAGTGGGGGCTAAATGTGCCTATACAGGAAGTTTAAAGCCTTTGTGTTTGGCTTTACACCGGAGCAAAAGTTTTGCAGGCATATTAATGATTTGAGGAACCCCTCAGGGCTTTTATTTTGAAGGTGTGAGATGCAGAGATGAAGAACATTCCAGCTGTCTGAAAGCAATCATAGCCCAGGTGTGCTTGAGCCCTGCTCTGAGTATTTAGAAATGCATTTAAGACCCAGAAAAAACTGGCTGCTATTCCTACTTGCGGTTTCAATTCGGATTCGGAAGTGGCCACAGAAATGGTTTAGTTGTCGGGAAAGCTAAAGCAGAAGTAGCAAATTATGAATGAATCAGGAGATTTTTAGGAAGTTGTGGCTCAAGGCTGAGGGACATTAACTAGAGCTTGGTTCCCCTCATAATTTATCACAAATTATTGTTTGTTTGCCAGGTAATAATTTATGGCAAAATGCCATAGACTTTTCTTGTTTTTATTCACATCTAATAACAAAAGACTAACTGTACCCCTAAAAGAAAATCTTTTGCATTTTTTGAATTAAAAAATATTATTATTTATTATTTTACTTCATTTTCCATTACTTTTGGGGGTTATTCCCAATGGAACCTTTAACCATCATTTAGCCAACTTCTAGTGACAATTTTGTCCCCAATGTACAGCTAAGCTAACACTCACATATTACTTAGCAGTAGTCTAAACACTGGTTCCTGTGGGGAGGCTTTCCCTGCTAAGTTCTCCCAATGAACCTCTCCCAGGGTGTCCCTAAGAGTCAACACAGCCAGAAATAGCCAGACTATCAGTCTATCTGTTTGCCTACATGTTGCTCTTTCCACTAGATAATCTAGAGTAAAAAAAAAAAATGGTTTATTATTGCAGGGTTTTCCTAAACAGCAGGAACACTGCAATAGGCAGCACCAACACTGTGATTATTTGCTTAGAGCCAGTGATGGCTTACACAGGTACGGCTGTGCTCATTTAAATTCAGTTTTGAGCCAGACTGCTTCCTCTGCGGTCAGTCTCCCCAACATCTTGTGTTTTTGGCCACCGGTGGAGAAGGTTCAGTTGTGGTCTTCATGTTTACTTGCATGATATGTTACAGCAGAGGAGGGGCAGGCAGGCGGATCTGGGGGGCCAAGTCCAGTTGGGCTTGGGCCACAGTTGCAGTTCCTGCTAAAATAAAGTTGTAGAAGATCTGCTCAGCAGCTGTCTCCGCTGGTCGGAGGAATGATTCCTTGGTTTCACTTTGCCAAGATGAGAACAACACATCCTTTTTTATATACTTTCAGCAGCTGGAAAACTATCCAGCACTGGAAAATCAATTGAAATGTGCATTTTTTAAAAGTGCAAGCACATAGTGCTTTTTGTTCTCATTGTTTGAAAGACGCAAACACATTTTTGACGACAAAGCTCACATTGTTCCAGGAATGGTAAGAAAATGTTTCAGTCAGATCTCTAGAGTGTAGGATCAATGTCTCAGATCTCCTTTGCTTTGATCCCCCCCCCCTTCTCAGGTCTGTTGAAGTTGGCTGGAGGCCCAGTCATTATGGATGCATGGTTTGAGAGTGCTCACCTCCCCCTCTTCCAGGGGATTCAGGTGTGCCTGTCTCTCTCACGCAAGGGCTACAGGGCCTGCCTCAACACGAAGCCATAACACAGCTCTTAATGGGGGAAATGAAATGGAAATGGGAGAGGAAAAGAGTAGAAGGGAGTAGAGTGCACCTGTTTAAAGTCCTGGGTCAAATCTGTAACTCCCCGTGGTGGTCCATCTGACCAACATAAATACACACAACCAACAGCTCTTAAACTTCTCCTTGAGAGAGCACATTTGTCTCCGTTAAGTGAACAACCATCCTGATCAGGGGGGCCTGTTTGCTATAGTTAGGCTATGTTGTCCAGTGTGTGTGTGGGTCATCAGTGTGGGACAGCTGACTGAGGTCTCCTACATTCCAGTCATGCCTCTTGAACCCTGAGTCTCCAGGGTTGCAGTCAGAGAGGAGTCTTTGTATGTGTAGGTATATATATATATATATATATATATTATTTATTTTTTTTGCTGAGGGGGTCAATCTCACGTGACTGGCATAACAGCTGCTGCCTCCAGAGGCTGAAGCTTCCGGCTAGCTGTCTGTCGCCCAGGAAACACCAATCACCCTGACCTCCGGTTGACCCCTTCACACCCGCAACAGTGGAGAGTGTATCTAGTGACTCAAACGATAGCCTCTGTTTATGTGAGGCAGCAACTTATGCTCCATTCTTGATTTTTAGCCTCCTTGTGTTGGCAGTTGTGCAGTTAATGAAGCACTAGGGAATCTGTTGTGGTCAGTTGGGGATGATTAAGTTTTAACGTTTAATTCCATCCTTGTGTTTCATAGGAACCCTGTACTAAGCGTGTGCGGCCTCTTGGCCGAGTGACCTCGCTGGCGAACCTCATTTCTCCCGTGAAGAATGGGGCCGTCCGACGCTTCGGCCAGACCCTCCAGGCCTCGTTTCGGGGCGACGGGCGGTCTCCGGGCGTGCCCCAGCAGAAACCCTGCAGCAAGGCCGCGGCTCCCACACCACCCAAGCGACGAAACAGCACGCTCTGGTCCGAGACCCTGGACGTCCATCAGAAAGGAACCTTTTCCACCAAAGAGATTAAGAGACAAGAGGTGAGTACAGTCAGAGCTACGGAATCCAGACAGCACCGAAAAGCCTAGACTATTAAATCCACTTTCAGTCCCCCTGCCAGACGCTACTGAATCAGGCCTGTGCGACTTATTAAACCCAAAAGGCCTGGGGCTTGGAAAGCGCCCTGTTCCTCCTCTCGCTCTGTTTTTATTCTGCCTCGCTCTACCTCTCTCGGTCTGGCTGTGTTTTTTTGGCGTGTGTTCTTGGCACGCAGTGGAATGGAGCTGAGAGAGTCCGGCTGCATTCTGGCGTCTAAGAGTCAGACTTACAGTGCTAACACTGACTGGCTGGTCTGACGCACAAAGCCCCACCTCTCATTCACAACTAGACCTAGTGTTCAGACATTACAGCAAATTGTGAGCCCCCCAAATATTTCCCACCAAAGGGAGGAATCAGACAGATATGTAGGGGGCTTGACTAAAAATACCCAAACAGTTTTCTTGGTTATGAATGTGACTTTTCTGTCTCTCTAGGCTATTTTTGAGCTGTCTCGAGGAGAACAGGACCTGATTGAAGACCTGAAATTAGCCCGAAAGGTTTGTCCATTTCAAATTTTTTTTGTTAGAACATTTAAAGCAAACAGACCGAATAAGTTCTTGGCTGTGCTTTCAGAGTCAGATACATTGGCTCGATTTCTTTCTCCATTTATAGCCAAAAATGTCTCTCCCTGTAAAATTGGAAGCTGCTATTATTTACTCATCATTTCATTTTGTGTGTCCAGGCGTACCATGGCCCGATGCTGAAACTTTCTATCATGCCTGAGGAGGAGCTGACAGCCATCTTTGGAGACTTAGATGCGTATATTCCTCTTCATGAAGGTGAATATTGTACACAACACCTTATTGTTTTTAATGAATTTGACGACAAGCAGTGCTAACTCATTCTTTACCCAATCAGATCTTCTCGCTCATTTGGCGAAGGCTACAGGGCCAGATGGCACAGTGGGACAGATCGGCAAGATTGTTGTGGACTGGGTAATTATCTATCTCTTGATTGTCTTTTCATTATTATGAAAGGCATGCTAACATTGTTAGATTATTAAGACTTTAACTCTCGCTTTCCTCCACAGCTGCCAAGGTTAAACGCATACAGGGCGTATTGCAGTAACCAGCTGGCCGCCAAAGCCTTACTTGACCAGAAGAAACAGGACCCTAGAGTTCAGGACTTCCTACAGCGCTGCCTTGAGTCACCTTTCAGCAGGAAACTAGACTTGTGGAGCTTCTTAGACATCCCTCGTTCACGACTGGTCAAATACCCGCTTCTCCTGAAAGAGATTTTAAGACACACACCACCAGATCACCCAGACACAGCAAGCCTTGAGCAGGCGGTAAGAACAGACACAAATCTAGCAACTGTAGGCTTTCAAATGGAGTCGTTTAGGTGACATTTGGTGTTAATGCTGCCTTTGTTCCTTGTCTCCAGATAAGCATTATTCAGGCCGTGTTGGCTGACATAAACATGAAGAAAGGGGAGTCCGAGTGTCAATACTATATCGATAAGCTGGAATATTTGGATGACAGACAGAAAGACCCTCACATAGAGCAGTGCAAGAGCCTGCTTTGCCATGGGGAACTTCGCAACAAAAGTGGCACGGTGAGTTTTGTCTTCAATACAAACACCCATAACAGCCCAAACTGCTGGGGGCAAATCACTGTTTTTTTATTGGCTTGAAATATAAACAAGCCACCATATTCCAAATAAGGCCATTAGAGGGAAGGAACTGGCTCTCTTTGTCTCTCAAACACATGACACAATGACAAGAGAATCTTTGGGAGCGCCAGGAGAGAAAATTGTTAATATTTGCAAATCAGCTCAACGTTCAAACAACACGTCATTAACCAGATCTCTCTTTTTCCTTCGCCCTCTTTTTAGAAGTTGCATGTGTTTCTCTTCACGGAGGTTCTGATCTTGACCCGGCCTGTTACACGGAACGATCGGCATTGTTTCCAGGTGTACCGCCAGCCAATCCCAGTGCAGGATCTCGTTTTGGAAGACCTGCAGGACGGAGACGTCCGCACGGGCGGCTCATTCCGAGGGGCCTTTAGTAATGCAGATAAAGGTAAGGTTAATGACGCTCAACGTCAAGCTGATCACACATTTTCGTTTTGTCATTTCTTGTTTCCTTTTCCTCACTGGAATATCTTTCCCCCCCTTTAGCCAAGAACATCTTCCGGGTACGCTTCCAGGACCCATCTCAGGGCCAGTCCCACACACTGCAGGTCAATGATGTCTTCAACAAGCAACAGTGGCTCAACTGCCTCCACACTGCCATGTCGACCCAGAAAGATTTGCCGCTCCCTGAGAGCGAATCCTTGTCCACCCCTGCCAGTACTGACGTTTGCACCAAACGCCGCTCGTCTACCGTCTCTGCCATCATCCATATGGAAGAGATGGATGAAAACTGTCCACGGGCCGCGGCCTCTGCCCCTTCTTCCCCCAGTTCTGAGGAGCCCCCCAGCCCCACGCCCTCCGCAACCTCCACCCTCTCCTCGTCCTCTTCATCGTCTTCAATTTCCGCCCCCTTCCAGCCCCGCAAATCCAAAAAGGACAAGCGTTCAATCTGCTCTTTGGGCAAGAGAAAGGAGACCATGGTGTAAAGACTAAGCTATCCCAGGGTGCACATGGAGGGGCACTGTGCGGAGGACTTGTATTTATGTGTGTATGGACTGTGTGTTTCTACAGCAGTGTTTTTGTTACTGTCCACAATGGCAGCTATTATTACCAAATCCTCCCCCCCCCCCCAAGACCCTCCCAGGTCCATGTGGGCCGCACCAGTACCAGAAAGACAGTATTCGTGAGGCGACTGTGTGGATCTCAAGGGATTTAAGATTGAAGACATCCCGCACACTTTAAATCACCACGTTGATTTGAGTGAAAGCGCAAGATCACACATCTAGTCTTTTTTTACTGTTAGTTTGGTCATGTTCTGAGTTTTATTTTATTAATATTGATTTTTTTTTCTGGTAAAGTTTTACTTTTGTAAAACTTCAATAAGATATTTACTGTAGCTCTTTTTTGTTTTTATTAAAAGCACTGTGTTTAGCTTTTAGATGGGAAGAATACCCACTGAGAAAAAAAGATGAAATATCGAAAGCAATGAATACTTTGTAAAAGTCTGATTCATAGCTCTACTGGAAGACAAGTCTTACAAGTACATTCCCATTAAACAGATGTTTTATCAGCTCCATTTTTTATTTAAATCAGAAGGTATAATTATCAAGACAAAATGCTACGTTTTGTAGCAATGTGATTTCAAACGGTCCAAATGGAAAATTTGCTATTTTGTTCATGCAAAAATCAAACCTGAGCCATAAGTTTTCCACCCCCCAAAATGATGGATGAATATTTCAATGTAGCATCTTGCATGGAGCTTTACTTGTTGAGTCCTGCCTGTATTATCATGAGGGCCCAGTGCATGTACATGCTTGTCAAAGCAGAACGTTTTTGTAGAAATGGACTGTCGGGTAGAAGAAATGTTGAATGAAGGCTTGAGAAATGTTGATGTGAGATTTAGGAGGAAACTTTGGAATAGAGTTGGATACGACTAGATGGACTTGATGATTGGCGCTACTTTATATTAGCAACCTTTCATGGACATTGGTTTGCTGTTATTTATATTTTTGTAGTGTCTTCATGAAGTAGGAAGGTTTGATACACTGGTTTAAAAGCCAAGATGTTGTTTTGAGAAGGAAAATGAAAGTATGTTTAGCAGAATGAACTGTTTAAAGAAGGTTAAAGTATGTTACGACATTTTGAAGTTATGACCACTTCAAAATGTGTGTAAAGTTTGTAAATGAGAAGGGATGTACATTATTGAGAAGGTCTGTGGTGGCCTGTATGTACAGTATGTGGTTTAAAAATCAACTATTAAAATAACAATAAAGGTCTGTGTAAGATTTGCATCTGACAACAGTGTTCTTCTCTTTCTTCTGATGTGAATTACTGCTCTCCACTACAACATAAAAACAGTTTTCCAAAAGGCATGCGAGACATTACAAAACCTAAACTTATAACACATGCCGATGCGATTATAATAGAGCGATCTTGAAATTGTTTCCATAAATTCCAGGTAGACAGGCACTCAATAAACATACAGACACAAATTCACCCATACGCAGGTTAATTAGTCGCACAACTTCTGTGTTTTTCTCCGCTGACAATGAATCACTCAAAAACTCTTTAAACAAATCCCCCAATGTGGGCGACATGCCCGAATCATCTTCCATTTTTAGCTTTTGGATGATTTTCATACTCTGAATCTGTGTCTTATCCAGTTTCACTCCCTAAACCCCCTCTCCATTTCATCTAGAACTTGGCAGCTGCATAAAGTAAGTACGTCTGTATTAAACAAATACCTTAATTCATCTCCTTGAACCCCCTTCACTGATGGTATTTGCCTCTGGTAATCTCTTTAGTGGGAGGCCCAAAACAAATGAGCTGTCAGGAGTCACTTAGCACGTCCGCTGACACGCTTTGGAGTCTGGATTCGAATAACACACGATCGCTTTGTCTGTCGGTCAATCAGAGGGCTTGCGTGTGAACATTGACGACAGGTCTAAAGAATGCAATCGGTTCTTGTTTAAAGCTAATCTCAACCAATGAGTTCATGGATTGATTTTATGTGCATTAAGTCATTTGGCTCTTGGATGCTCAAAATGGCCTTTCTGTACTTGGGTTCAGGTTTTATGGAGAAATTGCCTCATGTCTGCCTTTTAGGTGTAACGGAATTCTCAAAACGTTCGTTCATTTTGCCCGAGGAGGCTGCCTGCTGTTGCCGATTTACTTTAATACACACTAATAATGTAGACACATATCCTCTCCAGGGTCAGCGAATGGTCGTGAGCATTTACGAGCGAGTCGGGTTATCATAAAGAGGGTCTGTATTGTGAAGCAGCACTCAACATTGTTCCTCACTGTACGGGAGGAAACACAGCATTTATTGAGTCTACTGGGAGGAAGTCAAACAAACAGATGATGGTCAGTTTACAACTGCGAACAGACAAAACATTTACCAGTAATTGAGTCCATCCAGAAAGAGGTTTGGGGGAGGATGACCGTTTCACAAAACCATCCTTAATTTAACAACATTTAGATCTAATTTTGTGTGTGAATATGACCTGGCATTACACTAACGAAGACCTTGAAGAGCGCTACATATCGTCTAAACAGCCACTTGAACAGTCGCTGAATTAGCACCTACCCCCTTAAGTCTCTAAACAAATGTAAGGACTCTTGGCTGCAGAGTAGATCATATGATTACATGAGTGAATGTGTCTTCACTGTGTCTCTCTTAGATGATTGGGTTATGTAACGTTTGACAAAGACTAACAGAGTTTTAATCTTGCAATAAGAAGCGAATAGGTTAACGTCTTCATGTTGTTGCAGGTAGTGATTGAGTCAGACAAACCTCAGGTGTAATAGATCTTTGGTTTGGATCACATCTTCATGCATTCAGGAAATCAGATCTTGGTGGTGTTTTTTGAGATAACAAATGGTCAGATGTAAAATGGTAATTTTATGATTACTTTGAAGCAATGAAATTGCTTTTATACACAGTATCACCTTTATTAACCTTAATGCACAGCAGGATGACAAAGCTCAGATGTAGTTTGGACGACTTTTTTTGTTGTTACACACATAGTTTGTTTCTGAAACATGAAAATAGGGAACTGACACACAGTATAGAGGCAGAAAGGCTTCAAGGCACATCCAAATTCATTGGTCATCTAGCCTAATAAGACGGTTTTTGCCATTTTTCCAGTATTATTCCATTTCTAGCAACAATAATTGTTGTAAATATTTTATTGGCTACTGAATTTGCTTTAGATCATTAGCTGCAAAGTCATGCTGACTTGGAAGCCTGTTTCAACCAGTTTAATTTGGCAGTATGGTCATATACATATGTTAGGTCATTGACTTTATTCTCTTTCAGACACGAGCGTAAACAAAAGGCCTCGATATGTAGGACAAGCAGCACAATATTTATTTTATCATCGACTCTGCTGTCTTATCAGTAATTTGAGTTAAAGACTGACTGACATAAGCTTGCGTGCACATACTTAGCACTCAGATACCCACTCTGGTACACGTTGAATGGTCTTTGTAGAAACAGCATGACTTCATTCACCCAGAGGTGCTACAGAGAAGAATAGCTTGACACACAAAACCAGCTTCCGAACTTAAGCAGGGAACTGATGTCAACTTCTTATTAATGCTGTGAATCACACGCTACTAGTCAAAGATTAACTTCCTATTTATCATCCTTCCTATTTCTAAATTGTTCATATGCTACATCATGCTCAGGGATAAAGCCCTATGTAAGCAATGACCTCATGTTGATATATATATATATATACACACACACACATGCTCGCTGCATAAGTTAGAGCCGTAGTGTTTATGCACATGACCATTGACGGCCATTTTGGCATAACCAAGATTACTGTCTGTCTATGTAGGCAACAGGCATAGAAGTACAGGCAGCTACATGAAAGCATGAATGAATGAATAGTTGAATGCATCCATGAATGAATGACTGAAATGGCACGTTAAACACACACACACACACGTATTCATATGGGGACATTCTATTGGTGTAATAATTTTTATACTGTACAAACTGTATTTTCTATCCCCTGACCTTACCATAAGAACCTCATGGAAACCTTTCCTCATGCATGGAGGCCCAAAAAAGGTCCCCATAGGGTCAAAATATACTGGTATGACTATCCTTTTTGGGGTCACTATTGGTTCCCATCATGTAGAGAATACCAGGTACACACAGACACATACACACAATATCTCTGGATATATCTCTGGTCCTTCTGGCTTCCAGGCCATAAAGTAATAGGGAATTTATAACATCTCTGGTGTCAGCAAGACTTCAACTTGTCTCAACCTTCTGTAATTCAAAACTGCAAAATGTCTCAATCCTACAACCAACGTTGTCCAAGACAGAGATAGGTCAAATAGAGTCAACAAGTTTACTCGCTGAAGTGATCAAATCGAGTTGTTCCCAAATATCACTTATTGCATAAATGTGTATATTTGTTTACAGGCTATGATGCCGTAAAATGTGAAAATGTTTCAGTTTATGCAAGAGGATCTATTCCTGACAGGAGTTATGGCCAAACTATGAGTCAGTTCTGTCAGCGATGTGGACAGCGTCGCAGGAAATCTCCCATTCTCAGTTCTCCCTTTTCATGGGTGATTGCGACATATTACATTCCCATCATTATTAATGGTTTAGTTATGTATAAAATTACATTTAGTAGACACTTATGCTGGGGTCTTTCATGCTGCACTACGTGGTTTACACATTTTTATGATTTTAAATACACACGCAACATATGGTTACAGTTATTTCATCATTTAACTGTGTATCTCTGTTTGTTCTCTTGTGCTGTAGAAACTACATTTAATTATCTCAAACTACTGCTGCTTATTGTATTGTCATGCATTGTCGTTAAATCTCAGGGCCACACCTACTGTACTCTCAACTTATGAAACAATTACATAATGAACAGAGCAGTCTTGTAGTAAATTGCTAATACACCAACTGACGCAGTACAATTACTTAAACACTTAATGACCGTGTAGGAGACACGAGATTTGTAAAAAGTATTAAACTGCCGATGTACTTTGTATGTGTGATATTTGTGATCATTTAATTTTTTTTAAACTTTCTTTGGTCACTTTATTTTAAGGTCAAATTGTCTCCACATTAACAAACCATTAACTATGACTTTTAATAATTTGCTGCTTATTAATAATTAGTAAGGTAGTTTAAGTATTGGGTAGGAGGATTAGGAGATGCAGATTATTGTCATGCAGAATATGTGCTTTATAATTAATAAACAGCCAATTTATGCTAATAAGCAACTAGTAAATAGTGAGAATAGTGAGGTACTAAAGGGTTACCCTTTCTTTTAGATATTTGCTAAATGAGTTCTGATGTTTTTTTTCCCATTTATTTTCATAAATGAAAATTGTGAGGAGTCTTTTCTTTCAGAAAGAATTACACCAGAAAGCTAACAGATAGTGTTCAAAACTTGAACACTCACAACATAAAAAAATACTTATTAGAAGGCTATTATAGGACCAAATAAAGCCAGTAAGAGATATTCTCTCCACTCAAATAAACACGGTGTAAGATAACATTAAATAAAACATGCTGATGTAACTTATAATTTTAGCCTTTTGTTTTCCTTCAGGTAAAATCATCAAATGTGTGCATGTTGAGAGTAAATTTAGTAGCATGACATCACTTGAGGAAAGATTTTGATTTGGTAACATCTTACATCACACACACTATTGTCCAAAACACAATGTTCTGCAGCTTCAGTCGAGTGAATTATGTTTTTTATTACAAAAGCAACCAGACACTGCTGTACTTTCATTTCCTCCCAAAATACCTGATGGCTTAAGATGCGGCTTGAGTTTTGGGCTTGACCTTTGGCCTAACGTTGTGTTTTCATCCACCATCATATAAAGTCACAAGGATAAAGCTTTCTATGTCTGTACACAAACAACCAGCGTTCCATCGGGAATAACAAAACGTGCACGTAGCCCTCATCTGACACACACTATCTACCTTGATGTTACCTTTGTCTTATGTAACATAGGCCTACTACATAGATTTTGACTGCATCTGCTAGCGATTCCACAGGCTTGCGAGACTTTGCGTAGAGCCTTATCTTTGGGTAAGAATCACATAAACACACACTCATTGGAGAAAAACAAAATGTGGCCTTCACTGCTGGCTGTGACCCAGAGACTTGTGGGTAGCTTAACATTTAACTTTCCAACTCTTCACAACAATAAATCCCATTCTCTATATCACTTTGAATCAGTCAAATGATTTGCTCAGTCAGCGAACTGGCCTGTTGACCTGAACCACAACACACAGGTCATAATGTTTGGACATGTTCGACTCAAAATCTGTTGTTACATGTACTTAAAATCAGTTTACAAATACTTTTTGTTCATGGGTCAGAAAACTGAAGAGGGATATAGGAATATATCTCAAATAATACAAACACAACATGGTTACACTTTATTTTAAGGTGTCCTTGTTACAGTGTAATAATACATTTAAGTACTAAGTAATATTAATTAACTACGTGTACTTACTATTTGATTAAAGTTAGGATTAGGGTTACTTGATGTAATTATGCCCAAGTTATTGTTATTAAAATGTGTAACAAGCCACATCACATACACAAGCTTTTAATATTAGAAATTATATGCATTTAATAATTACTTGCATCATGAAATGTTGCAATCAATAGAAGTACAATAAATTGTGTAAATGCCACAAAATGGTTTTATGCGTTGATTTAAAATAATAAAAAACTGACATGAAATGCCAAAACATGCTAAGAGAACAAATAAGTCTAAATACTTTAAAAACGCTTTATAGCATGTTGCATTTTTAATGCAATTGCATTTATTTCATCATTATCATAAAATGTCTTCAATGACAAAAATACATGTTTTTCAATTTAATTTTACATAAATAGATTGTCTGTCTTAATTATGCTTTTGTAATGACTTTTTCTTCATTACTTTTCTCCATTACATTCCCCCCAAAGTTCATTCAGATGATTAAAAAGTATAAAAGGTGGCCAACAACAGAAATTCTTCTCACATGTGTGTCTCTGCATCCTTTGCAGAAAGAGTTTGATTTGAACAGTTTGTGTCAGTTTTATGATTGTGTAAGTGCTCATGCAGGGCTGACGGCATCGGCTCATAAACAACAGACATTCGGCTCTTCTTAAAAGCACTTCTGGCACAAAACACACCAAAAACAGACCAAAGCTTTTACGCAGACCAAAAAGGTTCTACGGAAGCTGTGATCAGTGCCAGACCATCCATTAAAATTCCATAGAATTCCTCCTTAGAATCTAAAAATAGTCATTAATTATGCAATTTCTGGAGAAGATTGAGGTAAAGTGCCATATTTAAAACAGAGATGTGGAGATTGCAGTTGTTTGGAGAGATGAGGGTGACTCAGGGACCGGGTGGAGTCGGACAGATCTGTTGATTGAACCAGGCCCAAATCAAACACACGCAGCACTGGGGGGTCTGTTTTCCCTGTAAGAGAATCATTCTCTCTTCCTGTTGAAACAGATTTAAAGCTTTAAACAGAGATGAAGACCCTGCACTATTGTTCTCCTGTGACCTCAGCGTCCACCGACTCCAACCTGTCTGTTCTGTGGGCCCAGAGGGCCTACAAAATACTGGAAAATGAAGAGAATCTCATCGGGGAATATTTTACAACTACATAGACAAACAGCAACCTCAAAGGAATCTTTCCCTTTCTCTCTTTCAGAAACGAATAGTTCTGAGGATCTGAAGGTGCGTTACACAAGTGGTCTGGAGCCTCTTCCAGGCCAACACTCTCAATCTGTCTCATGGACAACATCAAAGAGAGAAGAATCAGTCCTGAAGCTCAAATTATGTGTTCCTGACGTGACCGCAGAACAAAGACAAGACTGAACAGATCTCAGCCATGTCATCAGGTGCTCAGCTCTCTCCAACATGGGTTTGGCTGTAGTGTCTGTCTGTATTAGTCTGTCTTTCCATGTTCTTATCTCCATTTTTCTCCTCCCTTTAAAAAACCGCCATGATGCATCCAGAGTATCTTCCAGCATCTCTTCATCCCAACACAGTCTCTTTTTATAATTGAAACTATCCTTATTATTTTAGTTTTAATCAAACTCTCAACCAGCCAGACAGAACTGAAAATCTGTTTATCTGACCAATCGTAGAATGGAACTGAAAATAATTTACTTTTGTTATGATACTAGTGGGAAAGATAGAGTTATTACCTAAAGCCAAATACCAGAATGGGAACAAAACTTTAACTAGAACTTTGGTTCATCATGACAACCTTCTCAAAGACCTAAAATGTATACCCAGGTCTTGAAACTTGGATGTCTGGTCATTTGAAAAGCCATTTGAGAAAGACATTTCTCAAATATAGAGGACCATAAAGCAGGTATTTCAAACTCCTGGAGGCCACTAGAAGTGGTGTTTTCATCCCGGGACAGTTGACCAGTCAAATGCAAGTGTTTTTACAACCACAATATTTAACAAGTAATGACGCATTTATAGTTTTTCATGCATGAACGGGAGTTTCAGGCTAGTATTTTCCTCATTCCTCACATACTGCTGCATTTAGTGGATTAATGACACTTGAGATAGTGTCCCTTGAGAACAGTTTAATCCTTATATCAGTGTCCAAATCACTCCCTATTTAGAATTTACTGAGTGAACATTTAGTCATCTAATTTGCCCACTGAGATGATGACTGTCAGATCAGACTGACAGTAATGTTACATCCATGATTTAAAGGCCTAGTGTGTGATAAGATGATGCCATCTGGTTTGTTATCAGGGGTTGGCCAGATGATTGTAAATCCAGCGTCTTCCAAGAGAAAGAAAGAATCTGTGTGGTGTGGACTCATCCACCGCTCAGCGCTTGTGTTTGTGGGAAAGTGAGTGTTGTGTCTGAGGCTGCGGTCAGCAGTGAGTGAGCTGAACCGCAGAGTCATCTTCCATGCGCTGAAATGTTTTAGCCTACAGCAGTGATTCTAAGATAAACCTCCCAACACGCATTGCTGGGAAGGCAGATAAGATTCATAATTCTGCTGTCCATGAATCAGTGACCACAGAAGAGCAAACTGTTGAAAGAACACAGAGATGACCAAAGCAAATCAACAGACAGACAAGAACAGAGGGCAAATCAATGCACAGTAAATTAAATGGTCAAATAATTAATATAGACTACTGATGAACTCACATAACCTGTCAAGAACAAGCCTGGGTCATGTTTCACAAAAAAAAATAATTAAAATATATTTTTAGTTACATTTATTTATTATACAAAAAAAAATCAATATTTCAATTTTAAAGTACTTATCTTGGTGGTATTTATTATATGCTGCCTTTAAAATCTGAAATGTTTTTAATTTATGTAACAATAAATTATTGTAACAAACAATTTTTTAACTTCAAACTATTAATTCTGTCTTCAATGGTCCATAATATTCCTATGACCAATTTTACAGTTATATTTCAATATTTCATCACTGCTTACAATAGAAAAAAAATATGAAAAGAAAATTGTAATAAGACTTTTTAAATGGTGTTAAAATAGATCTTATTTTTAACACACACACACACACACACACACACACACACACACACACACACACACACACACACACACACACACACACACACACACACACACACACACACACACACACACACACACACACACACACACACACACACACACACACACACACACACACACACACACACACACACACACACACACACACACACACACACACACACACACACACACACACACACACGGTTGTAACCTCAGCATGGCCTTAATATCAAAAGAACAATCATTCAATCATGTATGCATGAAGATGCTGACTTGTAATGGTCAGAAATGAGTAGTATGAGCTGTCTGATGAGGGAGTACAGCGTGTATGACACTATTTTGCACACTAGTGCAAAATAGGGTTTGCGTGTGAAAGGTTCCCCTCACTGGAGCGCTGCCATTGCTCGAAGCACAATTCTGCCTTATTCACCTGTTGAGTCAGCCAGTCACATATATTCTCCAGTTTCCCCTCACACTGCCACCAGACAAAAGACAAACAAAGAAACAGACAAAGAGAGAGTGAGCGAGTCACCACAAAAGAGAGCGAGTGTTTAGAGAAAGAGTGACAAGGTAGAGAGAACAGAAATCTGGATATAGTTAGCAGAATAATCCCAGCATAACTCTTCAACATGATTGCATAACGCCTTTAACTGTTCTCTGACCCGCACACATGCCCGGGCCGTACAAACAGTTTGCCTAAACACTTCAGCATCTGTCCGCACAGTAGCACATTGCGAAGTGTAAACTACAGCAGAAGAGCCTGTTATCTAACCGCTCCTCAGAGCTCCTACGAAAACAATGTCCTCCCGGCTCTCTGGCTCTACAATAACACGACTGAGACCTTCTCAACAACCTTCAGATGCAAACGCAGCAGCCAAAACAGTTTTTCCATCGGTGCCATTCTGGAGAAAAACATGTTTGTGAAGACCTTTAGCAAGTCAATATTATGTCATGTGAGCTTCAGGCTTTAAAAATGTCACCTGAAAACATTTTAAAGCGTATTCTTAAAAGAACAGTTCACTAAAAAAATTACTATCAACTTTTTGTGCTCTCTATCGTCACTCTTACTCTGAACACTCACTCTCTTTTGTCATTTTATAATATTATTTATATCCTGAATTTGATTCATTTATATCCTCAGTGTTTTTTTATTTGACTTCAAAAGCTTAAGTAATTTTGTTACTTTATTTATTACTTTTCTTTAATATATTTCTGTGTAGTTTTATTTTTATTTTACTTCAATTTCAGTCACTAGCTCTTTTCATAAACTTTTTACAGTTAGTTATGGAAAAAAGTTTAACAATTTTATTTTAACTTTATTTCAGTTACCCAAAATGTTTAATACTTTTAGTTAACAATAACACTGATTATAAAACTTATTTCAGTCTTTATGCTTCTAAATTTTAAATATAATTCTGTTACTTGCTGTTTTTTATAACACTATGTGAAATTAGTCGTTTCTGAGTGAAAATCTACACCATTTAAATTTTTATTTCAGTATGTGATATATTTGCAAGTCTTTAAATAACAATGACTTGACAAGAATTTGTGTTTCTCCTTTGGCCAAACAATAAAATAAAATCTATATATATTTTTAGCTACACTGAAATATGGCCATTACATTTGATTACACTAGTATTATAACAGTTGTATATCTACCGCTGGTTTCCTTCCAGCTGGGTAAACACACACACACACACACACTCAGTTTTGACTCAAATTCTGTAAGTTCCGAGATAGCAACCGCCTGTTAACTGCTATTCTGTATCTATATCTAGTTATCTATAACAAGGTGTTTTCCATCCAGGACCCATAACCATATGCCAGACACAAACTGTTATTGTTCAACGTGTAAAATATACAGAAATGCAGTATGCGATGGAGCCGTTCTCTCAGAACTCTTAAACTAGTGGCCCTTATTTGCCAAACATTCCTTTTTGGTAGATTTGGATTTATGAGTTAAAAAGGTGATTTGAAGAGATTGTGAAGCTGCTGTGTTTCTGATCAGACTCAAGATGCTGTATAAGGACTACTGATTCTTCAAGCACAAATTCACATGTTCTGGTAGTTTTTAGCAATCTGCATTTTTTAGAAGCACACAATGGTTTCATATTTCACTTTTGAGGGATTTATGTTGTGAAATGTTGAGAAAACATGGAGGTCAACAAAATAATGTGAACCGCAGACCTTGTTTTACTCTAATCGAAAACCACCTTTCTAAAGTGTTGTTTTAATATTCTTTATATGGTTTTATAATATTTATTAATAGCTTTTTTGTATTTTAAGAACTTGTTACATAATGCTTTTGGATTATCAAAGTGCCTAACATGTTCAATTTTAAAGTGAACATATTGATTGTTTATTAGTAAAAAGCATATTCATGTAAAGCACATATTCTGCATGACCATATTCTACATCCCTAATACCCAATAACGTAACAAACTCCTAATTTGCTGCTTATTAAAGTTAGTAAGGTATTGTTGAGGCAAAAGTCGAAGTTAATGGTTTGTTAATAGCAAAAACTTGACCTTAAAATAAAGTGTGACCAAACATAATTGTATGTGCTTTTGTCATTTTATTCATATATATATTCATATAGAGAGAGAGAGAGAGCTTTATTTTTATTTCAGTTTAATGATTATGGTAATTCAACTTTTTTGCAGTTAGTAGTCAATGCAACATTTCTAAAGTTATTAACATTTACATAACTCAACACAGCAGTGGCCATAAAGGTGTATCCTAACAGATATATTCCCACCTGTAAGGTTAGCCAGGTGTAATTCCATCCGAAGGGACTTTTGGCCTGCGTGCAAAGAGGTCTTTGCTCCCCCTTGCAGAGAACAGACCCGGGGATACGGTGACCTGATTTCTTTGCTCTCAATTTCAAGTGCGATTGCTCAACTTTAAATCTGTTTGTGTCAAAGTGACCTCGATGTCTTCACAATGCAACATCTGCAAGATCTCACAAACACCTTGTAAACAACCTTATTCTGTCAACACAGCTTTGTGGGGATCTGATCATTTCACTCCACAAATTCAGATGAAAGAAGGCCACACCTGAAGTTAAAAGACCATTTCAGAGAACTATACCATGAGACCGTGAAGTCAAAATACATACAGTGAAACGTGAGCTGGTTACAAAGAACGTGTGCGGTTTAAAAAAAGACGATCTCCTCTTTGGAAGGGAACGAAAACAAATGTAATCTAGAATCAACCAGAGGACGTTCCTACAAAATTGAACTTTCCATTTATAGTGGTAACAAACCCAAAATAGATGTTTGCCTAGCATACTGATTATATCTGAACAGATTTACCAATGCATGTCCAAATCGATGTTTAGACTGCAGCCAAACTAGCTTCTGTACTTTACTCTCCTAAAATTAGACAAAGACGGCTGGAAGCAGGGGAAATTATTTAGTCTATGAATACCAGTTAGTCTATTAAAAGCAGTTAAACAGCAAAGGTGGGCCAAACGGGACTCTATCATGCAAGGCCGCGTGTTCTATTGCAACCCTTGATTTTTATGGCTCCACTTGTCATGGGTTTGACTCCGGGATCACCAATGACAAAAAGTACCCATTAAATTGTTGTTTTAGATAAACATGTCTGCTATATGAATGAGTGTAGGTGACCCAAGAACTCTAGAGTCAAACTGGAGGCTTGCACAAGGCTCTTACCCCATTTTGAGTTGGAAAACTAAGTGTAAACAGCACATGGAAGATCACTTTTGTGCCTAACGCATGCTAAACCAAACAGCCTACTTCAGATAACACACTCAGTCTCTCTCTTGCTGTTGCTTTTCCTCGTACTCTGAAGTAAACACACTGAACAACGCATCAGTCTTTGACTTATCAGAGTTTCAGTATCTCACAAACAATGAGCCTCCCTCTGTCCTTGATGGGTGCAACGCTTTGTCCCGCGCTGGCGGAATAAAAACAATAACAGTGTTGCCATGGACACAAACCAACAATTACAACCTTCATGACTCATTAGAATTTTTTAAAAGTCCTTACATGACTAATTCATTGCGAGACCTCGCTGCAGGTACTGATAAGATGATAAATGTACAGCAAAGGATATTTAAAGACTCATCCCTAGATCCCAGAATTATGTTTTCTCATTTCAGTAGATTATGTTGAGGCCAAAAGAAATGACTTTAAAACTTTAAACTCTGTTATCTATTATAGGCCTCTTTAAGTAGAACAAAAGTGCATTTAACATCTTTGAATTCAAACTATCATTCGCCTTAATTTGATTTCAGGCCATATTTCCATTCATGTGGTTTTAAATCCTGAACAACTGAATATTAATTATAATATGAATTCACCTTCTTATTCATAAGATCAACCTGAATATTGGTATCAGTTTTGTTAACTTTAACTACAAGTAAAACAGTTTATTAATATAAAAAGTTACATGAATATTAGAAATGATGTCTTAGAAAATTGAGAAAATAGAAAAGTACTAAAATTACTGAAATAAAACTGAATACAAAAACAAAACAAAAGACAAAAGCACAAAATTACTAAAGGCTACTGAAAATATAAAATAAAGCCAATTCGAAATTAACAAATAGTATAATAGTATCTAGATAATAAAATAACCCTGATAGGTATATTATTATACAGAAGTACATGTAATGTACTTGTTTAAAAAAAATGAACGTGCTTTGAGCGAACGTGTTAAAATATTCTCATCATTCTGTTCTCTCGTTAAATAAAGAATGGGCTAATTAATATAGTCAAACGGTTTTAAAAGGGTTTGAGTTATTTTCAATGTTCATTTATAAGTTATTTATACTCTTTCTCTCCTTTGGCTTGTAATATTTACTTATAATTCTTTAAGCATTGTGGGAACTTTTTGAAATTACCAGTCAGCAACATGTTTAACCCCAGGTCATTCCAGGTGGATGTTTATTTGTAATTAGTCATTTAAATGGACACTTTTTCTATGTTAACTTGCTCCTGTGAACTGCAGTAGTATCTCAATCATCAGCATTCAAGTCTGACAGAATATGTAAAAGGAAACCCCGCCACTTTCTGTTCAACTTCATAAAACTGGTTCAGCGAGACAGCCGTTTCTCTGCTAGCATCCTGGGTGTGGAAGTCCAAAAACAAACCATTTTTCATCTTTTTATCTTACAAGCATGCCATCTCCTTTAGCTGAAAACAATGAGACTACAAGGCTTAAGTAACACAAACAACCAGGCAAGCAGGCACAGATAATTATCTACTACTACTGCTGAAGGCAGAATAAATGTAGTGTTAAAGACCGGTCTCAACAACCAGGCAGTCAGGTGCAGATCACTATCATTGCTATCACAACGGAGGGATGAGTAATCTAGATTTTAAGATCTGGGCGATAGAGAGCACCGTATTCCCCGTTACGAGGGAGTTTTAACAGCTCAAGTCATTCACACACACACGTCTAGTTCCAGCTGCTACAGTAACAGCTGGTGAGTGCCTTACTGCCATCACAGACTCAACAAGCCTCTCAGAGAGAGGAGCACAGGAAGCCCTTGATTAAAGCACTTCCTGTCTCGCTGCCTGGAGCATTAGGGAGCATTGTGGCATTTGCGGTGTCGTTTTTCTTCAAGTGAGAGGGTATATCGGCAGATTAACTTCCTGATGTAGTTTATTAGAGCAATATGAAACCGGTTCTGCTTAGACTACATAGAAGCAATGATGTAGAAACACTGCAGGGCTAGAAGAGGCAGGGGAAGGACTCAAATATCAGGTTCTTAAACTTAGTTCACAGAGCAGGGTTATTATATGAAAACGAAGAGGAATACTATTATTTAAAAAAAATAAATAAAATAAGCTCATCACATGTAAGATTTATTGGAGTCATGTCAGAAAGCACGTCTCATTTTTATGAAGCGAGATGCCAGTACGTTTACTCATACTGATAACAGAGATGACATTAGATAAATTAAATATCAGTGCATCTCATTACTATGAGTGTACAGGCAGACAGGGTCCATTTACATTTTCTGAAAATTAAACCGCTATTGTGTGTCTGGGTCTGGGGTCTGACTGTTATACAGCTTTGGTTCTGCATGAAAAAATTAGGACATTTCATGTCAATTTAAACTTTGTCGTTATGACAGTCAGAGTCAATCTTTTTTTTTATTGGTCATGCAAGAAAGTCTATAGCAGAAGAGATGGGTTACATTTTATTTTGATAATCCACTTAAGACATTCTACGAACTTTGCAACTACACGTCAACTAACTATCATTAGAGTATTGGTCCCGCTTTATATTAAGTGGATTTTACTATGCACCTGCTTAATAATTGCTTCCATTGTCCTAAATTTGTAAGTCGCTTTGGATAAAAGCGTCTGCGAAATGCATAAATTTAAATGACTAAAAGTTATGTAATGTACTTATATTTAAATTAATTATTTGAAACAATGCACTTATTGCATACCTACCTGTTTTTATATTGTACTTATATTGAAAAACCATGCATGTAATTACATCTATAATTGATATCTGTAATTACATTTATAATTAAACTGTTGACCCAAACTCACCCTTAAACCTTCCCACACCACCAAACGTGTGTGTGTGTGTGTGTGTGTGCGTGTCCATAAAATAAAAATGTAAATAATAAATAAATAATTTGAAAATCTACTGAAGTTTTGCATCAAATAGTACATTTCGAAAATGCTAAACTATAAAAACCTTGGTGCAAACAGTGACATTAAAATCTGTTTAAATTTATGTGGAAAAAGCTGTGTGAGTTCAAAAGCGGGAATGCACTGAATTATATTTCACAATCGGAATCTAAAAGGCGCCTAAAACCATATAAGTGTCACATCATAATGTGGTGTACTAGGCGTTGAACTGGGGCCAACATCCTCCTTGTCTTCTTGACTGTACAAGGAGCAGAACGTCTGGGGAGTCTCGGTCTACTTTAATAGTTGTGTCTGTTTTACATTTTGAGTCACTGTCAGATCGGCAACAGATGTTATCGCAGCAAAAGTGACTCAAAATCTAGATCATAATGTCTGCCAGGCAGGAAACTTCTGTCATCGTTTTTACACAGAGGAATCGAATCGCTGGTGTGTTCAACTAAACGACTCTTCCCTGTCACTCTCTCTATCCTTTCACTGTCTGTGTCTCACTCAATCTCACCCTATAGATAACATCATAACATTAGCATATTTGGGCACTTAATGAAGTTTCATCTTGTTCAGTGTTTTACTTTATCTTCGGTAGTAAAGATCAAAGTCTGACTGTACAGCTATAAACTCTGGGTTAATATTCTTATTTGTATATTTATCGGATGATATATACAACTGTGATTAGAATATATTTGAATATTCGATTGGAATAAATGCAACTGTTTGTTGCCTATATGTGGCTGTTTTAAGTCTACTGAAATGCATAAAAACAAACATTTCCGTATCAGACACTGAAACCGAGTTGCATGAAGACGTTTCTGTGACTGTACCAATCTCATAAATATTTAATGAGACGAGTACTGAGGCTATTCTGATTGGTTGTCCAACCTCTTTTCAAAATCTGCCGTTTTAAAAGACCTAAGGTTAAGTGTACCGACAAAAACCATGTAGAGACAAAAGCCAGTCGATTCATTGTAAGCCTCAATATTGACAATACGTGTTTATGCTATTTGAGGGAATGCCTTGTTTTTTGGAACCGGACTGCCCTGTCATTGCTTGTCATTACTTTCCAGTGCTTTGCAGGACTCAAACACTGTTAAATAACAGATCTAACCCTGCAGGAACAAAACTCAGCGTACCATCTATCAATACACCACAGTAACAGAGCAAGTTATTGATGTATTGAAATGGTCTCATATTGCATATAAGGTCACATTGGTATATTTAGACACGCATTACGTGATCATGTCTCAATCTGCACTAGGTTGCAGTGCCATAGGCCTAATTCTAGCCATCTGGTACAGCTGTTCCAGTTAAGCATGTCATCGTAGGTGAATCAGAAATATACTCCTTAACCAATCCCATCTCCCCATGAAACACATTTGGCATATATATATCTGAACAGGGAGTCTACCAGAAAAAAACGAACCTAGCGAATGGATCTTTTATATTTAGATTCTCTCCATGACACTGATGGATGTGTGCTTTATCTGTTGTGACAGTTTCGCTGACATGACATCATGGGTTGTTCTGAGCCGGTTCGGTCACCCGATTGGTTTTCCCTCCAACTTTGTATGCCGTTCGCTCTATTTACTATCGCTTAATCTTTCTGCTGTCTAGCAAACAACAATGAGTCATTTTTGTCTGTATTTGAGCAGATACCGCTGGGGCCGGCAGACCTGTGAAGTGCTTTGTTCAAGGTTTAGCCCTCGTCATTGAGTGTCCAAAAAGATCTAGCATACAATAGGGCTAGTGAGAAAATACAGTTGTGTCAATTCTAATCTGAAAGACAAAATGTTGATAGCGAATTTATCTTTTGAACATGATGGTCAGATACGACACTTATATATACACAAACGTTTACTGTTTTCCAACCTGCTTCTCCTGTTTGGAGTATAAACCAGATTTACAGGACTGAAGCAGCGAGCATTAGTCAAAGTTTGTGGTTTGCATTTGCTTTATCCTGTTTTACCTTCATACAACTCACTGACGTTTCCAGGTGAAATAAACACCAGTGGCAGTAAAACTTCTATTCAGTTTCCTACAAATCAATAAAGGGGAAGATTATCATTAATGTAGTCTTCATTTTCACGTGGTTCTTTGAACAATACTATGTAATGATTTGTAAACTAATACATTCTGACATTTTCTAATATTGAAAACTTGCTCAGTAGCTCACCTGGTACAGTATTGCATTGGTCCATGGGTATGATACGTCGTGATACAAGAACTAGAAGCAAGTTAAAATGACATGGTTGCTTCATCAAGTGTGTGTTTTTTTATTTAACTTATGCTTTTGTTAAAATTACCAGGTTTAGGGTCAGATTCACGTTAATGTGTTTCAATAAAACTGAACACATTTTTAGCATCACTCACTGGATATTTCAGTTTGAAAGTGTTGTGAAATGTGAAGCGGAAACAATATTGTTTTATGGACATGTCACCAGAAATGTTGCCATTGGTTGCTAGCATCTATCATTGAGCTTGATCTTAGCTTTATCAGAAACATGGCTTCGTGGTCAAGTGCTGTGAAACGGTATGCTTAAAGAGAAAGCGTTGCTTCTTTGCTGTTAAATTATTGGTAAATAATTTTAATGTCACATCCCTACTTGTGAGGAACCTTAAACTAACACTGCAAGATCCAATAACTACAATAAACGTATTTTTACCAATACCTGCACATGACATCCAGCCAGCAATTACCAGCGTAAATAAACCCAAAGCTATTTTGAATCAAAACATCAGATGTTTTTTGTCTGAAATGTTTTACTACAATACAGTACATCACGTAACTTTACTAAATGGTATACACAAATAAGAGGATTACCCTTGTTTACACAGCATTTGACAGACCTGAACATGAAATGTAAGGCAGTTTAATTGCTGTGTGTAGTTAGCTCAGGTGAAAGGAAGTGGACAAATAGACAAGGACAAAGCAAAGCAGACAGCATGATCCTCTTCCACATTTCATGTTCAACTTGATTATTGAGAGGCGATTAGATATACAGAACATGGAGGAAGGGCACAGGACAGCCCAACAGTTTGTTACGTCCTGTTCATTGCCACAGGACAGAAGTGATAAGGTCGGCATTGAAAAGTAACTAACTACAGTTACCAAAGCTACTAACTTAACATTTTCAACAGCTCACCAGTTTATGAATAGTCTTCAAAAAAGTGTATCTTTTCTAGTTAATAAATAACCTCTGCTAAAATATCATCCCCCGGTTTCACAAACAATGCTTGAGCCTAGTCCTAGACTAAAATGCAAGTCTGAGCTGTTTCAACTGAAATAAACTTACCCTGACTGATCTTAAAATATATCAGTGCCTTTGTTTTGTCTTTAGATACACACCAGTAATGTTTCTAAGGCATGTTTATAAAAACTACTTAAGTGTCCTAATTAAACTATGGCCTAATCCCGGTTTAGTCTAAGCCCTGTCTGTGAAACCGGGCCTATATCTTTAACTCATTGCAAAGTAAGATTAATTTTAATACATCAATTTATCTGTTACTTATTGGAATTTGACTTATAACTATTTTAAAAGTTACAAATTATAATCTAATAGTAATACATTTTAAAATGTATTGCTTCTTTTCAAAGTATTTAGCTACATTGTGTTCTCCAAAAGTAGCTTGGCAAGCTGCAGTAGCTTCCCCCACTAAACTGTGGTTTACAGCAAATGCATGCACACACACACACACACACACACACACACACACACACACACACACACACACACACACACACACACACACACACACACACACACACACACACACACACACACACACACACACACACACACACACACACACACACACACACCTCCAGTTCCCAGGAGAGGTCTTGGGAAACACACATGCTCACACAGAAAGCAATCATTTACGTTTATCGAAATCTCCCATGCAAACGGATTGTATTTGCGGTGGGACAGGACTTCCCTAGCAGCGCTCACATCACACGTGTCTTTCTGTCACACGTGTCACTTGCTCAGACACACTATAGTTACATGGATCAAGGCTTATGTTTGGCCCGGTCACCACTATCATCAGTAACCCAAAACCACTGCTGGTCTGCAAATGGAAAACACACATGCCAGTCTTCTGAATGTTTGCCTTTCATCTTTTGTGTGCGTGTTTGACGGGATGTTATTCGTTCGGGTTGTGTACAAAGGTCTTGTTTCATATTAGACTTAGTGCATGCTTTCGATATCACTTAACAGTAAATAAATCTTCACACTTATGGTTTTCACACAAATTTTCTACACATGCTGTTTTTGTGTGTATGTTTAAAGCCTGTTAGAGACTCATGCCATCTTCACAAAGTAATGGAAGTCCTACTTGAGAATAAATCGCTAAAAGAAAAGAAAACCTAATACCCACTGAGGCTTCAAACCACAGAATCACATTCACGCACACACACCATAAGGGTTTAATCCTGATTCGCTGCAGTCACACTCACACGAGTGATGTCATTCACGTGTGGTGTGTGTGTTTGCTGGAACAAAGCCTCTTTTGTGCTGCTGCAAACACTCGCTCACACAGCTCACGCGAGAAGTGACCGAAAACAAGATGTTTTCAAATCAGAATTGAATTTATGGTTGCATAATGAGTTGAGTGTGTACGGTGCGTGCATGTTTTAAATTAACTCTAATTGAACAAATACAAAGTTTCTGTGTTTCCCTATAGTTTCTCTGCATGAATTGTTTCACGGATGACCTCCAAAGCCTCGTCATGACTGGATCCCTGATACCCTATATTTATTATTTTGCTATGACTTGCTTTAATAAAAATGATATCTACAACAACAGCTCAACTGTAGTCAGTATTAACATCCAAATTATGAATATGCATAATTAGCATGTTAATAATAACAGTAGAAATTAAAATGACACATTAATAAAATACATCATTTTTATAATGTATAATATAATAAATAAAATATTTTAAAAATATACATTATAATAAATTATTATTGTTATTAATATTAGTAGTAGTGTTAGTAGTAGCATTTATGGTTACACACATCTAATAATAATAAATTGTTATAACAATATATTGATTAGGTAAACATATTATAATATATATATATATATATATATATAATTAATACATTTATTGTAATGTATAGTTAAAAAGGCCATAAAAGGCCCCTTTTTATAATTAAAAAGGCATGGCATTACTATAACATTAGTAAAATTAATATTATTAAAATCCCTTCTTGCAGAATTTATAGTTCAGAATCATGATTAATTACATAAACTTATTGAATAAATTAAAATCACACAAAATAGCCTTTCTATAACGTCTTTATGTATAATCACACACTTTATCATCTGTGCTGTTACCTTGTTGGCTACCGCCCTGCAAGCTCAACTTCTCAGTGCGACCTTTGACCCACAATCACAATAAACAGGTAATGTGATTTTGTTTCTTGTTATCACCCTCATCAGAGCAGCAGTTGATTATTATAGTGTACTCAGTGTTACGTGCCATCAAGCACAGTAACAAAAACTCGATGTGCCCTTGTATTTATGTTAACATTGATGCATTACATGCTGTGTTCGGTTCTGAAAGTCACTTCAGATAAGTGCAGAACAGCCAGTCAAAGCACATTTATCAGGACCCGTACACAAACCCTGAAAGACAAAGACCCACCAGACGACTGCGAGCGACTCTTGATGCTCACTAGAGCTTGATTCAATTACGATCGAAGACTCGTGAGAAGAGAAATTAGATTTTAAAGTGTTCCATGCTTTAGTAAACAGATGAGAACATGAGGTTGGACTCCAAGAGAGATTGTGCATTACCTTGTGAGGCCTCTAGAATGGATAAGTCATGTCAGAATTGTTGTGGCTTCGGCAGAACAAGACAAACGTGGCGTCACTGTATGAGAATGTCTGTGAGTTTGTGTATGCGTGTCAAAGTGTGTAAATGAAGAAGACCTAATCCAGGCTCCATTACATGCTCATTTAACTTAACCTGAAAGCGGTCTGGGCGTCATTTCAGCTATGCAATATTTATTTTAATCCTACTGCATTGGCCAAATGCAAAACCCAAATGTGTTTAGTTTGATGGGGAATGCACAAGAGACTCATCTTAAAGAGACAGTCTGAAAAATAACAGTTATTTAGGAGTAAAAGCATATAAAAATGCTGTTCACCAAATTATCTTTAACTTTAATGTTTTGTTGCAGAGTTTAACAGGGGTATCAGTTAATTTCATGGTCAGGTGATGATTTCTGTCTATAGAATTATGTTTTAAATGATTTAAAACCAGTACAATTTACACCTTAAAGGCATAGTTAATCTAAAAAATGAAAAGTATTCTTGCAGCTTCATAAAAGTAAGGTTGAACCACTGATGTCACATGGACTATTTTAATAATGTCCTTACTACCTTTCTGGGCCTTGAACATGTCAGTTGCATTGCTGTCTAAGGTCAGAAAACTCAGATTTCATCAAAAATATCTTAGTTTTTGTACCAAAGATGAATGAAGGTCTTATGGATTTAGAACTATCCCTTTAATTAAGAAACTGTTTGCTGGGTTACACTGACTTAGTCAACCCGAGTTTCTTCTCAAACAAAGTTTCAAGCAGTTTTGAACAGATTTTTATTAGTTGTTAATTATTTAGATAATTATTAGTTTTATTAGTTATTAGCTGCATATCAGTCAATATAATCAGGAGGGAATACAATTTGTGTGATTTGATGTCACAATGTAAGATACAAAAAAGGCAACTTCAAAAAGCATCATAATCTATAGAAGAACAATTAACGTCAATTGTCCTCGTTGGGTCAAAGTACACCAGAATAGCCACAATCTCTTTCCTGAGATGTCGTCATTGCAGTCTCACAACAATCTCAGCATTTTACACTGAGATCATGTTTATTTGCTGACTGACTGTTCATTGACTCAAAGAACACGACACATTCACCCCTGCAAGCCGACAGTAGTGCTAAGACATCTAATGATCCTCAGCCACACAGATCGAGGAACCTAAAACCATAAATGTCATACAGACACTCATAGTATGACCGCTGGGTCAAAAACGCTTTCCATGAGTGGCACAGTATTTGCAAATAAAAGATTTTATAGTTATGTTATTTCAAATAGCTGATGTATTTTATAGCTTTGGGTTGAGCAAAGCTACCGGAGGCTCAGAAAGTTCATATCATGCCTGTACCTGCATGTGAAAGAAGGTTAGAAGGTTAATTGTCCTGAAGGGGAGGATGAGACAGAAATGCTTCACTTAATAAATTATGGCTAATCTGCAGCTAAATAATTGATGGTTTTAAACCAAGAAAATTCATAAACATGATCGATATTTTTTGACCTAGATAAATCTCCAGTGGCATAAAAGCATTATTTTCCATGTAAATAATTTGCAAATAAATAAATAAGCACCAATAAATAAATAAAGATTAAAGCATAAATATATTAAAATAAAAGCATACATGCACAAATAAAAAAAGCATAGAAATGCCAAAATAGTAGTGCAAATAAATGAATAAAAGCATACATCAATGCCAGAATAAAAGCAAAAAAAAGAAAGAAAGAAAGAAAGAAAGAAAGACATAAATGCACAAATAAATGCATAGATAAATGCAAACACAAAATAATAGCATAAAAAAACTAATAAAATAAAATAAATAAATGGCAGCACAGCTTACGCACAAAGAGCCATTGTAAAGTGTTTTTGTCATGTGATTGGAAAAGATAGATATAGAAATATAGTGTTTTTGTAACATGGGATAGTAATACTGTACGACCAGCTGTGAGAGCCGTAGGAGCTATAAATGCATTAGCGATAAAGCCACATGACGGTGGACTATTTGTCTTTGGCCTAATAGAGCTGTGCTGTTAACTATACATGGACACGTCCTGGGACATCTCAGAGGAGAGTGGTTTGGCTTGGGGGTGAGAATACAGTTACTTAATACCACTTAATACCAGACTAATCTACAACATACTTTGCCAAATAGAGGATGAAAAGAACAAATGGGTGACATCTGAACAAATGTATCGCCACCGTATTATGGGAGATGCATGCTAAATGCATGACGATAGACTCTGCATGCTTATTTAAGTGTGGTATCGTGTTGCTGTCACTTGCCCTTTTAGGGTTGCCCGTCGCTCTCCATAAGCTCGCTCATTGTTATGTCCGGTCATGTCATCTCAAAAGGAACGCCTCCTTCCCTCCCTCAAATGTCTGGAGTCTAAACAGTGCTGAGAGAGAGACAGAGAGGAGATTTTTGATGTTGAACTCATGAAATCTAAGCTCCACTGGTCTGAAATTAACCGGGCGTCCTGACTGATTTTAAACACAGCCAGAGTGCTTCTGCGGCCCTCATCAAGCACAAAGCCACCCATGAAGGATGGTTTGTTTGCATGGTGCTTTTAAACATGGCCAACAGAATAGTTTATTATTTTTACCCACTTCTGGTCACGAAAGAGAGACCAGACCATACCATGACTTGGGTTGCTCTTTCTTTTGCACTGGAGACCAGACACTTCACCCTTCAATATGAATTTTACATTAGCAGATATTGGATGATTATTTGCAGTGTGAAACACCTCTAGATAGTAAATTACATAAATGACTGACAACCACCAAACCAAATAAATGTGTAATATTATAAAATAAGTGTAACACATTTTGTTTATAAATAATATTTGTATGATAAAACAAATAGTAAATTTAGTTAAGAAAATCTCTCAAATAAATATTTTCATTTAAAGTTAAAATAAAAAAATAAAGCAAATAAATACCAAATTTGTAGCTATAATAAAATAAGATACAACAATTTAGTCTTTAAAAATTCAATAAAATTGTATAATCAGTAAATCTGTATATATAAAATTGGTATAATAATGTTATAGAAAAATACGCTTGTATTAATAAATGACATGAAATACATTTACTTAAAGCAAATTTGTATTCTTTGATAAAATTGTTAATAAAAATCATAAAATAGTGGCAAACCAATACAAGTGTATATATAAAAAAACTCAAATTATTTATTTACAAATTAAATTAAATTGTCAATTTAATTAGCATTGATAAATAATATTGGTATAATGTTATAAAATAATACATTTGTATTCAGAAAATGTGTATAATAACATTAAAAAGTAAATACATTTGTATTTATAGATACAATTTTAAATAAAATCATAAAGCGACAAATTAAACTTGTATAATATAATTATGAAAAACAAATGTATAAATTATATAAAATTGCAAAATAAAAAGTAAATTGCTTTTATAAATGCAAATTGTATAATTAAATTATAAAATAAAAAGGTGTATTAAAGATATTAAACAACATTTATAATAATACAATTTTGTGATTCAAATGATCATATATCACGAGCCCCTGTAAATGGTCAGATGTCCCGTGTCCAGCGGTCATAACCAGATGCAAACTCCAGCACTAAATGTCAAATTTGGCCTGACCCTAGGAACAGGCTATTTTCCTAAAACAGGCTAAAATCCTACAACACATCAATGTATGTTAAATATCAGAAATATTTCCGGTTGACTGATATGGTTTTGTTATTGTTTTAGAGCGCAGCACCATATTTATGTACGAATCTGGGTCATATAAAAAGTTCTTTGCCAGATGAAATTATAAACTTGCTGAATCCAATTTAGAGGAAAACTCAACCTCAGCACTATTTCTCGATCCTGTTTTCTCACACTGCTTTATCTCCTCATAGGCTTGTAGAAGCTGTTAGCTGGGGAGTAACCTGTGGCCTGGGATCGCTCACCACAAGGTTCATTTGTGAAAAGCACGAGCTGGCGATGTCTCTGATGGGTGTTCATGAGGAAAGGCTGGTCCATCTGTCATAGCCACTATTAACACTTCATCTCTGTCCATTGCCCTCGTTCTTTCACTCCCTCATTCGATCTTTCCCTCAACTGAGCCACTTCCTCAGGAAAGGAGGGGTGAGGATGGGTTTCCCCCCTGTTTTTCTTCTTTTTTTCCTGGCACATGTTAATGAGGCTATATGAGGCCCAGGGCTGTTCTTGGATTTCACCGTTCCAGACAGAACCAATACTGGCCAGACCGGTTTCTTTCAAGACGCTAGAGACTGAGAAACACGTGTAACACTAATATGTCTTTCTCACTCATTCTTCCATAATTACATACTAGGACTACTCAAAAGTTCGGAATCACTATGATTTTTTGTTAACAATTTCAATTTAGGGACCAATTCTCACTATTAACTAGTGGCTTATTAGCATGCCTATTAATAACATATTGGCTGTTTATTAATACTTATAAAGCACATCTTTTCATGACCATATACTAAAATCCATAATTTTACCCAATACCTAAACTTAACAACAGTCTTAATAATTATTAATAAGCAGAAAATGTGCAGTTTGAGGCTAAAGTCATAGTTAACGGTTTGTTCACAACAAGAACTGGACCTTAAAGTGTGACTCTTTTTGTTTCTTTGAGCAAGGATGCATTCATTTGATTAAAGGTGATAGGAAAAGGCATTTATAATATTACAAAGAGTTTTCCATTTCAAATAAATTGTTCTTTTGAATTTCTATTCACTATTGAATCCAGAAAAAAATGGTTTCCACAAAAATATTAAGCAGCACAACTGTTTTCAACATTGACAATAATAAGAACAATGTTTCTTGAGCAGCAAATCAGCATTTTCCATTGATTTCTGAAGGATCGTGTGACACTGAAGACTGGAGTAATGACTGCTGAAAATTCAACTTCACATCACGGGAAGAAAATACAATGAAAACATTTTAAACTTAAATAGTTTTATTGTAAATGCAGCCTTGGGGAGCATAATTCATCTTCAAAAACATTATATAAATCTCACTGAGCACAAGTTTTTGAATAGCATGGTAAATCGAAAAAATCGTGTCTAAATTTAACTGCTTTTTGACCGTTTGCTATTGGTTGGACCAACTGCCCCCAACATTACAGCATTCATTGACCCAGTGTTGCAATATTGGTCCTTTAACTAATTGAATACAAAGCACAATTGTTTTATGCACTGTGCTCAAAGTGCAACCTTCCACCCATTACTTCATTTGTGGAGTCAAGGTTGTGAACTGTTGTATACAGTCTTTCAAGGATCTCTGATTTATCTCTGAAACCATTCAGAGTAATATGAGCGTTAAACGGTGCAATTACAAAACACAGAAGAACGAGGTTCCTCGGGCATAGCAGGGCCTACCAGACCTGTAAAACTGGAACTGATCATAACGTCATCCTCCGCTCCGCTAGGCTTAAGTGTAATTACTGATCATCAACTGCCAAACTCTGCTCGGTCTCGCTTAATCTCTCTCTATTACTCAACAGCGCTGCTCTAGTTTTTGATGGAAAGGCTGAAATTATGCATTTCAAACTTTTTTGACAGTGCAATTTTAGAAAGGAAGAGGTTTGAGGCTTGAAATGTATGTCTGTGTGCTAATGCAATGCATGCCATATTGAGTAACATCAGTCCACTTTTCTTATCAGATCAATATTCATTAGATTACACCCTGGTCATGCATCATAAACAGTTTATCTATAGCTTATTATCATTCTGTCTTAGCATTTAGCTGTCAAGCTTGGCTGCGTTCCATTTGAATTATGACTCCGAGCAAGTACAAATCATGTGTCAGACACACTAATGAGCAAGAGTTTGTGCCCAGGGACAGAAAGTGTCATCCCACGATCACTGCTCTGCTGGCCACAGAGCAAAGCCAGTTTAATGTTTAAGTAGCAAGGTTTTTAAATCAAGCTTTAGTAGCGAAGGCATTTTATACAGTTATCAGTTAGCTTGACACTTGAATTATCCCTGAGAAAACTTCAGAAATTAAGTATAATTAGTGTATTTTCTGAACTAATGATACCTGATTAGCAGATGAGTCGGTTCTTTTCAGTGAATATTGGTCAAATGATGGTACCCAGAAAAGCGCAATACAAATTATTATTATTATTCATTCAGGCTAATCTGCTGAACACAGAGACTTCAAAACTATTCCTTTGCTTCCTTGAAAGCACTGGTCCTTCAGGCAATACAAAACTAGTTCAGGGTTTGCCTCTCCTTAGCTTCCCTGCAATATTTCTTCATTCTGCATACACCAGTAAAAAGTCCACTCAGCTACTGTTGGCCTGATTCCTGCTCCCTGCAGTACAGTGATAACCACGCACGGAAGAAACAACAATATCTGGCGCCTATATAACCTGCTCTAGTTTATTGGACATCATGCTAACAGTAGGTGAAACGTCTCTCTAAGCGCTCCCAGCGGACTACTGTTTACTAGGCAGGAAACGGGAGATATGGAGTGAAATGAATGGAAAAATGGTCCAACGGCCTCCTGCCGACATGGCCAATGCTTACGACCATTATGATCACGCCAGCGTGGAATTCACACTCTAGGGTTTATTGCTCTTGGGCCGGACAAACACCTCTACAGAAAGTGAGAAAAGAGCTGATTAGCTCTCAATTTTGTTTTGAAAACGTCTTAAATCATAACATAAGTGTGCATGAACTAGCGTGCACGTGAGCATGCATGTTAAGTTCAGTTCTGTGGGTACCGGGCTGCTTGGTTGGACTGGCGGTTTGCCTGAGTGCTGGTCTCTGTTTGCTGCTGATGGTTGCAGTTTTTCCAGCGCTCTTTGTTTTCTTTATCACTGCTTCACTCGCTGTGCAAACAACACTAAAATGGCCCACTTTAATTACTCTTCATTTCCTTTGCTGCCTCTCAAAACAGATGATTATGCCACTTTATGAGTACACGCACTGAAACTTGCACACATGTGAGGACCTCTAAATAGACTTCCCGTATAGGAAAGAAAAATCATAATGTAGCTTTCAATTGTTTTGCCTAGACTGCATTCGGGGATGAAATTGGGATTTTTGCTTCTTAGATTTTGCATTTGATTAAAAACATGTCTGCTAGAATAACATTTCTCATCAAATACTTCCAAAACCAAATTACCTGGACTATCTATTTTTATTATAACGAGTCAGGTTTTATTTATCCAGAGGAATTTTAGGAGAACTATCTTCGACAAAGCCCGTCCATACTTTGTCTCCTGAGCTAGGAAAGAGATATTTCTGAGCAATAAAATTGTTCCTGTGGGCTTGGTTTCTTCTTAAATTAAACAAGTTATAACAACAACACACAAACCATAAACCAGAGGTCACCAATTAGCAAACCGAGGTCTAGATCTAGACCCAAGATTGGTTTCACTCATAAATTAATGTAATTATACATACAGCATTTTTGGCTACACAGACGTTAGCTGTTTTTGCACTGCCAAGTCAACCCAAAAGCTGGATCTCTACTGATATATAAAGAAGCATTTACTATTTTTTATGAAACAAAAAGACATCAAAAGCATTCAGCATGAATAACACATCATGTTTAATTTTATATCTATACATAAATTAACATTATTATTTAGAATATTATTATTATTATTTTATTTTATTTTTTAACTAATATTTGGTCTTAATTTAAAAGTTTTATTGAATTATTATTATGATTTCAATTAAAATCAAATATTACATTTATTAATAACAACAACAATGTTTATTATTGTTGTTAATAATAATAATTATTATTATTAATTGAATTAAGACTTAATATTAGATTAAAAACAATAACAGCCAGTCATCAAATTAACATTAAAATTAAGATAAAAAATGATAATAATAATAATTTATTATTATTATATACATTACAATTTAGACTGAATATTAAATTAAAAACAATAACAATCAGTCATCATCATTAAATGAACAATAAAATTAAGACCAAATATTTAACAATGATGATAATGATGACGATGATAATAATATTAGTAATAATTATAATAAATATTGTTATTATTAATAAACCTATTGTTAAATAGGAAATGAGTTAAAACAACTGAACATTCATTATTAAAACAACATTCAAATTAAGACATAATTTTTCATATTAAATTAATTCTAATTAAGTCCTGATTCTGACTAAATGGATGAAGTGTGTATCTGCACACTGAACGCATGAGCCCACATTGAATGAGACCGTGGCAGCACTGGGCGAATCTGGCTGAAGTCTCGAATGCTTCTAACAGACGTTTTTAAATTGTCAGCGAGGCCGGCCGCAGATGGTTTGGGCTTACAGGCAGACATTAAAGAACTATTTTTTCTTAGGGAATGCTCGGTTTTCCATCTGTTGGCTTGCTGCTTGGTACAAGCACAGACGTGTAATGGGGCTCCGTGCGCTGGCACATCAAGCACGCTGACCGGGATCGCTCCTATAACAGCGGCCCTCACGCTCACTTCTTTCCGAGAAGCGGTTAACCCCAGTCACTTGGCCCTGAAATCTCTCTTCCTTTGAGCAGCTTGGATGTAAACCCTCGAGGCCTCACGTGCACTTTCATGGCTCGGCTAGTTAGCAAAAGTACTTTATTGCTTTAACATATCTAAAACCTCCATGCAAATGTTCATGTCATAAAGCAGCATGTGTTTTGTGTCACAGATGAGAGACAAAAACACCTCTACAGCAATTAATTTGATTGTAAAATGAATTGTAGGTCAGATATAGTCTAATGAAAGAACAATGACCTCCTCCTAAATCGTACAGTACACACTGTATTAGTGTTTAACCACTAGACTTATTAACATTTACCGGTTTCCCTTCCTAAAGTCATTCTCACTTGCAAAACTTGTGCCGCATACACAGAAGAGCCGAGGAATAACGTCAGACTGACCCTGAGAAAACTTTACAGCAGGCCTGTAGTCGGTGCTGATTTTTGTTTATAGGACCAAAGACCGTCTGGCAGTCAGAATTGAAAACTGATGTCACAGTAAAAGGCTTCTTTGTCTGAAAGTTGCCGACGTAGGATCCCGGACATGGAGTTTGGTCTGAGAGCATGTGTGTGTGACGCAACAGCTGAAATTGAATGTCTAGCCACAGCAGATGTCAGGAATAAAGCAAAGGCAGGCCGGCTATAAATCAAACAAATTAGAGTCTACTTGTGCGCTACATCAAGTCAGCGGTCCGGCCTCTGCCTCCTCACCATGCCAGAAGCCATGCAGATGTTTTTTGTGATTGTTAATTGGTCTCATTACCCGTTTAGCCTTTAATGAAAGGAGAAAATGTACAACTAGCTTATGAACACATAAGTATTGTTTCTTTGCCAGTAGTGTTACATAACACAATTAAATATAAAGGTTAATTAATCACAATCATTATGATCGTGTCTAGATTTGGTTGGAGCAACAGGCTACATTTCAAGAGTACGATCTTATTGACTACTGAATGTGTATCAATAGTTCAACAGTCAGTCATGTGATTAGGTCATGCCCTCCTTAAATGACTTTAAAGACAAAATCCAGATCTTCTGGTTTTGCAGAAAAACTAGTGTCAATGAATGCAGGCCAATGCATGCTGGTAACAGACATCCATCCAGACATAATCAAAAGACACTGATAAGAGAGAAGATAAAAGGAAAGTTCACTCAAGGGATCATGGAGTACCCTAAAAAGCATTTATAGGTGCAGCTTTAATAAGAAAATGAGGTGAGGAACACAGTGGCTCACTGAAATTAACTTTACCAACTTATTACAAACTACTAAACGACAGCAGTTAACCTGCCAGACGGCTCTATTATAGATGAAAAAAGATTATGAAAAATAATTGACTGTTGGAAAAAAAAATTGGGGTAAGAAATGCTTGAAGCATAATGATGAAACTTTGCATATTTTCCCCATTTCCTTTTTGTCCCAGAGAGACAACAGAAAGTGGTGACAGTAGGAATAATGATAAGAAAACTAAAATAGGCCTACATTGGAGCACATGCACTTGAAAAGATGCCTCGCAGATATTTCAAGACAAGGAAACAAAGCACAAACCCCTGTGAAGAATAATCAGTGTTGAGGTGATCTATCCTCTCTCAACAGATAAATTATAAGCATACAAAAGTAAATAAATAAATGTATTCTCTATAAATGCAACATTTCTTATTATCTTCCAATGCATTGCTGGGAGCTTTTAAACCCTCAACAAATCAGTCATCTCCTCCAAAGTGAAATGGTTTGCTCAGACTCTGTTAGGACAAAAATGTAGGGCATACTGTACTATACCAGTTTTAATACCACATGACTCAAAAAAGCCCTTTTGTTGATCCTATATTGGACAATTTAATTATATTTTTACAGAGTGGCTGGCTGTCAACATGAGATCTACAGCCTGCATGACTTGTACCAATCTAATTACTCGCTATGAATTGAATTATTTCAACCAAAACAACATCTGCTCAGCTCATGTAAAGTCTCAGGTGAAACATCACTCCAACAGTAGACTATACTAAATCTGCAACTGACTGACACCAAGTATGTTAATCACACAAAGAGCCTGGACATGTTTGATTAAGGGTCCATTATCTAGCTCGGACCGGAAATGCAAGCGGTTTGAAGAAGAGGAAACAGGGGTTTACATAAGACAATCAGAAGAGATGAAGTCAATGAGAAAACAACATGGCAGTCTCATCAGTGGTGACATCTGAGATCAGAGCGTCAAAAATGATCTCTATCTTAAAGAACAAACAGAACAATGATGAATGGGAAGTAAGATTCATTGTCTTCGCTTATACAGCCTTACGTGTATAACGCAATACTTCACTGATGCTAACAGACTGTAAAGGCATTAGGAGCCATGGTAAAAGATTGTTTCCTGGAGATTAGACCTAGTCTAGACTCCCGCTGTTTTTTGAGTGTCCCGGCACGAGCTATGTGTTTTAAGACCCCACGTCAAGATAAGTTTACTTGTCAAAAGCAGATTGAGACTCCTGTGTTCTGCCCCTTTCCATGGAAAAGTTTTGATGAAAAACACAGTTCGTTCTAGAGAATCAGTTCACAATCTAAATGAACTCATTAAAAATAAGAAGAGTGATGAATGAATATGATGAGTGCAATGAGTCCCATTTTGTGTCTTTTTAAATGCAAAATATTTATTTAAATCCTTCTTATGGTTACTACATTTCAAATTAGGACATATTCTAGACTTTTAGTTGTCACCGCCAATTAACTTTCACTCAAAATCACTTGTTTTTATGTTAAGATAATGTATTAAACTATACATTGCATCACCAGAGAGTTATACATTTAGATATAAAAACATTTCTCTTTAAAGTACACTGTTGTCCAAAAGTTTGGGGTCAGAAAGATTTAATAAATGCTGTTTTTGGAAGAAAAAAAAGCATCAGTTTCCACAAAAAAAATATTAAGCAGCACAACTGTTTTCAATGTTGCTAATAATAAGAAATGTTTCTTGAGAGTAAAATCAGCACATTTTCTGAATGATCATGTGACACTAAAGACTGGAGTAATGATGCTGAAAATTCAGCTTTGCCATCACAAGAATAAATTATATGTTCAAATAAAAACTTATTTAAAACTGAAATAATATTTCACAATATTACTGTTTACTGTACTTATGATCAAGTTAATGCAGCCTTGGTGAGATTTAGATTTTTTTAATATTTGTAAAAAATCTTACCAACCACAAACATCTGAAAGGTAGTGTGTAGCTTTAATACACTACATTCAGTAACTTTTTCAAACAGGGATCTTATCAAATATGAACTAGTTAACAGGAAAGAGCATTCATCTTGGGCCTTCAGGTTAAGTTATCAAAACATAATGGTTAGAGGTCAATGCAGAGAAGTGCCATGCTTGCACCTTAACCTGCTACTGAAATGGTCTCACACCTGACCGCTTCATTCACAGCTCATCCTCTGACCGCTCTGAAAGCATAAAGAGTCACACCTGCCCCCGTTTCAAGGCCATTCGCCCCCCAGCATGAGCTCACACACACACAAACCATCTTTGTCATCAGTATCATTGTGTGACTGTGTGTGTAAAGAATTAAGGTGAACCCAGAAAAAGACTGACTGCTCAGATGGACACATACATTGAATAGCAATCTGTCAGGAATACTTTACCAGCCTCTGTAAAATAATCACTTGAAGCATCCCACCTAAAACTGAGATTTAGCTGGGAACTCTCAGACTAACATTTAAAACAGCAAGCTGGTCTTAAAACTGTATTTAAGTCCACACAAACACACTCATTTAACAGGATATCTACTTACAGCTGTCTGGTTTGCTGACATGCTCAGTTGACGCAGGCAAAGTGCCTGCTATGGAAAAAGGAGAATCCTCTTTTATAATTTCACACTTTGGATCCCGAGAATATGATTTCTCTCACTAATATGACATTTATTTTCACAGAGGCAGCATATACACATTTTCTTCTCAACCACAACGCAAGAGCCCAGACATTACGCAAGTATGGGCCTTGAAACCAAAAGGAGCCATGTTGTAAATCAGCCAACATGTCAGTCAGGCCGCTAGTTGAAACCGATTCAGCGAGATAGCGAGCCACATGATGACGTCTTTTTAGCTTATTAATTTGGAAAAGTTTATTAAGTGTGAGGAAACTTTCCGATTTCCTACTACTGTGTGCTTGAATTTGTTAAAACCAACTATTATTTACATAAGTACTGCTCTGGTTTATTGACTAACCAGCACCCTTACGATATGGTTTTACCACAAATAAAACCAAAAAAACATGGTTACTATTGTTAAACTTTGGGAACCACAAATTAACCATGGTTTGCTACACTAACCATAGTTTATGTTATTTGCAGTAAAACTATTGTTGTGTAATCAATATGCCAAAAAAACATGGCTACTACACTTTTACTATAGTAAAACCATGGTTAATTTTCATAAGGGCATGCAATTCACCACCAAAAGAGTTAGTTAAGCTCAACCAGCATGGTTTTTCTGGTGATAATGGTTGGTTTATCTCAGTTTAATGACAGTTAATCCACTTAAAGAGAAAACAAGCACATTAGCATCTCATGCTAAATGCTAATGACCAGTATTGCTGCAGTGGGTTACTGTATTTACAGCTAATAAGCCAATGCATTTTAAGTAGTCTTGCCTACATATTTGCACTTTTGAATTTTAAACAATACAAAAATGTGCACTTAATGCTTCAATTTACAATCTCCTTCATAAACGGCTTAGTTTTTATAAGGATCCTGAGAGACTGTTTAACATGAACTCTTTGAAGATTATATTCCAGAGAGGAATATATGTTCAAAGCGAGAAGAAAAGCCACGGTTTGATCGTACCATATGTTCGCTTTTACGAGAAAGTTTTGAATTGATCTCAGGGTGCATGAATGCTAATGCTAAAGGGCTAACACATGGGGAAAGCAGGTTTACAAGGGTCATGTCCCCACGGTATGTTCTGGGTGACCTCTGGGGCATTGTGTGACTTCAGAAATTAAAAGAATGTGTGGTGGTGTCCTATGGCGTGACGGGATGGCCAGTGATGGACCCAGCAGCTGTGCCAAGCAACCGTCCCTTCTTTTAAGGTTGCTTGACAAGCTGCATTTGTCAATGCACATCGATGATTTAAATCCAAACAATAACACATCATTTTTCAGCCGTGCAAAAGCACAGACAGGAGGCCAGGATTTCAGTCAAACTGATATGGGATTTGTGAAATTGCAAGGATGGAGGAAGCATGAGGTGTCGGGTCTGTTCCGGGTCAGTTTTGAGACAGAACAGATCCACAGAGCCTTAAAGTAGCACTGAATATTGCGCTAAAAGCCATGTCAAAACCCACAATGCAAACAAAAGCAGAGACAAATGATTCTATTAATTCACATGCAGCAATATAAAAGCACATGGAGCAAACACGTGCCTCCTGACTCTAACAAACCTGGACAGCACAGACACGCTCTCATGAAGCAGCCAAAGGACACAAATGCTTTATTTGCCTGCCCACAGTGATTCGCCCTACTAGTTAATGATTTGATTTAGCTGACCTGAGCTACAGAAAGGTGGTGAGCTGTAAGGAGAAGAATGCATGCAATGAAATCTGGAAATACCATCTCTGAATACATCAAGTGGCTTATGCACAAAACACTAAAATACATGCACATATAAACTCTGCTACACTATACTGCAGACCTATTAGCTCATATAAAAAGCTTGCTGAGGTCCAGACTGAGTGACATTGCCTTTCTTCTGTGGACTTATTTCTTGCCAGCTTGGCATCAAGCAGCATTTTACAGAGATCTCTTATCTCGGTGCTCATCCAGCTTTTAAACAACCCTGTGCCACGCACAAGGCATGACTTGATTCATGCCGGTTTGGTTTATCTTAAATCAACTTGTTGGTGTGCATGTTTAAGTTGGCATGTATACAGTTCAAACATAACACAAACATTGTGAGATAGCTTTCTCTATCTCTTTCTGTCTGGCTTTTTAAATCATGAACCGTTTCAGCGAGAATGCCAAAGGGTCTATTTATTTTCACATTATTTGTTTAAGAATTAAATATATCCATACAACATAAAACTTTATAGGTTGGTGTCTGAGAGTCTGGTAATTATTACCTTGAGCTGAAGTGGTATCGTTTTTATGCCAAACTTCATCAGATGGTGAATGCTGAAGAAGCAACAAACAGCTTGCAGCAAGTGTACAAAGTGACATTTCCCATTAGACAACACAACACCTGATTCAAATTAGCATGACCCTGCTAATCAGTAGGCCTACAGGCCGTGTAAAACCGAATACTAGCATAGAGCATAGGCAACCGCTCATATTGCAGAAATAGAAACATGCTTCATTATTTGTCACATCACCTCATCATGTTACTTCATTATTTTGCACCATTTAAAAGTTTTGAGTCAGTAATTTTTTTTCAAAAGTTTTTTAAAAGTCAACCAGGAAGCCAAAGTTGTCCGCTCACTGGAAAAATGCAATGAGAGAAAAAAAACTCTTGTAATTTTCATAAGCAAATGTGAAACAAGTGTGCACACGCTTCCTGCTTGATAAAGTTTTTGAAATAAATATCTTATGCTTACCAAATGCTGCAGTTATTTGTCAAAAACACAGTAAAAACTATAATATTGTGAAATCTTTTTAAATATATTTTGATAATATAATTTATTTAATGATGGCAAAGCTGAATTTTCAGCATCATTAGGCTACTGCAGTCTTCAGTGCACATCATCCTTTAGAAATTATTCTAATATGCTGATATAGTGGTAAATATACAATTGTGTGTGGAAACCTAATTTCAGGGTTTTTGATGTTCAGAAAATTCAAAAGAACAGCATTTATTAGATTTTTTTGTATTGATGTAAAAGTCTTCACTGTCATTTTTTTATTAAATGATTGAATGCATCCTTACTAAAGAAAAAATTTATTTATTTAAAAAAACTATTAATGTAATTAATGTATACTGTTCACAGTGCACTACTGCACAAACAGTACAGTATGTTATTATGATCCTCTAAAATATCTGCATAGTGTCACCTTTCAATTAGAAGCAGATTTACAACACATCACATTCTGATGTTAAACAAACCAATAAAAGTATTTGTGTCACCTATTTCGTAACAGATAACAAAGTGTTGTATAACTCTTCAGCTCATTATAAGTCCCCAGACCTCCCAAACAGCTCTGCTTCTTCTTATTGACAAAAAGAGACAGGGGGTGAAGTTGAAAAGTCAGATTTGGAGGACAGATGGCTCGGGGCGAGAGCGGTAGAACGCAATCTCAAAACTACTCAACCTGCTGACACACCTTGTCATTACCGACAAGGCCAAACAGCTAATTGTCAGTTTGAAGGAGTGAGAAGAAGCTACCTGGAGCACATACTGTTCTTGTTTTGTTTTTCAGGCATCTGATTCACAATAAAATGTTCACAGAAGCTGAGCCTGTGGCGAATATGACCTCGAAACTGATTATACAACCAAATAGTTTTGCTCCACAGTGGCACCAGAGCACTAATAATGTCTGCTATCACACAAAAAATTGCCTCCAAGCACCCAAACTCAAGCAGTTCAAATGACTGCGTATGGTTAGAATCCTTGTTTGCATTTTAATGTGTGCTAATTCACCTTGCGTGCATGGAGAACAAAATGTAAAACATGTAAGTGGTGAGGCATGCCTTTGTAGATGGGACTAGCATTGCCTTTTCATGCCTCAAGAAAAGAAATCCCCCAAAATATGCTGACTACAAAGCAAGCTTGTAATTGAGGGTTGATCCAAAAATGATAGACTGAGATTTGGGCCATACAGTAAACAAGAGCACAGACAAAAGCCATCAAGACATAAACACGTGGGGTGTAACGCACAAAGAATGAATAGTACACTATGGTAAATAATAAATAAACTTAATTTAGGTCATATAAGAATGTGCAGTCAGGTGAGTGGTGCCCTCACATTATTTTAACCAGTTTAATTCATTTTCAGAAAAGATCAAAAGAGAAATCATGTGCATGTGTCTATGGGACGCCTTTGTTCTCAGTGTGATGCGCTGACCCGTGAAGACACGAGGAAGCGTTAAATCAGATTTATGTTCAAGAGCCACGGGTTTTTCTTCAAAAGACATCATAACCACATCATAACCAACAATATGTGTGATGTCAAAACAGAAAAAAAGATTATAGAATATAGAGTTGTTAATCTGTAAAATGTATTTAAAGCAATGATATCGAGATTCGTTTTTTGGGTGTAGAAGGGTGTTTATTGTTCGTTTTAGGATGTGAATCACTGGGAATTCATAATACCAGCCCCACAATCACTACTGAAATGAAATAAAATAAAAAAATTAGTAAGTTGATGTAGAAGTCAATATACAGTTCTTTTAAAATGTGAATCACTGACATACAATCTATAAAACAACCAACTGCCATTATGAATAATACAATTAAAATAAACCGCTTATGAATAATAAAATAAAAGTAAAATATATATAAAAAATATATATATATAAAATAAAGATTAATTAAAATAAAACAAAATAAAAAACAGAAACGCAGCAGCTGTCATTAAAAAGGGAATGCTTATAAATAATAAAAAATAAATAGATAAATAAATAAATAAAACTAATTAAAGTAAAAAATATAAATAATTAATGGCTTTAGGTGACAATATATTATTCATTTTTAATTTTACATCACTGACATACAATTTATAAAACCAGCCACTCAACTGCTTATGAAATTAATGGGAATAAAAGAAAATAGAACAAAAAATGGAATAAATAAAAGTCAATATATTATTTATTTGTCAATCACTGCCAATCCATAATCCATAAAACCCACCACGCAAGTGCCATTTAAATTATATATTATATATATAATTACAAATATATTTTATTTTATTGTTTTCCAGAGAATAGATATTATGTTTGGTAAAACTGTAGTGTATTTAGATAATCAAACTCATGTATTAAGAGAGAGGAGGTAAAATGGAAAGTTGCTGAGGTCAGTGTGTGGTGTGTTGCTTGAATATCCAATAGAGGGAGTCCCTTTAGAAAAAAATCACACACACAGATGGTATGATCATTTAGAGGAGAAGGGGAAACAAAGACAGATGATGTGTACGTGTGTGTAGTCTATCCTACACTGCTTCTGCTCTCAGCTGGACAGAAACACATTTTTCTGACTAGACAGCTTCAAAACGTTTCGATTGAGTCTTGTCTGTTGTCTCAGCTCTAGACTGTTCCACAGACAGTACATAAAAACAGATGAATAGCCCAGTGGTTAAAGTTTGATTTTAGATAGGACCGAGACAAACTCCAGGGTGAAGCACTTTACCCAGCATTGCTCCAGGGGGACTGTGTCCACAATTACTGACTTTTAAATCACATTTTGCTAAATGACAAGCAACCAAGATGAAAAGATTCATGCAAGCTTTTCTGTCCCATAGCCTTTTGTCATTCTACAAATTAGTCCGCCATGTAATTTACTTTATCTGTGGCACAAAAGATGCAGTAACCTCAAAAACAATGCACAAAGTTTGAATCTTCAACTAGTTTTATGAAAGGTTCCTCATGATAAAATAGTGATAGAATAATCAGTAACAAAACTAGGTCATGTAAACATGTCTTGGGTACAATATGGTTTATCACAACTAGAACTTGGTCTTAACGGAGTCTTTAGTGTGTGTGTAGTAGAGCGTGCAGTTTTTGGGCTGAGCTTGGCTTTCATGGCTGCGCTTCATACACGCTGCACGCACATCTGTTTCTCATTGAGTGTGAATTCCTGAGTGGATCCAAGTGATTTGTGCCTGGGAGCTTCTAAAGACAAGAAGCGGACCATCTCAGAACCAGAATCTGCTTCCTCTGCTTTTCCTCCTACTTTGGGTCACAATCTTTTTCTGCAAGCACGTCTTTTACAGTCTTCTAAAGCCGTTCTCTGAAGGCAGACCTTTGTTCCAGCACAAAAGCCGTTCGTTGAGTAATCAGGTGTGCTATTTTTATTGCATGACAAGGTTGAGTGTCAACATGCAGCACTACAGTAACAAACAGAAGAAAGAATGATTATGAGGAGAGGATGGAGATGTAAACACAAGCTTCTGTCAAATTTAAGTCTCCCTTTCTACAATGTGATGCTCTGTCAAAGGTCAGTGGGACAATCACCAGAATGTGATCAAGTGACTTTAATTGCAAAGAGGCCTTTGGGTCACAAAGAAGCAAGACTGTCTACAAACAAAGAAAAGACTAATGACCCAAACATCAAATCTGCAGAGCCTCCTTGTGGCAACGAAGAGAAGTGGCACTAATAAAACGAATTAGTGGCTTTAGAAGGTAACATATTGTTCATTTTAAATTGTGAATCACTGGTATACAATTCATAAAACAGCTACACAGCGGTCATTGAAATGAGTGGGAATGCTTATGAAAAAGATACAAAATAAATAAAGGAAAATCAATATATAGTTCATTATAATTGTGAATCGCTGGTATAAACTGCCAAAATCACAGTGAGAATCATATTTAAATAGCATTCAAACAATATCCTTGTCAGTTCAGTTGTTTTCTCATTGAGGAAGAATGCTAATTGTTTTATGGCTTACCATGGAAAATCCTGATGAGGACAACAGACAAATAAAACAGTCAGAATCTTCCTGAACTTATTTATTACATAATAACTTAATTACCGTAAATAAACGTTATGATCATCAAGCAAGATATTTCTGAACAGTATAACAGTAAACCTTATAGCACTCAATACATTTAAGTCTGTGTGAAAAGTATTCACGCCTTGGAATAACCAACCAAAAAGCCACAAATCCTGCCGACACTGGCACGTACAAACCCTGTAGGACAGGTTATCTAGTACAGAACATCCATGAATTACACAATCTGCTTTACACAATTAAGACTGGTGAAGATAAAACAACAATCCTTTAAAGGCTGTTATAAGACGAGAGTCGGATACGAAGAAAAAGAGCAGCATTCTTTCAATAGCAGCTGTCATGTCTTTGTAAGCTTGATATCAGAAGAGGGTTCACTTAGCGCTCTAATAACATCCCTTCCCTCCCTGCTGCTCAGCTTCAGGTCAGATCCAGCGCTCATGGGCTCGGGATACGTGCGCAGTCAGAGGAACTCATTTCTCCAGCTCAGTGAGAACACAAGCACTGGACTTCGTTCTATTTCTGGTCTGGCTGCTATTTATAGAACATTCAGTACTTTATAAGAGGAGGCTGGAGGAGGAACACGGGATGTGGAGGGATCAGATGGATAAAGAGGACTTGGAGAACTGCGGGTCAAACTCACAAAACTAATCCTGACACCCTTTCAATTAGTTAAGGGAAGGAACAGTTGAGCAGGCGGCTTAAAAATGAATGAAACAAATCACTGGAACAAATAGTTTGAACTCTGTCTTAAAATAAAACAGTTTTCTAATGATACATTGAAGCTGTATAGGGTTAAAACCTTTCCTTTTTCTTTACATACGTTCACTACTGTTCAAATGTTTGGGTTGTGTCGGTAACATTATAGATACACATACATATATATACATACACACACACATATTATATATATATATATATATATTCTATTGTCCTCATTTGTAAGTCGCTTTGGATAAAAGTGTCTGCTAAATGACTAAATGTAATATATATATATATACACACACACATATATATATATATACATATATATATATATATATATATACACACACAATTTTTGTGGAAACGGTGACATTTTTAAAGTGTCGTTCGATGTATAAAAGTTATTTTTTTAATTTGAAATAGAAGTCATCTGTAATATTATAATTGTCTTTACTGTAAATTGTTATTAATTAATGCATTCTTGCTAAATAAAAGTAATAATTTGATTTAAAAAACAAAACATTACTGACCCCAAACAGTCGTGTGCATGCTGTCATTTTTCTGCATATGCAATTTGTAAGTGCATGCGATGCACATTTACGATTGCTATCATTATCTTTCATGTAAATATTACTTTGTTTACATCTGAAAATACTTTTATTGTTGGCGAGGCGTCCAAATAGAGGATAAATGATATTAATAAAACATCAATAATTAAAGCCCAACATTTCATGATCCAATCAAATCCTAATGCATCAAATCAAGTCCAGCCTGATGTATTTTCCTGCTGAATATTCTGATGAACTCAAATAAGTTACATTACAGCAGTTAAATTCATTTAGTCTTAATATATTTTCCTCAATTCAGAAACAAGTAAACGAACATACAGATGATATTAAATCCTTCACCTGAATTGTGAACTATTACAACCGGTGTACTACCACAACAGAACAACAATAAGACACTGCTGTAAACTGGTTTCCGTCAGTGTCACCGTGGCGTCACTATAGCGGAACACGGACAAGGAATGTGGCAAAACGGTGGTATCACTCAAAGTGCTTGATGTCATAATACGAATGCCAGTGTTTCCCTCTGGCCTGTGCAATAACACTTTGTGATCTCCTCTAATGAATCTCTAACGAGAGCATGAGGATGTTAACATGCTCATTTCCAGCAATGCTGTGTGTTGTGCATAGTGTCTGTCGTCTGAGCGACTGAGGTGCTGAAGTTTCCCTGGACTTCATTTAGCGCTCAGTGGAGTTCCTGAATGTAGACAGCTGCCAGATTAAGTGCTTCCTCTTTTTTGTGTCCCCATCTCCTGCTCTTTCTTTGCGGCAATATTTAGTGTACATATAATGGTTTCCATCAGTCCTAAATTCCCCTCAGACACATTAAGACAACACATTTTACAGCAAAAGCCAGACTGTTCTGCTGAGAAGTGCTATTAAGAAGTGCTTCATATTTATGTAATCTGATGTGCTTCTGTTACTTAAAAGGAAAGTCTGCCCACAATGGAAAATTCTGTCATTTACTCCTTATCAAGATATTTTGAAAAATATCTCAGCGCTTTTGTCCATACAGTGGGGATTGAAGGTTATTTTGGACCCCATTGGGATAAAGTCAAAGTCATGAAACTGAATTAATAATGACATAATTTTCATTTACAAGCAAACTTCTTTTAAAGGTGAAGGGTGTAATTTCTATGCCAATCACGGCACCATACAAAATTGCAATAATAATAATAATTTGGATACCTTTTTAAAATTAAAAAAAAATTACATAGTTCACCTTTAATGCTCTAATGTGCCAATATAACTAATATTTATTTTTGGAGAGATTCAGTGCTTCAAGTGTTTGTGCATTTAAGGTAAAAAGTCTTTCCACAATATCTGTGGACTTCTAAATAAAGAGTTCATTGGTATAAGAGGTAACTGATAATACGGTTGGGAATATCCAATCTGGCCACCACATCCACAGCTCTGGAGCCCAACAGCATCCTCAGGGCGATACGGCTCCGCTGCTGCAGAGAGAGAGGGTTACCTGCAGAAACACACAGTTTAATAGAGCATTAAACCCTTCAATAACATCTCAATGCAGCACTATACATTTAGATTGCATTTAGCTACAGAAGAAGAAAGAACATGAGAGTGAGGCAATGATGACTTATAATTGTGGCAACAACTGTGTATGGCCACCATGATACATTTTGACTTTGCCTTCCATAGAAACCAAATAAAAACAAATACAAGTGAACATTCCAGAGATAAACATTCTCGCTAGGTAAAATATGAGCGCTCAAGATCACGACCTTCTGTCATATCATTCAATACACAAAATAAAAATGTTTGCATTCTTGTATTATTATTTTTAGCCTCTAAGTGTCATTATCAGGAAAATATTGATATGCTCCTAGGCCACGGATCCGCATGAGTCTGGTTTACATTCTGAAGAGGGGCACTGCTGTGTTGTGTTTGGACTCGACTGGGTCGCGAAGTGCATCTTTGGAATGAGACTAATGATGGAATCCAGACCTACACCAGAATCTAACTTTTAATCTCATCATCATAAACTTCATGTAATTGTTTAACATCACACCCAAAACATCCTGAGCAGCACCTAGGCAGCAGACCTGGCTGTAGCCATAGTAAAGTACAACCACAACGGCAGCATATCAAAACAACCAGAACACTTAACATTAACATGATATATCTTTTTTATAGAACATTTAAATCTCAGTGAGGGCATGGAGAACATACTAAACGTGTGAACTGATTCTTCCTCATTCAAAACAATATACCATATAAACAAAAGGTAGGTTTGCTACAACAGCTTTTACATTAAACCATGAGCACCATCTGCTGGACACTTTCTATATTGTCTTTTTTCATTTATTACATTACAAAATTCCATTACATTTCATTTAGCAGACGCTTTTATCCAAAGCAACTTACATTAACTCTTTGTGATTCGTTTTTTTTATTACAATTTATTCTAAATAAAAATACTGTTCTGTCTTTAAATTTAAATTACTTAAAAACATGTTTTTTTTTATTAGTTTCCAAAATTATACTGAATGTTGAACATTTATTTTTCACAATTGTAAAACTTTAATTACTGACTTTATTTTTTTTATTAAAAAAGATATTACTTTATTTTTTATTAAATGTTTATATGACAAGAGACCAAAATAGTGCAAAATATTAAACAATATTTTTTTTATTACTGAATGTATTGGTTTTTCATAAAATTATATTATTTTATTATTATATTGTTTATTTGTCAAGAGACCAAAACAGTGCATAATATTAAATGTTTAATTTTATTTCTACAACAAACCTGATATTTTTCTAAATTGTAAAACGTTTTCAGATTTAAATGACATTTGAAAATTTTGAATCCTGTACATTCAGTCTGTCTATCCTATAAAGTAATGAATGTAAACAATATAACATATCCTATAAGGAACGCAAACCATTTCAAAATACTAATTAAGTAGTATAATGGAATTTCCTTATAAGGCTGTTTTGTTTTGAACTTACTCTCATAAAGCTGAAGACAGTGCGCTGAGGGCGTATCTGGCCTTGTGTAGTCGACTGGCTTCCTGTCATATTTGTCTCGGGCGTAAATGTTGGCCCCGAACTCCACCAGCAGCTCAATCATATCCACATTGTTGGACTTGGCAGCATGATGTAAGGGCGTCTCGTGTAGCCTAGTGGCATTTACTCGCACACCTGCACACAATGTTTCATGATTAAAGCTTTACTTTGGTGATTCAGATCTAAACGACCTTCTTTAGAGGCACATTCTTTAGTGTTTGCATGGCTGACAGAGCACTTTACAATCTCATGGCTCATGGAATCGGGTTTTACCTGCATTCAGCAGCATTTTAACACACTCCAGGTGTCGGTTGGCACATGCCACATGTAGAGGAGTACCGTAGTACAGGTCATAGGCCTCCAGACTGGCTCCTTTAGCAATCACTAACCTCACACAATCTGCATTACCTGCATAACAGAATATTCTCATATTATATGATGGACAGACACGTATTTCACTCAAAAAGACCCGTTTATCAAAATAATTCTTACTCCATACATGTATAAAATTCATACAGATTCTGTAATACAACACACATTAACAATAAAACATAATTTACTTGTTTTGATAATTATATTTTAAAACAATAAATAAAATAATCATCAAAATAATGCATACTCTAAGCATTTATAAAAAATACTTTACAGAATCTGTAATAATATATCAAAGAGACAACAAAACCAAATATAATAATGATGAAAATAATTATCGTTCTTAAAACAAAATCAATCAAACAAAAGGAATATAAAATAATCATAAAAATATTTTTACACTATAAATTTATAAAATTATATTTTCCCTTTAAATAAACCAGATTCTGTAAAACTATGTAAATTATAGAATGTCAATAAAACACAATATTAAATTATTTAAAAAAAAACTGATAGTGAATTTTATATTTTAAATAAATCGTAAACATAAAATAATCATGAAAATAATTAGTACTCAATGAATTTATAAAATTACCTTGCATATTCTGTAACACTACAGAAGAAAATCAACTAAATCTAATATAAAATATTTTTGATAATACTAATACTAATTATATTTTTTAAATAAAAAAAATAAATAAAAAATAAATCATCCAAAACATTCTTACTCTTAAATTCCTTCTCTAAATATTTTTTTAACATTGTATATTAATATATATTTTTTAAATAAAGTGATTTAAATAAATTAAATAAAAACAACCATCAACTTATCATCAAATTAATTTATACTCTATAAATTAAGCTAATAAAAAATAAATACCGTACAGATTCTTTAATACTATAGAAAAACAAAAAGTCAACAAATTCTAATATACAATTTCTCTAATAATTAGATAACTATGCATTTTAACTCAATAAATAAAATTGAAATAAACAATAATTAAAATAAAATTCACTTCTACGGTGCACTGTACATCAAACCAGCACACCTCCAATGCAGGCCTCATGTAGAGGGGAGGTGGTACGAGAGGTAAGCATGGGGTTGACTTTTGCTCCATACTCCAAAAGAAGCCTCACACACTCAAAATTCCCGATAGAGCACGCTTCACATAGTGGAGTGCTGCCGTCCACGTTCCTTGCATCAACCTGCAACACAAAAACCCATTTCAAAGCTAAAGTCAATACTCAGAATACACGTGTGCTGCCTGGGCCCTTTTAAGAGCAGTATGTGTGTGACTGGCACCTGAGCCCCTGCGTCCAGCAGCAGTCTCACACACTGCGTCTGTCCGCGCGCAGCTGCCTCGTGGAGGGGAGTGATGGAGTCCACAGCCACAATATTCACTGAAGCTCCACTCTGGATCAAACTCTGCAGCTCTGACACCTGCCCCTGATACGCAGCCTTATGAACCTCTGTCCTCTCTGCCCAGAATCCTAGTGCACAGTAACACCATAAACACAAGAGCCACATCAGATCATAATGGATGATGTGTTATGGTATTGGTAATCATTTTAGCATATGCGAGAAAAATGAATTATTAAGCATAATATTGTGTTTACATTACATAAGCCTTCGAGTTAAAACAAAACAGATAAAGTTATATGTCTCATAAACCATAAGTAAGATTAATAGAATCAAATAATGTACACGAGCTATTGATGCGTTAATGTTTATTATTTGCATAGTCATATATGACATATTTATGTTCATTGGTTGTTGACTACAGTTGCATGACATTAAGAAGAGCACTATGGTGTGAAATATGATAATCAGAATAGGACAGCACGCCGCTGCAGTACGGACAACGCGGCAAATACGCGTGGACTTACCGATGTCACCGAAGAAATAAGGTCGTGCCGTTTCCACCTCCATCTCTGCTTTAGGAAGATGGTAGATAAATGTAAACCAAACACTGTCGCTAACTAACTGACTAAAGCAGAAATTCTGCTGTGTTTAGAAATGCGGTGAATGCATCACGTGGTCTGTTCTGTTTGGGTTCTAGTAATGACGTGTTGCCGTGAATGCTGGGAGTTGTAGTTTCACAAGAATGTACAGGGGTCAATAGAAAAAATAAATAAATAATTATATATATATATATATTTATACACTAGTCAACATTTTAAGTGGATCAAAACCTTTCATCAAAGTTGTCCTAAGACACGATTTTATATATATAGTGGTTTTCAACCTTTTTTCCACCGGGCCGCACGCATGTCATTTACATATTACGTCATCTATACAAACCAACCAGAGTTATAATATTATTTATAGCCTAAATATTATGATATCTAAACGATTACATTTATTGAAATAAATAAATAACTTTAATCACCATTAATAAAACACCTGATGCTGTCGGGAACCAATTTTGTGAAATTCTGCTCGAAAGGAGTAACAGCACAATGAAGTTGCAATTGTAAGTTGCAGTCTATTATTATATATAAGTGTATATATATATAATACAATATAAAATAAAAAGAGTGAGTGCATTAAATCAAGCGCTTTTAACCTTTACAGACCCAGGGACATGCCATACCAGATAACACATTACTGTACTTTAATTAAGAACATTAACAATACATAACGCTTAATAGACAGACATTTTTATGAGTTAAATTGTTAAACGTCATGAAAAATTAAGATCTATATGTTTTATATATCTTCTCAACAGACCCCCAAAAGTGCTTTCAGGACCTCCTGATTGAAAACCAATGGCATTTATTTTAATAAAGTATTTCACAAACTATTTTCAAGCAAGAAGATTTTGATAAGTTTAAATTATAAAACAATACATTTAAGGCTAAAAGTATTTGGACACTTTTTGGTTGTCAAACAATAACAAGTAAAAAAAGAAAGGCTGATTTAAAAAGTGAAATTGATCTTGTACAGGGATAACAATATAAATGGTTCTATTATTTGTAAATTTACATTGCAAAAACATTCAAGGCAATGTAGCACATTCACTGAAACCAAGTCAACACAAGGGTTATAAACTTATATAGGGTTATTATAAGTAAATTAAATTAATTGATTCACAAACTTAAGACTTTACAAACTGCAGTCCATTAAAGGTTTCTAAACAAAATAAGACTCTAGGGAACTTATTTATACATTTATGATTTATAAACGAGGTAATCAATGATGCGCTGTGAAATGTCCAGTTTAGGGATCAGCTCCAGAGCTCTGGCTGCCCAACACAGTCCTCAGGACGATACGGCACAGCTGCAGCAGAGACAGAGGGTTACCTGCAGAAAAACAGAACAGCAGATGAAATCATTCAGAGACGTCTCGTAATATACTATAGCACTTATGCAGACTGTAACATACTCTCATAGTGCAGCAGACAGAGATTGGCAGGAGATTCAGGTTTTGTATAGTCTCTAGGTTTGTGACCCAAGTTATCACTTATGTTGACATTTCCACCAAACTCCACCAGCAGCTCCACCAGGTCCACTCTCTCAACCCTCGCCGCATGATGAAGTGCCGTCTCATGGAACTTGGTGGCATTCACCTTTGCACCTTTAAAAATATGAAACTATTATAACAACGCAGGATAATACATAACAGTGCAAAATAAAATATGTAAACCACATATAAAAAAGTGCCTCACCTGCATTGAGCAGCAGCAGGGCACAGTCTAAGTGAGCTTTAGCACACGCAGCATGTAACGGCGTCCCAAAGTAAATGTCAAAGGCCTCCAGCAGCGCTCCCTTGTCTATCATAAGCTTCACACAGTCTGGGTTACCTGCATAGAGATCATGAGAAAACACAAACAATCTAAACACAAAGCATTCCCTCTCCTGGCTATCTCACCTCGAATGCAAGCCTCGTGGAGGGGTGAAGCCGTGAGGGCGGTCAGGGAAGGGTTGACTGAAGCTCCATGATCCACCAGCAGCTTGACACTTTCTATGCTGCCTGCAGCACAGGCGTGACAGAGAGGAGTACTGCCATGGATGGTGCGCACATCCACCTGCACACACAGTTTTCAATGGCGAATAGAGTTTATACCTTAGACTTACAGTCATGAATGAGTTTTTGCAGGGTGGGATGTCTGTTATTTATTCATTTCATTTTTCAGTGCCTTGTTATTCCATCCATCTTCACTAATATTGTTGGCTCTATGATGATTTGCTTATGCTCCTTTATTGTAAGTCACCATTGCTGGGAAGGTTACTTTGGGAATGTAATAGGTTACAGATTATAAATTACCTTATTTTACATGTAGTAAGTAGTGTAACTATTTCAATTACTTTTTAAAAGTAATGTTACTGAATACATTTTATTACTTTTCTAAATTTACATTTAGTAGATGCTTTTATCCAAAACGACTCACAAATAAGGACAATAGAAGCGATCAAACTAACTTTAGAAAATCCTTCATCTCTTGAATTAAGACTATAATTGTTTAAAGCACATCCACCACAAAATGAGAGTTTAGCACCTCTCTTTTTTCTCAGTAACTAACAAATTAGTTACATTTTTTGTAATTTGATCACGTAATACCCGCCGTTACATGTAACTAGTTACTCTCCAACACTAAGTCACTATGGATAAAAGCGTCTGCTAAATGCATACATGTATATGCAAATAAGACCCCCATTTAAATCTATCTTGTGCCGTAGCCCACCTGAGCTCCAGCCTCCAGCAGTATTTGAACGCACATTGGATGGGCTTGGATGCAGGCATCATGCAGAGGGGTGAAGTTATCCACAGACACGATATTAACTGATGCTCCTGCTTCTATCAGCTGTTTTAACTGCAGAGCTCGACCTAGAGACGCAGCCTCGTGGACCGGCGTGCGGTCAGCCCAGTGACCTACAAATGCAGTCATTTATTTCGTTTTAAGTGGGAATAGATATAAAGGGGAAATATATTGCCACCGTCTATTACACAGCAATGTTAAGCAATTGCAAGGAGTCTGTTTAACATAAAATGCATTAAAATGCTCACCGATGTCACCATAAAACGTTGCTCTGGCAGCGGTGAGTTCCATAATTTATTAAATCAATTTGACATTTAACAAATATTACTCATATAGCATGCGAACAACGTGCTGATAAAGTAAACTTCTATATTTAGAGAAGCCGTCTGTATGGTTTATGATTTGCGACACTACTGATTGAATACGGCAATTTCGCAAAGGATTCTGGGAGATGTAGTTCCGCCACAGCGCTCACTGCCATACAATGTCATTGTTTATTAATAAACTTTTTGAATGTCAAAACATAACTTTTATACTAACGGAGCATTTGTGAAACTTATTCAATACCACTTTACAAAATTACATTAAGGCGCTTTGTTTTTGTGATGTAAAACACGCAGGCCACACAATAAAAAGAATTAAGAAATTAATAAAAAATATAAATATTCTTGTTTATAAAATAGATTATCATTGTTTAACAATAAAAAGTTATTGTTAGCAATACTAGGTATTTTGTACTTCATAAATAAAAATAAAAACACAAAGTCAGTTTTCCACAAGTTAACATTTTTACTTCGCAGTACAGAAATCATTTGAGCCCCATTCATTTAGCATTTGTTTTCGTTTTCTTTTTAAAACATTGGTGGAATTTTGCACAGGGCCCCGGTCATGTCAATACTGCCATAGACATTTTGGTCCTTGCTAACAACACATCAGAGCCGTTGAGGAGACACAGCCTGCTCCTCTCTCTGCTCTGAGGCGAGGGAGAAGGAGAGCTCCTAACACACACTAGACAAGCAGATTCCAGACTTACAGTTAAGCAGCTTTTCCCACTGACGTGTGATAACCTCCATGTAGTAGCCTTAGAATCACGCATAACCCATCAGAAAAGAGATGCAAGGCAAAGCTGAAAGAAACCCGGCCCTTCCGACAAGTAGCACAATTTACAGCTAATAGGGGGGTCGGTTATGTCAAATCACATGAGCATATTGCAAAACAAATACTGAGTGGTTGGACACGGATTACATAAAAGATTATCTACACTGTGTGTGCTTGATACTTCCCTTCGATCTGTAAACGCAAAGAAACTGGAGAAATATTGCAAACTAAATATTCAGGATACTAGTTTTAGCAACTGTTGTAATTTGTAGGAAAATAGAATAATGAATAATCCCTGGAAGTTATCTTAGAGTAGATAGTGGTGCTGTTAAACCTGGCCAAACTCAAAACAGATCATTTCGCAATTTTGCAAAGCCCGATCCCCCTCCCCTTGACAGCCAACACCAGCACATTTAAAAAATATCCATTTCTTCATATCACTTGAATACATCTTATTTGGCATCTTTGGACTTTTCACATCCAATGTCTAAGCAGGGTGAGATAAAGATCACATGATGGAAACCGATTACAGGGCGTTGATAAACAATCAGTGCAAATGGATCACATTTCCTGATTATAAAAAGCAGACTGGCAGAACCTTCTCCCCCCCCCAAAAAATGCTAAATTTATATAACGGTTAACATGAAATTCCATTAAGGGCAAAACATATGCTTGGATAGCCAGCTCTCCCAGTTTGGTTGGCTTTTTTTTGCTTTTTCTTTTTTTAAATGTTAAGATTATGATCGTCTGAATATCATATTCAAGAGCAGCTGGAGCTAGTTTACTGGTCAGCACAGTCTCCGAAGATGTCGTTCTTCTTGCGTTCCATTTCGGCAAAGTCAAACTCTGTGCCCGTCATTCGCTTGTAGATGTCTTTGATATCGTCGCAGGTCGTCTCGAAGTGGGTCGTGGCATCATAGGAGCGAGAGACAAAGATCTGAGTGCAGATAAAAGTAAACTTAGTACTGTAGTCACTCTTTGTATATCAAGAGAGCACAATGTAAACACTTACCTGGCTGTCAGATCCCACATCGGTTGGCGCATACAGATCACTGATGCTCACAAATCTGCAGAAAGGTCACATAGCAAAATTATTTGATTTATCCGATTACATGCATGTGAAAGTAAGTAGTAGATATCAGTGCACACAAACGTACTTCTGCTCAACCGGTTCCAAAAGGTCCAAGGCTGGTTTGATCTCTTTCTCAGGGTCGCTGGTCTCCACAGTGGTGCTGATTATGGCGATGTATTTACCCTGGGCTGCCACATTGTGTGCGTAAGAGATCATGCACACATAGATATCTAAAAGGAAGAGATGATTTTAATGTACAATAACAAACCCAAGTTCAGGGTTGGTAATATTTTGAATGCTTTTGAAAAATTCGATGCTCACCAAGGCTGCATTTATTTAATCAAAACTACAGTAAAAACAGGAATATTGTGAAATATTATTACCATTTAAAATAGCATTTCTATTTGAATGCATTTTAAAATTTAATTTATTCCTGTGACGGCAACGCTGAATTTTAAGCAGCCATTAATCCAGTGTCTCATGATTCTTCAAAAATCATTATAAAATGTAAATTTGGTGATCAAGAAACATTTCTAATTTTCAGTGATGAAATATTAATATTTTTGTGGAAATTATAATTTTTTTAGGATTCTTTTCTTATGAACATAACAGAAATAATTTGTAATATATTTTGTAAATGTCTTTACTGTTACTTTTAAACCAATTTAATGTGTCCCTGCTAATTAGAAGTATTAGTTTCCTTAACTGTGCATTCACACCGCAGGTGGCGAGAACGTCAAAGTAGCCTGAAGTCATTCATTTTCAATGTGAGCCGGTGGCGAGCGCGGAGCGTTTTGGACGATGAGAGCATCGAGGAAAGTTGAAATCAGGTCAACTTTATGGTAATGAGCTATGACACGGTTGGGCGGCAACCAATCGGAACGTAGAATTCCTCCGCTTGAGAGGATTCCAGAGAACGCAGCACTGTAAACATTGGTTCCGACCACATTAGTTCCCAAGCATTTTAGCACTAGAGGAACGCTTCGTTTTTCAGCGAGAATGCAATAAATTTCCTCAAAACAACAGATTTGACCAATTACATTAAGGCTACACTTCAACCAGGACAGTTTGTAATGTAGGCTGCGCACAAATGAACGTTAATGTTAATTATAGACCAAAGCTAGTAAACGTCTCCTATAAACTGCATGTTGGAATTAACCATGAACACAAAGCCACACCACACAAATGGCTTTTAATTGGTTTATTTCGATGCAAACATGCAACTATAATTGTTAAGTTTCCATCGATCGATTTCTCACTTTCACATTTAAAATATTTCATGAGGTTAACCTATACCCTTACTTGTGGTCAGTCTGCACAAGATCAACGCGCTTGTTTGCTTTGCGGCTCCTTTAAATACATGACAAGCATTCGATCTACGTCAGAGCGTCAACGTATCTTTCTACAGCGTTGCTGGCAGGGCGGCCAGGGCGAATTTTGATGCTCTCGCCAGCGGCGGTGTGAACGCACAGTAAATTTAAAATGACCTCAAACCTTTGAACGGCAGTGTAAATATAATTATTATAATATTATTATATATGTATTTGTCAACTGTATAAAATGTAAACAGGTAGTAAAAAACTGATACATGACAATCTCAGATAAGTGTATTTGTTTTTTATGAATGTAAAAAATAAATAATTACTTTTTAAATTATGATTTTTTTTATTTACATTCAACAACATTCAAGAGCATTTATTATGGAAATACATTTGGTATTAAAAATCCTTTAATTTTGACTTACCGTCAACTCTAAAATACACCAAATATAAAATAATCTGAAATTAAAATAAGGTAAGAACCCATCGAACATGCAACCGCTGTGGCTTCCTGTCAAACTAACCGTGCTTCCTGTTGACCTGGTTCTGAGGGATGATGATCTGGCAGGAATTGCCGTCGCTGGTGTTCTTGATGGGGTGGCTCATGACGCAGATGACCCGGATCACCTGACCCACCTTGTTGACTCTGTCCATGACATAGCTGGGGTCGCAAATCAGCTGCTTGCAGCGAGCGATCTGACCGTGAAGAATAAACAACATTAAAGTCACAGCACATTTTAAGGATAAATCAGATTTCACACAGCTTGCAACAGAAACTCACCTCTCCCTCAGATTTGACGCCCACCACTTTGCCGTTCTCAACAATAATCTCCTCAATGGGCTTGTTCAGCATGTAGGTTCCTCCGTAAATGGCACTTAATCTGTGAGTGACAAAAATAAACTGCTAGTGAACTTACAAAGTACTGCAATCTAAGACGGGTTTAAAAATGATGTGAATGTTAGCAGCAGAGGAAGTATCTGGGGAAACTCACCTGGCGAAGCCTTGGGGCAGCTCTCCTAGGCCATAGAGAGGGTACAGATATGGACTCTTTCCATACCTCGCCAAAGACTCGCTGTACAACTTAATCCTGTTTATCGTCTCCATGCAGGGCTGATCCAGGTAGCTGGATGGATAGACAACACAAACAGTTTTATCTTCATGGAGCAAACAAGCTTGCGACGTTGTCAGTGTTTTAGGTGAACTTTCTCCAAAAATCAGTCTAGGTTTTGACTCACCCATCTGTGCGGTAGAGTGCGAGAGCGTGGCCGGTGAAGTCGACAACATCCTGCCCGAGGTCGAACTTTTTGTACACATCTCGCATGGTGGTCTTTTTAGGGTCCACACCCTCCAAGGTCTTTGGGTCATTTTCATCAAAGTTGGCAACAAACACAAGGAACTTCCTGAATCGTCTTTTCTCGAAAAGTCCCATGAGACCTAAAAGACAATTGCTACATGTTAAAAGATTATATTTTTTCCCCATCAGCTATGATAGCATGCACTTTGTTTGGTGGGATGTATTTCAGGATCAAAACATGTTAGCATCTCTTACTTAATCAGCAAAAAAAGAGGAACTAATGAACTGTTTTACACACAATTATTTCATTATGTTGCAAAATTAATCAAAAGGGAAGTAGGGCGAGATGTCCATAATCCTTAATTCACTGTAATTCCTCTTCTACTCATAACAGACCCACTCTTCCATTCAAACCAGGGTGATTTTATTGATGCATCATTGTAGTTTTTATTACTAATTTAACTTTAATTTATTTTATTTAATCTTTATTTCCAGGTCTTAATAGTGCTGCAACTTATCATTTTTAATCTAATATTCATATTCAATTTAATATCAGCTTTATTTCAATGAACAACATTTATTCAATAGTTTATCATCGATAACCCTGGTTCAGACAATAAAACACTCCAGCCTACTTGGCTATAGACTCTGCCTCAGATGGCAGGACCATGGGCCGCCCACATCCTGTTCACTGACCATCTGATGAACAATGCGTACAAAAATGGCAAAAGCTGGCTTGAAAACTCCAGGTTCAATCTGATCCTTTTGCCAGGACAACGGGAAAAAAGAAACCCCAGAAGAAAAATCTCTACTGCATTTGCAAGACCTTGTGTTTGTTCCTATCTTTAGATTATCCGAATCGTAAAAATGTCACTTACTGGATGCCAAAGCTTCAGTCTCAGTGGAGGGCACTTTGTAGATGCTGCCCTTTTTGTAGACGAAGCTGCCCTCAATCACTTTGAAGTCCAGGTAACGCGTCACCTGTGTGATCAGCAGCATACGGACCAGCTGACCTATGAATGCGAAAAGGACACAATCATCATCCATTGTATTCTTGAGGCATGACAGTAAATTGCTAAGCAACAGGATGAGTGTGACTGAGGGACCAGCAGCGTCTGGCACAGAGCGATCCAGAACGTGCTGCGTATTTGACCGAGATTACAGATTCCAAGAAGTGACAACTGAAATGTAAATATAAAGCTTAATGTTGTTGCTTCCTACCGTTAGCCATTAGAAACTTGGGAATGAGGTCCACGTTCCAGTCGCGGCCCTTTCCCATGGACTCAGGAGGGCTGCCAGGAAGGCTGAAACGCTTGAACAACTGTGAGCAAACCAAGAGACAACATTAGTGTCTGTGGAGATTTAGAGAATATCTGCGGTGTCAAACAGTGACTTACATCCTCCAGAGGGGTGATGGAGGCACTCTCCCCTCCATAGTACGAGTTCCTGTCCATGTGCAGAACCTTCTTCCCCTTCACGGACATGATCCCAGACAGGATGCATTCCTAAAGGAAACGCATGAATGCATATTCAGTACAACATATCTCAGACATGTGACTACGATGACCTCAAAATAGGGCTGCACAATTAATCGAATTTCTAATCGCGATTACGATTATGGATGCCACGATTACATAAATAAACAATTAAAAATGCCCACTTGCATTATTCTGTGTGCTTAAGAGGTGTTTGCAGCACGGGGTTTAACAAACTCAAACACACTGGATAAAATACATTGTCTAACTGATAGTCGTTGTCACTTTGTTGTGCATAAGAAACGGCAAACGTGCCAAAAGAGGAACAAAATAGCGGTACTCGTTTGAACTGCGCACCACACTGACCATTTATCCACCTCGCCTCAAGCGTGAGGGATGAGTTTATTACAGTGACCCGCGATCACGCACTAAACAACGCTGTGAAATCCAGTAAGAAGCACTCGAGTTCAGTGCAGAGTTCTCCAGTACAAATCACATCTCTTATTTAAACAAATAAATCAGAGCCGTTATTCTCATCAACGCTGATGCAGAAAGCAACAGAAACAGTGCAAAAACGATCCAGTTAGAAGACGTTTCAATTCCACAAATCACCCACATTTACCATAGCTTTACTGTAGTAACACTGACGGTAACAATGATACGGTGGCAGAAAAGTAGGATACTCATATTGAGTATTATTATATTATTAATATACTAAATATGTTAAAGGAGTAATGTAATTACATTATTTTGTTAATTATTCTATCAGTTGATGTGGATTTGTAATTGACTGAATGTCTTTAGGCTACTGTTTTTCAATGCAAACACCATAGAAACCATATAGTTAGGCTACTCTTTTTACCACGGTAATGAGGTGCTGTACTTTTGGTTATGTATAAAAGATGAGGCTGTTACAGTTTTCACACTGGTACTGTCAAATATACATCTGCATACCAACTCAAGCTCCTGTTCTAATGTGCATTTCTAAGAGACAAAACTTGTAACATTATATGTTCAGTGCTGGTGCCACTGCTCTCGAATGTCAGTCTGGAGCCCTGATAATATAAATTGCACTAAAATGTTACTGTAATTTGAAATTTTGTCTGTTTAATTGTAAATGAAATATATACCTTTAGTAAACCATTTGTTCTTTTAGTTTTAGTATGACATTATTAGGGCTTGCAACAACTAATCGATAAAATCGATTATTATCGATTATGAAAATCATCGACAACGATTCTCATTATCGATTAGTCGGGTCTGCCCACAGTGCACGTCCAACTTCAGCCGGTTGCTCAAATTACAGCACTGAATAACACATTTCTATGGATAAAATGCATCTAAAAATAGTGGAGGAAACCGAATGAGATGCTGCGGGAGAAGTACGTGATCCAAGCTGTCCAAAATATGATAATTCTTTATTTTGAGCTTTAAGTTAATGCATTAGTGTAAAGGCTTGCCCTGTCAGGCGCCGTGACACATGCGTGTACGTCCTCAGCGCAAAAAAACTTTTCCATTTTTGCATAAAGGTCCGTCTTGACAGGCTGTGTTAAGTTTAAAATACCGTATGAGCGCGGCGGACGCGTGCACGCGCGTCAGACAGACGGAACACAGAGAGGGAGACAATTAACAGGATATGCAGCGCAAAAAATATCCATTGTGCTGAATTATCTGTTGTTGAAAGTTAATTTAAGGTTTAAAAGTCAACATGCAGTGTGAATATTTTATGAGAGTAGGAACTTTAAAGGGATAACATCATGTAATTGTCTGAATATTAATATGAGACGCTCCATAACCGCCTTTTACAGGATAAAGAAATGACAGTAAGACATGACTGTGATCAAAGTGAATGTGTGTTCCTGCAGAACATTCTTCTCACCTGTTGGTTAACACTGAGTAAGGGGTGGGCGATATGGAAAAAATATAATATCATATCACGATTTTATCATGATTCTGTCATGTGGTTTACTATTTTGCAAATTGTCTGAGCAGTACAGCCAAACTAAGTTCCCTATTATAAAGCCTTTTAATGTAACAAAAAAAAAAAAAAAAAACAATGGCAGATATTTCTATATCTATAATAATTATAGATTATCTATAATAGCCTGGGGTTACACAGAATTTTTATTTTAAAGAAAACCAGTTCGAATGGAGCAGAGTTTGCTTTTTGGGTTAAAATAATTTCTTATGAAATTCAAATGGTATGACAATTAGAGATTAGACTGTACAGAAATTGAAATCTACAAGCTAATACACACTATACTCGGTAACGCAATGCGGATGTTGTTAACATTAATCATTTGAGAATAAAGTATAACAATAATAATTAGCACGGTTTGAACTAACCGATCATTACACTTAATCACCATGGGTAGCGCGATTTATTGTAATGTTTTTTTCCCCTCAGTTGATCAGAACAAATGTGGCAGACTTGTTACTTGTTCAGATGACAATATACGGTGAAAAATCTTATTTAGGTCATATTTTCCAAGACGTAGGCTAGAATCTGTGATTACTAAATACAGGATTCACACTGGTGTGGTGACTGACAGACACACATACATACTCCTCAAAACATTAGATTAATCCACGTTGGAGCCATACCAGAGTACAACCCACGCAATGAAGATAATTCCGCAAGTAACTGCAATTCCAGGTCTTCAAACAAAGATGGCGAAAAAGAGGCAAAACTTACTGACTGCAGCTTTAAGGTTTAGTAATTTTGTTATGCTTTTGTAATGTATTATATTTAGCTTCTTTATTTTTTTATTTCCGTTTTAGGAATTTTTTTGTACTTAATTTGTTAACACTATAAAATGTTACAATGCTCATGACAGACCGCTTTGTTTTAAAAAATGCTATAAAATGACAAGCATGGATGTTTAAAGAAATGCTGAAACACTGTCCTCTCACAGGCCATAATACATGATTAGAAACAGCGAACCTACAGATCATGTGATGGAGTGGACTTTACACGCAATAGACGCCATCGAATTACATGCACTCTCAAAGCGATTAACAACAGTAACTCATTTTCCAGCAAGCAACGACATTGTTTATTTTATTATGGGCCCACAAATCATTTCACTGCCAATTTTAAGATGAGGTACGAGAGTAACAAAATCCATGCGAGTGGAGACGAGCCAAGTCCTTAGCATTACAAATATGCAAGAAAATATTTAAAACAACGCCTGCTTTGCATCACACTTGCTAAGCTAGAACAGCTCAAGGTGGGATACCAACATAAGACCTACTTCTCAGCTGATCAAAGCTACTGAATATGTGCCACTGTATTACTACAAGCAGAAAATGTTTGTGATTATTAATTCACAAACTCTTTTATGAAATAAGTACGACCGAACGAACCGGTCAAACTGCAGTTACCAACATTTATTTTGGTAGCTATTTTATATGTAGTATTCAAACAATAATTGTCATGAATTCTTCTCTCTTTAGACCAAATCAATTAAGCTTATGAGAAATTTTAATCAAGGATTGAATTTGGAAAAACTGGAATACATTTTAATTTTTTTGGTAGAGATACAAATTAAACTAATGTTTCAGATGCAGTAGGTTTACTTAAGTATACATTTATTTAACATATTTTATTGGTTAACATTGATGACATTTAATTAGGAATGCTGTCCCTTTAAGACTTTAAGGTATGCATGTAATACTGACACACATTTTGAAATACAAGACAGTTAATTCAGCCTATAGGATGCATTTTTAATGTCCGGTAGTCAAATAACATTTTAGTCCTGTCTTGTTAAAGAAGACACGTCATACATTTCATCATCGTTTTTATCATAGGATATTAGTTTTAGCTCGTCAACGTCTCCTCTAAGTCACAGAAAAAAGGTTTGTTGATGAATATTTTACGACGTGGTCTTCGTCGGCGAAATTGACACTGCTTGTGACTATAGAAACAACTTAATATGCCTTCAGGCGTCACCAGATCAGCACACGCCAAGGTGGTGGTTAGCAAAATTTTGGGCCTTGGAGGATAACAAAAATACTGTTGTAAACACATAAAAAAGCCAATTTGCCATGCCCACATAATCAATATCCTTACCTCAAATGTCCATGACTCAACTGCTCTCAGCTAAAAGGATGAGTTCATTTATAACTCAAGGAAAATTCTAGAAACAAAATGACAGCGTACAAAATCCAAAGATCTTTTTTAGCAGCAATAAGGGTTAAACGTTAACATTGCCTGTAAAGTGTACAGCAGATCCACACGGCTGAACACCACCTGCTTCTCCTTACTAAAGAATCAGGCTGCAGTCACATGAAAGGCCATAAGAAACGCTCCTGACATTTGTCTCCCTCTTTCATGGCGTTAAACACCTGCTGGGATCCAGCGTTCTGGCTTCAGAGGACTCTATCAGGGACAGAAATCATCACGCTCCAGTAAAACACTTCTCCCTCTCTTCTGCAAGCGAAAGCTCAATCATCCACTATTTGATGTTTCTTTTGTTTGTTGCCCTTTCCCATCAATCCACTGTAGATGATTCATCACATTGTGTGGAGAAAGAGGTGTCTACACAATACGAGACAGAGTAGCTGCCAATAAAAAGAAAATGCAAAGACAGTGACAAAGTAACAAGTGTTTTACTATAAAAGAATAACAAGCCAGCGTAATAATTCCTATCATTGCATGTTTTAAAATGGGCAAGACCCTCGTGACATTTGTTATATTAAAACTCAGAGCAGTTTAAGCATCACCGCTCCTAACTTCCAGTCACTACACTGTCCCGCTCAGGCTAAAGGGATTATGCAATAAACCATGTAATACCAGAGCCTTACTACGCTCAGAGAGACCGTGGCCTCATAAACTGTGAGGAATTCCTCATAAAACAGCCGAGACAGAAAAACTGTTGCTCATTTTTCATTTGCATGCCACCCTCAGCTTGCCATTCTTGTCTGATTTGCAGAACTAAACAGATGATGACGGTCTCGGTTCCTCTACAAAGCAGACCAACGCCTTTCTGGTTCTCTACTGATAGCCTAATTCACCTCTGCACAAAAACGTTCTCTGTTTGCATCCCATACTTCCGGTTTTAGAGGAACCACTTTGTATAGGTTTCTTTAACACTTTTACACTAACGGAAACCTTTAGTAAAAGCAATGAAATGTGAATAATTGATATCCCCACCATCAATAAAATGCAACATTGATTTTAATGCACAGGAGTCTGGCAGGGTCACGGTTTAAAACTTTATGAGACTACTAATGCAGGTTTATGAAAATGTGGGTGCATGTTTTCTTATTTTAAAAAGACAAAATAAACAAAAATGGTGTACTTGATCCTGTTTAGACCGCAAGGAAACAGTTTTCAGGGACTGTCCCACCAAACACATTACTTTGACTAAAACACAAATGTACAGCAGCAGTCAGGAGTAATTTTCATCATGGGGTTTTCCAGATGCATAATATTAAGATAAAGATTTACAATAATGCATATTATGAATAGTGTAATTTAGCAGGTAAAAGCCTGGAGGATGTGGGTTATTATATTTTGATCTGTATTGTAAGCATAAAACAACTTCCTGACTGAATGAACAGGCATATAAAGCATTGCGATGGAATATGTAATGAAGGTTTTCTGTTTCACTTGAGGGTGTGGTTGTTTACTGACCTATGTTGACGCAATAAGTAATCTCAAAATTGGTTCATTGTGTCATTTAATTTTAAATAAAAATATAAGAAACAATCCTCCACCCTTAATATAACTACAAAGTCACGCTCTTGAAAAAAACACCTCTACATCGAGGAAGCCACTGGAGACATGATAGACTACGTTTTAAAAAGCAGATAAAAATATGCATGCTAACTATTTTATGATTTTAATAATACTTAAACAGTTTTCATTCATATTTAGAGAACATTTATTAACTAGAGACAGAATGCAAGCTGTGTAGTTGGCACTGTCAAATATGAAAGCCTCATTACAAGTCAGCTGTCAAAAATATCACTAAAATAATAAAATACAAAAAGATTATTGGTGTGTTATTAACCTGATATTAAACAAAATGAAAATGCAATACGAAACAGTTTTATGTGATCACAAAACGCCGTCAAATTTGTAACCGAGGCCTGTGAAGCAGCGTTAGCCGCGGCTCTGAGCGCCAAAGGAGAACTCTATAACACATGCTAAAGTTAGCATAGAGACAGATTAGCACTACCATACAGTTAAAACGAATGCAGATTAGCCTGCGACTAACGCCAGCATTGTTGCTAATTAGCATATCCGATAGAGTTTGACTGGTTGCTGATTAGCATGATGCTAAAATTAGCATGTTAGTAATTAGCCTCCTAAAGTGAGCTGTACAGTAGCAGCACCGTCTAACGTTAGCTCTAGCAAGATCGAAAGAGCCTCTGGCTGTGTTTTTTCTTAAGATTTTTACGCGATTTCATGTACGCGAGCATATTTGGATTAAATAATTTTCTGATACCGTCAGCCCAGTTCCCAACACGATAACGTCGTATTCCTCATTCATTTTTCCTCGTCTTTAATCCCCTTTTCCAACGCGTCAGCCCGAAGAAAATGGAGATCTTGCAAAGCTGGAAATGAAAGAAGTGCGCTGTCACGTCACCCCAGTGGGTGTGGCTGAAGTGGGCAGGGCGTGCGAGTTTGCGCGTTCTCAGCGAGATGGTCCTCACTGCAGAACACAAGATCGAGGGGGCGTGCTTGGATCTAGATCCAACTCCTCCCACCTTACATTCACCTAAACCAGGGCTGTCCAAACTCGGTCCTGGAGGGCCGGTGTCCTGCAGAGTTTAGCTCCAACCCTAATTAAACACACCTGAAGCAGCTAATCAAGCTCTTACTAGGCATACTAGAGACTTCCATGCAGGTGTGTTGAGGCAAGATGGAGCTAAACGCTGCAGGACACCGGCCCTCCAGGATCGAGTTTGGATGGCCCTGACCTAAACCTACCCGTCTCCACCCCCTGATCCCTAAACCTACCCGTCTCCACCCCCTGATCCCTAAACCTACCCGTCTCCACCCCACCCCCCCACCCCTAATCCTACCATCTCCACCCCTAATCCTACCATCTCCACCACCTAGATGTGGATCCAACCCCGCCCCCTGGATCTTTGTTCTGCAGGGAGGGGCTACTGTTCTCAGCTGCGATTGGAGGACTGGGTTGTCAATCACAGTGAGCGAATACTCTGATTACCAAACAGAACAGACCGCTCACCTGCATAAAGTGGTGGGGATTTTGATTCATCCAAGTGACTCGAATCTTAAAATACGTTCACGGAAATATCACACATCACATACATAAAGTATAATATCAGGTGCACTAAGTATTAGACTGTTAGCTACCGATTTATTTTAGTTTCTTTAATTTCTACAAAGAATAACAGTAAAGCTAATAAGATAATAAATAGGCCTATATGACTCAGTTTTGATATTAGATTTAAGAAGTACATTTTAGATTATGTGTTTATGGATGTCATGTTCTGTAACTGTTTAAATTACGAAAGTGACTCTTTCTATGGGTTACATTGTTACGCCAGTAGGTGGCGACAATTTAGCATCTTTGTGTTATGAAATATGCTAATCATTTCACCCAAACGATTAATTAAAAACACTGTCGTTACAACTAATTAACCAACAAACAAACAACTACTAACTAACTAACTGACTAAGTCTTTCATTTAAACTACATGTCAAAATATTATTCAGAATCTTTCAGTTCATTCAGACTCAATTAATAAAGGGGATCTAAATTAAAATGATTCACTTAAGAGTCAAAAACACAAATTTGTTCACGAGTTACCACAATGCAAACAATTACCAAAACAGCTGCGAAGCCAAGATAATGTTCAGTGTTTTCATCATCCTCTTCATATGAAAAAACACAAATTCATAGTTATACCACATGACTTTCATAAAAAGCATTTATTTTGTAACTTTGGTATCTCCACTTTTGCTTAATATTCATTCAAAGCAATGTTTTATTAATTTGACACAGTTATTACATTTCGAGACTTTCAAACACTTCTTTAATGTGAGGTTTTTTGGCATACTGTCTTGCTGTATTGCCTGTATTGTCTTCAGTATCTTTGAGTCCCAGTTGTAGCAGGATCCTGACGGCGTCCACATGCTGCCCAATGCATGCCATATGCAGAGCTGCAAACCATAATATATTTACACACTGTGTTCTAATAAAAAGGGGGCATGCAGTGAAATACAATGTAAAGTGTAATCCTACCTGATCTTCCTTTTGTATCTCTTGCATGTAGATCAGCGCCCAGGGCGAGCAGTGTTTTTATTGTGCTTGTGTGACCTTCCTGAAAAATGAACATTGAGATCAAAGCCAGATTAGAAGAGGAAGCATGTTTATCTTATCTGTGCTTCATGTTTAATGCAATAGCTACAACCTTAGCAGCATAGTGCAATGCAGTCAGCTCCAGTTTTGTGGCTCTTGAGTTTATATCGATACCAAGATTATGCACGAGGAAAGAAAGTGCTTCTTCCTGAGCAGTTACAGAGGCCTGGTGTAGGGGCTGCGCACCGAGAACATCTACAGCTGAGGGAGATGCCTAAACCAGATAAACATGGGCATGCTCATTTCTAGTATCAGAAAAACATTGTACGTGAATTATAATGCAAATATGAGCTTACCTGGTGATTCTCAAGAAGCAGTTTAGCAATAGTTATGTGTCCATTCCTTATGGCATCCATAAATGGTGTGACTCCACAACTGTCCTTCCCATCAGGCTCATAGCTACAACTGAATTAACATGCAAACCGTGTGAGCAAAATAAGAAGGCATTGTGGTATACATGCATACTGAAAACATGTTACCTTTGAAGCAGAATCTTCACAGCATCCTCACAGCTGTGCATAGCTTGGGTGAGAAAAAGGCAGATACATTAAGGCAAATCTGGGAAATCATTTTAAAAAATCATGTGCTTCTATACCAGCCGTGTGGAGGGGCGTTCTGCCAGTCTTGCTCCTTGTCTTCCAGACCTCGGGTTTGGCCAGTAGGAGGTGGTCTATGATGGCTGAATCTCCTTCTCTGCATGCAATGTGGAATGAGTTCCATCCATCCTTGTTCTGCAGCATTGGGTCAGCGCCGTGATTCAGCAGCTCCAAAATGACCTCGAGGTTTCGACGGGTACAGGCCATCATAAGAGGGGTCCTGGAGGGGATAGAAGTCAGTTTTATTAAAATGCAGCAAAGCTGCTCGAGAACAAATGGCAGTGTTGGTGTTATTAACTAAAAATAAAACAATTACAAATATTTTTTTTTAACTGAAGTAAAGCTGAAATAAAATAAAATATAAATATTAAATGAAAAACTTAAACTTAAAAAATCTGAATGAAAATCTGAAATGCTGGCTTGGCAACTAAATGAAATAAGTTTGAAGTTGAAGTAAAAAAAAAAAACAGAAATACAAATAATTAAAGCTAAATAGAAATATCTCTCTCTCTCTATATCTAAAACTAATTAAAATCTCAAAAGCACAACAAAATTACTCAAACTAAAATGAAAAGTTAAAATATAAAAATAAAAGCTAATTAAAATATTAATAAATATTAGAACAGTATATATATAATACTAAAATAACAATGAGAGCTACATGAAAATGATAACTCAAAAATATAAGTAACTGCCCAAGCATGTTCTGTGTGGATTTATGTGCACACATTATAATTTTACAATTTATACTGTTTACACATTTTTTACTTGTTTAATTTGTTCCAATAAAAACGTATTTTTGTATTTATACTTATTTATTTATATTTAATTGTAAAATATTTTTCAAAGTTCAAAATGGTATATTCCTTATGCATCTTTCAATTATATTTAATACTTTTAAAATAATCTATTCACTTTTTTGTGGTTAATAATGAGGTATTGTATTTGCAGAATTCATGAAACACTGAATATTTTTCAAAATAAATGTGTTAATAACGATGTATTAAAAAGTGTTAGTTGTTATTTATACTATTATATGTATTTATTAATATTTTGAATTAGATTTAATTGTAATGTTTTGAGCTTTAATAATTTTGTGATTTTGCCATTTTTATTCTATCTAGGTTTCATGTATTTTTTATTCCGGGTTTAGTTTTAGTAATGCTATTACTGAAACATATTTCAGCATTCATTTAATTTTTATTTTATTTCAAATAACGATTTGTTTTATATTTAATAAGAATAACAACGCTGGTATTAAAGGCACAGTATGTAAAGTTCGCCGCTAGAGGGCACGCATTCAAAATAAACAAAGGCGTGGTTTGATGACGTCATGACTAAATGTGGACTCGTGGGACGTTTTAAATTAAATATTGACTACTCCTGAATTTTGTAGTAATGAAAAAGAAATTTATACAACTATATTTTGGGTTGATATCGAGAATATCATTACAAGAAAACTTAATACAGCTGTTAAACTGGGTGGGTCTGATATAATGATATATGTTGATGATTATGGGATAGAAAAGGATAAAGCCTATATTATTCAATTACTGGTTGTAATGGGGAAGTTTCAAATACACAAAATGAAGTGGTCGGGTGGTAAGCCCAATTTATTTATTTTTTAATTAACGAACTTAAACAATACTGTAATATGGTATATACATTTATGATGTCAAAAATGCTTTCAGGACCTCAAACATTATCTGCAAATTTGAAATAGACAAGTATTATTTTAGTTGTTTTATTTATTTATTTTATGTTTTCTTCCTCTGGCTAATTTTTCTTTTACTAGTAATCTAATGGCATTTATATGCAAAAAAAAAAAAAAAGTTGTCTTCATTTCCACAGCCGATGCAATTCGACGGCGACTCGGGCAGAAATCATGTTCATGGATGAGCTAATGTATTAAAGATTTAGTAACATCGTGGTATGCAGCACAGTGAGGTAAAAAGCCGTCGAAGCCGCTGAACGAGCGCAATGACTTTGACGAGCACGACACACAGCGCGAAAGCAGCGGAGCTTTTATTATGCCACAGTTGACCGCTTCCGATTTTTCCGGTCGAGCCTATGTGAGGTAAACAGTGCTGTTTTATCATACTAGATACATTTGAAAGTTATGTTATAATGCTATTCTGTGCGTTCTTTACATGTCTAATAAAACTCATAAAATATTAAAGTATCTTTGGTGTTTCCATGTTTTCTACAAATCAAAACCGGAAATCGAGGGTGTATGGCGTCATTAGCAGGCGACGCAAGGACACGGTCCGTTTCACTAGTTAAAATTGCTTATTTCTCTGGATTTAAACATTATTCGAAGCATTTGGGATAAATTAAAATATATAACACTGTTCTAGTGGTTCCTGGATATTTGAATAAAAAAAATCTTACATAGTGTGCCTTTAAACTACGTATATCAGAACAACGGCATACAAACAGTATTTTGCACTCGGTTAAAAATAATTCCTTCGAGCCGGATTCGAACCAGCGACCTAAGGATGCCAGTGTTAAGCCTCTACAGTCCTCCGCTCTACCAACTGAGCTATCGAAGGTGTTGAGCTCCTATATACTTCCTAATACAATATACCACCCACTACAAGTTAATTATTTTGTTTAGGTCAGTAATTATTTATAACATACCAGTCTGCTTTCTTCAGACTGTCTATTTTCGCTCCCCTGGCAATGAGGTACCGCACACACTCATAGTGACTCATGGAAGAAGCTTCGTGCAGAGCTCTCTTGTAGTCGTTGTTATTCACCTCAATGTCCATGTTGAGCTCCTCTACTAAATAACGCACAATATCCATGTGTCCATGTCTGACAGCATAGTGCAGTAAAGTATCTCCAGATTTCCCAAAATGAGTATAGATGACAGCCTGCTTGTTGACGTGCTCATTGAGTTGCTGTCTGACTGTGCACAGCTCTCCATGTTGAACTGCTTTGATTAAGTGCTTTAATGTGCTTTCTAACTCCATTTATCTAAGTTAAATCATTCTAATTAGACTGCTTAAAGGAAAATAAATACACACAACAGCGATGCAGCGAAATATCAACAGAAACCTACAATGTTTTTACTGCGTGGTCGGAATCGGATGTGTGTCGACGACACCACAGCTTACTTCAAAATAAAAGTCCCACTCTCTTTTTTATCTTTGTAAAAATATAACATTCCTCATAAAACTATAAAACTTGTGGCTCAGTGGTAGAGCATTGTGTTAGCAGCGCAACTGATAGACAGTCGGATAGATAGACAGACAGATTGAGTAGATAGATAGATAGGTGTAAAAGTGGCTTACAAATGAATTCACTTCAGAGAGAATGTTACATATATCATTTAATATTCAGACTTGGGGCATTAGCCTTCTATTACAGCACAATTTGCATAATTTATCAATACCGTTTGTGTACAACCACAAAAACCATGACAGCTGGATTATTTGTTTTATCAGTTTACATTAAGTGGAAAACCAGACGGATTATACAAGCATATCTTTGTACAGTCAGCATACATATTTAGATCTGATTATTTTTTCATAATCTTTTTCTCTTGTTGTAAATAGAATCTGGACACAAAAATAGTATGAACAAACCACCAACAAAACATGCAACACCCAAAGTGAAAACACCATACGTTTCCTGGTTCTACTTGGAGTCAGTAAGGTCAGCATCTGCTCTTTATTACACAGGGTTATATCAGTGTCTGTTGTGCAGGTCAAGTCCAGTCCATCAGAGGCAAGCATGGGGGAAGCTTTTACCCTAGTGCATGTACAACATGTAACACACAGACCAAAACACAGTCGCTCTGCTGCTTTCCCTCACACATGCTCTTCGCTGAACCAGAAAACTAATACAAGATCCTATTTGTACAAAAAGAAAATTGTCATTTTTATTTACACGTCCTGTTTTATTTATTTTTTCATTTTTTTGCAGAGGTGAAAGTTAGTGTGACGAAGTGAAAGTGGAGCATGCGCAGATTGTTCAAAGGAGCCTGCGTTGGTTACGATGCTTTCATGTGACGAATTGTTATATGATGCTTTTTTCCCTCATCTAATTAGTAAACATAAAAACTTATAACATATTCTGGAATATCCGAGTGTATAGTGAAAGCTAAGCATTGTATAAAGCTGAGTGCAGTGAGATATGTTTCCAGACACTGTGAATGATGACCATAAGATGACCAGTCTGCTATGATCCTGTAAACACATTTTGTTATGTACATTTGAATTCTCAAAACTAGCAGTTCAAATAGCTGAGTAGGATAATCAACCCAACGTTTTTGAAAACTCGTTGTTACATGACCTCAATAGCAATATAAAATTAATTAAACAATAATCAAGCAAAAAAACACAACCAAATATATATATAAAAGCAAACATATATACCATGTGGAAAAAAACATACAAAAATAAAAAAGTCCTCATTCGTAATGCTTAATCTGTCCTCCGACCACTAAACAATAAGTACATCAGATGTATTTTCGGTTGCATAGAATAACATACACAGAACCTGTGGATTTTGGTAGTTTGGCACAGGTCAAAGGTTGACTTAACCCTTAACGCTGGATGCTTGAGTGAATATCAGTAAGTGCTTGAGCTGTAAAATGGCTGGGTTATGTGCTGTTAAGTTTGAATTCACACATCCAATGTTTAAAGGCATAAAAAACCAACATAAGAAACAACATATATATAACACTAATGGCATTTGATTTAAGTGTCTGCATTGCAAAGTGGCCACACTTTTCTGAAAGCATGAGATGGTGCACTCAGCGTCTAAACGTGTCCTTTTAGACATGTAAACTGAAAAGAAAATAACAGTTAGCCAAAATGATCTGTTCAATTAAAAATGAACACATTTGATGTCATCACCCTGATCCTCATTGTTATCGCCTTTGAGCTGAACCTGCTTGGATCAAAGATCAGCCAATAACTTTTAAGCAAGGCTTTTTCATCGAAACCTGAGTGTTTAGGAGTTCGTTTTTTTAATAAAACATAATATCAACATTGTATCAGCAATATGATGCAGACAGACACTACACTGACCCATTCAAACTCTAATCCTTGAGTATTTAAGAGAGACAGATGCGTATGAGTTTGTGTGGGGGATTGACAGTGCTTGACTTTTTTTAAATGGCAGGATGTTTTTTGACGAAAACCCAGAAAAAGCTACCAACCTACATTCGTAAAATGCTAGACACAAAGTGCAAATCATATAACAGTGCTGGATTTGACATTTTCAACTGATGCTGCTGCATTTCGGAGATATTTCGTCTGTCACATTCATCAAATGAGATAGCAAATCATAACAACCAGCGAACACTTTCTATTCAATTTCTCGTTCATTTCTGAGAGTTTTCTTAAACGTTTAAATCGCCTGCTTCTTGATTCCTAGAGCTCTGAAACTGTATCTCTGACTTTGATGATTTGAGTATCACACAGCGAAAGATCAAAGTGTTACTTCTGTGAGAGGAAATAACCATACTGACACAACGAGTCACCACAACACCCAATAAATCATATTTCATTCATTTAAATCTGTCTATAATATATCATAAAATACTCTTTAATCCACTGATAAATCAGTTCTTTCAACACATAACAACATCTGAGAGGGAATGTAAAATAACGATAAATATCTAAAACTGAATTTGTCTCTATCATACAAAAATAATGTATATGATATCCGTCTCTATCTGTAAATAATTATAATGTTCTCATATGAATAATGCACAAACGGGATAAATAAACTTTCTCTCTATCATCTAACTGTCTGTTGTGGCCCAATGTACACATATTATTATACATACACTGGTATAAATGTGTGTCGATAAGTGTGAGTGATTGTGAAAGTGCATGTACACATATACGTATGAACATTGTGTGAATCTCCAGCTCTATTTTTTGAGCTTCACCCAACGTAAAGATCTGCATCTTGTCAATAAGAGTCAGATCCTTTCTGTAAACACCATTATACACCTGTTTCTCCATGGCTTGGGTTAACACAATCACACGTGCCAGTGCAATCGGGACGCTCCCCGTGTGGGCCCTCCAAATTCAGCTCAGTTTAGTCCCAAAGAGTGCGGCAGAGATGTGCGACTCCGCTGCCTGGTCTGTCCTCGCGCCTCATCTGACCGCCGTCTTTAGGAGTGGATCTGAGCTGTGCTGGCCAGCAGCTTGTGCCAGCTCACCACCCGTTTCCGCAGGTCTACCTTATCCAGCCACACGTAGGCTTCGCCGATTAGGGTCTTCTTTACGAACTTGCCTCCGTTTGAAACAAGAAAGAGCTGCAAGGGTTGGAATAAATACGAATCACATGACTTCAAGTCGGGTCACATTTTAGCACCCTAGTGTGTCGATTTCTGCCGTACCTGAATGGAATGACCAATGGGATTCATGCAGAAGCGGAAAGTTTCGTTGAAAGACGGTTCGCGATCATGACGACACACTCTGGTTTTCTTCTTGATGATTCTTTTCTGAGTGGCCACATTCACCACATAGAGCTTCACATACAGGTCTGTAAAACAACACCAAAAGCAAGTATTAAGCTTTCCTCTCTCAAGTCCTGTTTAAAAAACATTTATGTAAGAACATCTGGGAAGTTTACATCAATAAGACAATGTGTATATCAACCATATGTGACCCTGGACCACAAAACCAGTCGTAAGTCACACACGTATTTTTGTAGCAATAGCCAACAATTCATTGTATGGGTCAAAATTATCAATTTTTCTTTTATGCCAAAAAAACATTAAGATATTAAGTAAAGATCATGTTCTATGAAGATATTTCGTACATTTTCTACCGTAAATATATCAAAACTTAATTTTTGATTGGTAATATTCAATGCTAAGGACTTCATTTGGACAACTTTAAAGGTGATTTTCTCAATATTTAGATTTTTTTGCACCCTCAGATTCCAGATATTCAAATACTTGTATCTTAGCAAAATGTTGTCCTATCCTAACAAACCGTACACCGATGGAAAGCTTATTTATTCAGTTTTAGATGATGTGTTCATATTCAATTTGTAAAAAATGGACCCTTATGACTGGTTTTGTGGTCCAGGGTCACATATCAAATAGATGCATATTATAATTAGCATGAGTGAACATGTTTGCAGTCGGGTCTTGTTACCCGGGAGGTGGTCTGGAGACTTGAATTTGTAGGTTATGTTTCTGCACTGTAGGATCTCAAGCACCAGGTTGTCCCCCTCTGTCTTCATCTCCTTCTTCAGGGCGATCTTTATCTCCCCCACCACCTGAGTCTTACCTAAACGGACAGACACGTCAATATCGTGTGTATCTCTCCCTCCCACATTCTGTGAATCTCTGAGCATGAGGAGCATACAGACAGTGAGAAATAACATGGCACAGGAAATAGATGAATCCAGGAGGAACTATTCCACTCTTATTTAAGTCACAGATAAAAGTGTGAAAATATATTCTAATATTGTTCAAACGTTTGCAGCCAGTAAGATTTTGTTTTCAGAAGCGCTTGGGAGTTTTATTCAGCAAGAATGCATTAAATTGATCAAAACTATTCATCAAATAATTCTGAAAAGCATCACGGTTTTTGACACAAATATTAAGCCGCACAACTTGAGCACCAAATCAGCACATTAGAATGATTTCTGAAGGATTATGTGGCAATAAAGATTGGAGTAATAATACTTACAATTCAGATTTGCAATCAAAGCAATAAATTAAAATTTAAAGCATATAAAATAGAAACCAGTTATTGTAAATAGAAATAATATTTCAGTTTTATTGTATTTTGGATCAAATAAATGCAGCCTAGGAGAGCATAAGAGGCTTCTTTGAAAAATATTAAGACATTTTGACCAACCACAAACTTTTGAACTGTACTGTAGATAAAAGTATGATCTAATAAAATTATACAAAATCATAATATTGTATACTGAATAATTTTTTTTGGTGGTACTCCCAAATACCCTGCTATTGACACAAATATGCACAAATAATCACAAAACCACACAACATCAAACATTACCCTCTGTATCTCCATGAGGGGATTTCACAGCTTCTGTGCCGTTTGGAATCTTTCCACTGAATAATAAACAACATCAGGTCAGAGAACGTGTGGAGTGCCAAGAAAATGGAGGGATTTGAATAAATAATAAACAAAAAAAAGCAGTCTAGATGATACCAAATAAAACCATGAAATTGTAAATTATTATTTCAAACAAAATATGACTGATTAGCAAATATCATGGGAGTCATATGAAAACACTCACAATCTGGGAACCTGGAAAATAGCACTATCCACCGCATTGGTCCCGCCCTCTTCATCCAATAGGCTAAAGGCACTGCCACTCAGACCGCTGTCCAATGAGGCTGCAGTAACAGGAGCATCACCAGATCTATGGCTGCGGGACGCTGTTTTTGAAGTGGACTATGTGAGTTGCATGAGTTACATAAACAACTACTAGTTTGCAACAGGTAACTATTCATTTTAGGGGTATATATATCCACATATCCACTCCCAACACACACACATACACACAAATAGATACTGCTGGCAACATTTAAAGAAAGCATGACAGCACTCCATAAATGAAAGGAAATATCACAGACAGAGATATGCTAAGCAGACATCAGATGACAGAAGCAAAAGCACAGACACAACAGATTAAACTGTTCATTAGTAAACTGTGAGTTTTGTACATTAAGTTATTCCATTACACTAATTCTGTTAGCATTATGCTAAGTTTATTTTAATTGTGGTTACTTATGATTAATAATATTTTAATTATATTTTTTATGTTGATGCAGTGTTTGACTGAGAATGATGGTGTGACGTCGGAGGCATGATTTTGGTACGTAATTCATGCACACAGTCTTTTCAAAACAGATTCAGCAACGGTAACGCTAACACCAGGCATCTAATTACTCTCTTAGGATGGTCAGGGGGTCGGTGCTCCCTCCTAGAGTTTGTTGCTGTTGAGCGCTATTGTTTTGTCCCCTGGTTTAAGGGAAGTACGTTGCTGGACTGTTGAACCAGACTGAGACTCGCTGCATGAATTTCCTGTGAAGTGGCCGAGGGCGGATTCCAGTCGAAAGTGAGCATCACCAGGTCCTAATCACTCCAAAAATGGAGGACTTTGAAGGTCGCAAGGCACATATTTGCACGACAAGCACTACTGCTACTCTATTGCGAACACAACAAATGTTTGACAGGAAAAATCCCCCTACATGCGATTTGTATGTTCAGACCAATCTGAAAAAGCTATTTCACTCTCTGTCAGTAGGTGGCGCTTACAGAAAAGCTTTTATATTAAAGGGATAGTTCACCCAAAAATGAAAATGCTGTTCTTAATTACTCACCCTCATGTCATTCCAAACACGTAAGACCTTTGTTTATCTTCGGAACACAAATTAAGGTATTTTTGATGAAATCCGAGAGCTTTCTGACCCTGCATAGACAGCAATGGAACTACTATATTCAAAGCCCAGAAAGGTAGTAAGGACTGTTATTTTGTTAAAGTAGTCCATGTGACATCAGTGGTTCTACCTTAATTTTATGAAGCTACGAGAATACTTTGCGTGATACTTTTCGCAAGAGTACCACAATGCATGTGTGTGATGCTGCAGACTCAGGAGCCAGCGTTCTGACGTAGAACCCGGATGTACTGCATCTTGTTTCATTTTTGGGTCAACTATCCCTTTAATTTCTTATGTTTGTCGCATTATTTGATTAGAAGGACTGATTTTAATTGCCTATATGTTTATTGTTCAAATTGTTTCAATAAAAACACACAAAGGCAGTGCTGCACAATTTTACATTTTTGACACTCGCTTGTCATGGGCAAGACATTCCTTTCTTTTTTTGGTATGATGTTCATCAAACAACAGCAAATACAATGGTAGAGAGAAAGATTCTTCTGTCGCTCAACAAAATAGTCTTTTCATGAGCACCACCAAGTTGTTATGTAACAGGAAAAGCGTGTCTCCAGACACATGAGCAAAAGCACAATTCTTATTGGTTAGCCAGTTTTCTTCGCAGTGCAAGGGAAAAGAGATTAGAACACTTCTCCATTTAAAAAAATTCTGTCAAATTGATGGCATACAAATATTTGTGTTGGTCTGAACAAAGGTAATAACTGCCGTTCTTTCAAATTAAATTAAATTATTATTTTCACACCAAACATTCTTTTGGTGTGAACAGGCCTTTTACATGATAACAAAATTTGTGCTAATGAATGCTAATGATAAAATTGTGTTTCTTTGTGTCTTTCATTTAAGCATATTTCAACTTGTGTGCTGTTAAACTTCTACTTATGTAAATATGTAAAATAATATTTAGTCCCGTGAGGAACAAACCACTTCAGGTTTTCAAACAAACTGTGAAGATTCAGCACCTAGGATAAAGTGATCATAACTGCAGGCGTACTTCCTTGACTGTCTTCTTTAACGGTTTTGTGTAAAGGAATACAGTTGCTCACTTTCATTTGGAAAGACCCTTCAGATAGCATCCCCTTCCCACAGTGCCCTTCGTGGGCACAAAGCACCCTTTGATAAACAGCTAGTCCTCAGCTAGTTCCGCTAGTTAGATGTGCGTTAGTAACTCAACATCCTCTCGCTCTCTCTCTCTCTCTTACTGTCATCTGCAATCATACGTCTCGTTCAACTCTCACCTCCGTCCGGCTGTGGCCTCTCTTCAGACATGGCTTTCCTGAGGGTCAGGCGACGGCCGTCAGGGATCTCATTGGCCGGCGACTCAGGCGGGGCTCTCTGAATGGTGAGCACACCAACTACGCTGTGCCTGTGGTGCCTCGGGTCGAGGCGGACATTTTGGGCTGGGGCCATATATCAGCCGTGGGTTGGGAGGCGAGAAGGAGGGGAGGTTTGGATAGGGGAGAAGGGGGCGAGATGGAGACTCACTCGTCACAACATGGACACCACCAGCTTTTACTGTAGGTCATAGTCACATGCAGCCACAGTACGCTTACAGCGTCGACTGAGGTGCAGTGTAGGCCAGAGAGAGCCGCAGAGAGAGTGGAGGCAGGGTGGGATGGTGCTTTAAGGAGCGGGCGGCCACATGCACGGCCATCTCGGTGGAGTGGGGAAGCTGCTGAAAAGACGGCCGTCTGGGACAGAAAACAACTCAATGGGACAAATAAAATAAAAGTTCAAAGAAAGGTTCTCAGGGCTGTCGTGAAGGGCTCAAGAGGGCAAAATGTGGCGCTATGTGTTGTGTACTGATCAGGGATGGTGGTTTGCTCTCTGACTTTAATAAAATGGTAACCTGAATAGGCTTTACCTAAAATAACCTCAGAGACAAGGTTTCAACATGTCCCTGTGGGGTAAAAGGACACGTCTGCCGAGTAGGTGCCTGCCATGTGCAGTCAAATCTCCTCACAGTGATTGACAGGTCTTAGTAATCTTAGTTATCATCCTGTGGAAGGCAGCAAAGTGCCTGACTAGGTCGGAAATAGTATTTATTTTTGAAGATTTTTTAGGCTGGACTCTATTTTATACATATGCTTATTGTGTGGTCCCTGGGAATCAAACCCATGACGTTGGATAACGCCATGCTAGCTGCGCTACAGGAACAGGAAGTTTAAAGTATAGTTTCATCACATATAATTACCAATAGATAAATTCAAAGTTTAGCCCTATTACTTCAAAAAAACGATATACTGATATACTTCTTAAAACAAATTATTTATTGGCCAGTTTAGCTTTATTGTGCTTTCTGAGTTCTTAAATTGTTATAATTATTAAAAGTGTTAAAAAATGTTGGGGAAAAAAAATACTGTTCTGTTCACGTGACACGTTCCCAACACACCGGTGAGAAGTTACACACAGGCGAATTGGAAGTGAAGTGACAGAATGTAACCACAGGGGGACCAGAAGAAGTGAAACGGGAGAAACCAGAAAACAACAACAGGGAAGGGAAAAAAAACAAAAGAGGGCAGTGAAAAAGAACAGAAGGAGGAGCAGATGAGTGCGAAGGCAGCCATGCTGTAGAGGTTTTATTTGCGTCGTTTACTTGGTTGGAGACGGGGCTGCTGGCCGGCAGCTTCGGCCGGTGCCGCGGCATCGTCAAGGTGTGCCCGGGCCGTGCCACTTTTGCCATGAGCACGGGGGCTTCCGTGGGGGCGAGCTTGGCCCTCGGAGAGGGACGGCTTCGACGTGCCGGGGCTACTGTGAGATTTCTCAATAGTAGGGACCTGCATGTCTAAAACAACCAGAACCAAATTACCACAATGGCGTTTCATTCCCTACTTTTGCCTATTTATTCATTTTAATTCTTCAAAAAGTAATTCTTATTTATGTTCTACAATTATTACGTTGTTAAATTATTTGAAATTATCGAGTCTCCATCTGACACAACTGATGTGATACTTAAGGTCCAACTATTGTGCCCTAGTTAGCATCTAAGCAGGCTGCTTCCTGTCAGAGTGGCCCTGTCACACCCTGTGTGAGGTGGCTGGAGTGAAGCGCTGGTGAGCTCAGCGCCGTTGTGAACTGAACACACATATATGAAGAGCGAGAAGCCAAAGCTAGGAATCCAGTGAAAGCAAGAACAATACAGAGAGAGGAAGAGAAGACAGAATGCATAGAAATGACAGCAATAGAAGGGTGGAAAAGAGGAAGACATCACGACTGGAGATGTGAAAGGTGAAGTGGCAGAAGTGCCATGCGACTTGCGGTCCTACCCTTGGCAGGGTCAGGGAAGATTCCGTGGCTACGGCTCTTGATGACCGAGGATTTGGGTGAGTCCTCCTTGCTCTGACTTGAGGTCTTTGGGGAATGCTGGCTCCCGTGTCCTCCAGGGGGTTTTGGCGAGTGCTGGCGGCTATGTCCCGAGTGAGAACGGCGGTGATGCTCGCCCTCGCTCTGCTCCTTCAGAGGCAGCCAGCGTGGGACGTTGTCCAGTTGGGCCGTGTTGGACAGGTCGATTAGCACCTAAAAAGCCCCATACATGGACAATTTCATTATAATGCAGTGATAGTACTGTAGGTGTGTTTATATATATATACACAGGTATATCTAAAAAAATGTAATATCATTAAAAAGGTCAATATTTTTTGTCACTCATTTCAGAAAGTGAAACCCATATATTATATAGGTTCATTACACATAGAGTGAAATATTTCAAGCCTTTATTTCTTGAAATTTTGATGATTATGGCTTACAGATAATGAAAACCCAAATTTCAGTCTCAGAAAATTTGAATATTACATAAGATCAATAAAAAAGGATATTTTAAACAAATGTCAAGCTTCTGAAAAGTATGTTCATTTCTATGCACTCAATACTTGGTTGGGGCTCCTTTTTCTTGAATTACTGCATCAATGCGGCGTGGCATGGAGGCAATCAGCCTGTGGCACTGCTCAGGTGTAATGAAAGCCCAGGTTGCTTTGATAGCGGCCTTCAGGTCATCTGCATTGTTGGGTCTGGTGTCTCTCATCTTCCTCTTGACAATATCCCATAGATTCTCTATGGGGTTCAGGTCAGACGAGTTTGCTGGCCAATCAAGCACAGTAACACCATGGTCATTGAACCAGCTTTTGGTACCTTTGGCAGTGTGGGCAGGTGTCAAGTCCTGCTGGAAAATGAAATCAGCATCTCCATAAAGCTTGTCAGCAGAAGGAAGCCTGAAATGCTCTAAAATATCCTGGTAGATGGCTGCGTTGACTGTGGACTTCAGAAAACACAGTGGATCAACACAGCAGATGACATGGCAGCCCAAATCATCACTGACTGTGGAAACTTCACACTGGACTTCAAGCAACATGGATTCTGTGCCTCTCCACTCATCCTCCAGACTCTGGGACCTTGATTTCCAAATGAAATGCAAAATTTACTTTCATCTGAAAAGAGGACTTTGGACCACTGAGCAACAGTCCAGTTATTTTTCTCCTTAACCCAGGTAAGAAGCTTCTGACGATGTTTCTGTTTCCTGAAGATGTCTGAGCGTGGTGACTCTTGATGCACTGACTCCAGCTTCAGTTGCCACTGAAGCTTGACATTGCCAAATCAGCAGTGTTCCCCATTATTGTGGTTTCAAAGAACAAGAGATACCCACAATTTATACTGTATGGATGGTCATTTATTGAAACTCAAATGTAAATATTAGATTTTGAGATACTGATTTTTGACTTTCATTAGCTGTAACCTCTAATCATCCAAATAAATTTTTTTTAAGTGTTTTACTTTACATGTAATGAATCTAAAATATATGAACGTTTCACTTTTTGAAATAAGTCACAAGAAAAAATTAACTTTTTCACCATATTCAAATTTTTTAGATGTAACTGTATACACACAGGCACGCACATACACACGCACGCACGCACGCACGCACGCACGCACGCACTTGTGTATCGTTTAGCACACATGTTGGACTTGGTGTTAAATCTTTTTAAGTGTGTTTACAGCTTGTTACTTCTCACCTCTCCCAAGAAGTCATTGGCAGAGCTCTTGTCGTAGTCCCACACGCTGACCTCCAGTGTCTTCTTTCTTAGCTAAACACACACCACACAAACACAGAGTATTCAATGCCAAGATGATTTACTTTGTGACTATTACCATACATTATTTTAATATTGTCATTCTAAGTAACTTCAACTGAACTATTCCATGGTTAATTACTAAATGAGGGGTAAGAAACATCTTAGAAATAGAAAAAAAATTGTATTCCTCAGTACTTTTCTTGTTTTCCAATAAAACATCTTTAAACATCATTAAACAAGATACATTTACTTGAGAAATATAAATTAATAATTGTATTCAAAAGTGACAGTAAAGACATTTATAATGTGGCAAAACATTCTATTTCAGATACATGCTGTACTTTTAAACTTTCTATTTATCAAAGCAGTAATTTATTATGATTTCCAAAAAAGTATTAAGCAGCACAATTGTTTTCAACCTTTATAATAAGAAATACTTCCTTAGTTTGAAATCAGCATTTTAGAATGATTTCTGAGGGATCATGTCACATTGAAGACTGGAGTTTGTTTAAACTATATTTTTGATCAGCCTTTGTGAGCAAAGAGATTTCTGAGACATTCTGAACCTCTTCTGAAGTAAATTAATTTCAATTTTTAGATACTTTTATTGGAAAGAAAGACAATTCTGATTATCAAAAATATATATTTTCTGTTAATCCAGCAGACATCTCCAACACGCACTGGAGCATTAAATCCAGATGTTCAATACAAGCCTCACCTACCTGCATTCTGTCTTTCTCTCTCAATTAAGAGCCGTTCGCCTTGCTTCAATAGTCCAGTAAATATATCAATCACATCTGTCAGCTGCAGCCTCAGACAGCTCAAAAGACTCAGGAAGCTCTTTGGTCTTAATTAGAATAAAGCACTTCTGGGAGACAACAGACGTTTCCCTGTTTGCACCAAAAGCCTGAGATTCTCTCTGAAGAGCTTTCAGATAATTGAAATCTCAAAACTGACGTTCAAACTAAAAAAAGCATATTCCATCAAAGTGAAATCTGATTTTTCTTTTGGTGTTCTAGACACCTGCAACCTAGACATGTGCAAATGATTGCGAGCTTGTAGTTCACCTGTTCCAGATGGATATTTTTGTAGATGACAGTCTGGTTCCACTCTGGGTTCAGGCTCTTCTGAACATGTTTGGACCTTCTTTTGTTTTCAGCACTGCAATTAGATAACATACCACACGAGGTCACCTTGAGTTTCAGGTGGAAAATGTGTTTGGCACAAACTTATCCAAGAAACACCCCACACCGGTGGCAAATGGATTGCACAATGAAGGACGTCTAGTATAGGCCCACTTGTGTTGCTGCAGTGACCATATACTTCATTGAGAAATGATCAAATGCGAAACGATGATATAAAGAGCAAAACACTGTATAATTAAGCCATTCATGTCCAAGCATGGCCAAGCCTTGTATAATGTGCTGGTACTGTAGGAAAGTATCACATACCTGGCATTCTGCACAACCATGACCTGACTGTGAAGATCCAGCATGCAGCAAAAACAGACAACAATCAGTGATGAGTGGGAAACTGCAAAGGGAGGGGTGTGTGTGTGTGTTTGTAGTAGCCCATGCATTCATGCCCATATGGAGCATAGAAATGGAGAGCTCCTGTTTCTGTAGGTTCAAAAACCAAGGTACTGCATGATCAGATGAGAGCAAGAAATGATCCAACATACATACATAAACATACACACCAACCTACAAACTTCAATCAGCGCTATCATTTTACACACAAACTGAACTGGCATTGATTTTCCTCTTTTGCTGACTCATTTACTGCACATATAAATGCATGACACACACACACACACACACACACACACACACACACACACACACACACACACACACACACACACACACACACACACACACACACACACACACACACACACACACACACACACACACGCACACACACACACACACACACACACACACACACGTTTTTTATGGTTTACGGGGACTTTCCATAGGCGTAATGGTTTTTATACTGTACAAACCGTATGTGCTATTGCCCTACACCTACCCTACACCTAAACTTAGCCCTCACAGGAGACGGTGCATTTCTATTTTCCCTCAAAAAAACTCACTCTGTATGATTTATAAGCGTTTTAAATTATGGGGACACTGAAAATGTCCTCATAAATCACTCTTGTAATACCTAATACATGTCATTATACAAATTTGTGTCCTCATAAACAGCCCACACACACACACACACACACACACACACACACACACACACACACACACACACACACACACACACACACACACACACACACACACACACACACACACACACACACACACACACACACACACACACACACACACACACACACACACACACACACACACACACACACACACACACACACACACACACACACACACACACACAATCATATACAGCTAAAAACTAGGTCTCACACAATATGCATAATCCTCTCCAGGTCTTTCCCACAGACCTGGTGCTAATTACAGCTGGATAAGTGATTTTCTGTTTCGTTAACTCATGGACAGTAGCAGCTAGGATTGAATAACAGCTGTGGGAGTCTTAATTTCCAGTGCCAAGGGTAAAACAGGAGAATTTATCTTTTTTAAGTCAAGAAACCAGATATTAAATTATACTAACATCTTTTTCACACTCTCTGGGAAGCTATTTTGGCAGGGTGCTTAAAAAGGAAGATGCTGGACATGTAAAGTGACCAACCACAGATGGTTGTTCACACTAAGCCACAAACTTTGAGACACAATTCAGTTCCAGTCAGTTGACTTTTACTCAAGATACTTACCCTCTGCCCGGCAGCAAGTAAACTTTAACGAACGGATCCGAGTAGCCATTATTGTCCCGGGGTGCCAGATTTCGTGCTTGAAGAACATGGACAATGAGATTTCCCAGCTGTTTGTCGTAATTTATTTGAAGCTGCAAATTGAAAAGCGAAATAAATGCTTTTTTCTACTCTTTACTACTAAAAAGATGAATGAATATGACATAAATACATGCTGTTGATTAATAAGCAGGGTTCTGACCAATGAGTTCACTTTTACATGATACAGATTGCACTCATAGTGAGTGATTTCTAGGTGAAGAAATATTTTAGAGTTGAGCATAACTAGAAGAGCCTGAATAAGCTATGCTTATAGTTGCATTAATGAGAGCTGAAATCTACCTGGATCTCTCCTGACACTGGATGGGACTGAGTTTTTGCAGCCTCAGAGGTCTAAGAAACAAAACATCAGCAGTAAGAAAAGACATAGCTATGCATTTGAATCTCTACACACAAAAAGGCATCAAATAATTGTGTGCGCATGGTATATGCGTACCTTGCTGTGACGCTTCTTGCTGACAGAGGGTGAACCAGGCTGGCCAGGGCTGGGAACTGCACTGGAGCCAGTGGACGCTGAGGCTTTATCTAGTGCTGAAGCAGAGGAGGACGGCACCTGCTGCTGGGACACTTTCTGCAGCTCGGCAGCCAGCTGCTTAGGGTCCACTCCTGGTGACCGCGGAGGTCTGTCTCCTGTATAATTATAAATGCAAGTCAGAAGTTAGCGATAAAGTGCCATTGAGGTTAATTAGGACATTATCATTCGACTGTCTTCTCCACTGACTGGAGGTTCTCACCTTTGGGCTGGTCTTGAAGGTCTAGGTGGGAGCTTTCAGAATCAGACAGCATATTTAGGTCACTGGAGATAAATGATGGTCAAGAGACAAAAAGTAAATGTAAGACAACATGAAATCAAAATGGACCCTATTTGCTCTCTTTAATGTTCCTGGTTTTAATGTACTTTTTTGTACAAAATGTACTTCTTTGGCTCTCAAATGACTTTGAAAAAGCCCCTTTCCCTCTAACCCTTTTTTACATACAAAAATATGTAATATTTTTATAGTCCAAATATATAGTATTTTTTTGTAATATTATAATTTTTCATGATTTATTCTTGCCCCGCATTTCTTCTTATTAAATATTATGTTTCATTAAGAAATACATCAAAATATGGAATAAGAATGGGTTGGGAACTGTGTTTCATTTTAACTTGAGATTTAAATGTGCACTAATCTTTCCCAAAAATTACTTATCATTTCTTTAGTTGTACAACTTTTATAGAAGACACTCAAAACACACTAGTAAAAATGACCTAAAGCAATTTAATGAATACGTAGGTATACTAATCTGGCACTCACAGTCTGACACATATCTCCGCCTCTCCGACCTGGTGACCAACCAGACCCTGCACCTCCTCGTATGTCTTACCAGTCAAAGAAATGCTGTTCCATTCCAGAACTTGCATTCCTATGCAAACACACACACACATAAAATCAGCCATTAGATACATTTTAAGTCTTCACTATATGGAAGATCAAACACGCTGTGAAAAGCACTGCAACACCACACGTGATGTCTTTCAATTAAACGAACCGTGCTGTAGAAACCCTGTGAGAAAGCAGAGGGAAACACGTGCAGCAGACTTCACTTCAAGTCACAGCAAACTGAAACCACTCTGTTGATGCACTTACACAGATGAAAACGTGTCTTCAGGTAGGCCAGGTAGGCCCGCTTTGGACGTTTCGAAGCGCCCATGTTACGGTGGATGCTTGGGGTCCCTGGAGGTGAATGTGTACTCGTGTCATGTACTGTATATGTACACACTTACATATTTTATAGTTTAATGTGAGAGACTGAACAGCCGGCTCACATTACTCCACTGCTTAACACCAGCTTGACAATATACGAGGCACATGGCTGTTGTAACCATGCCGACTGCATGCATAATCACACTTAAAGCAAGTAGAAACATTTGACTTTTAGCCTTAAGAAGCTTCAACTGCTGCTGGGACATTATGTGGGAGAGAGACAATACGATACGAGAAGAGACGAGAGAAGGCAAGAAGAGGATACTAGAAGAGACTGAATAAGATGAGATGAGAAACGAGTATGAGAGAGAAGAGAAGGGCCAAGATGAGAAAAAGTTAAATGGGATGAGACGAGGCAAAGTGAAATGAGATACAAAAAGAAATAAGATCAGAAGATAAGAGACAAGACAAGATGAGAAAAGAGAAAGAGAAGAGTAAAGACGGGAAGGGGTAGAGATGTTGATACTAGCAGAGACTAAGGAAGATGAGATGAGACAAAAGTAGATATGAGAAGAGAAGGAACAAGATGAGATAAGAAAAGCTGAGACAAGACAAGAAAAGCGTAAAGAAGAGACCAGATACGATTCAATGAAACAAGATCACAAGAGAAGAGTCGAGACAATATGAGAAAGACAAGGTGAGAAGGGATGAGACAAGATGAGAAAAGACAGGAAAATGAGGAATAAACTGATAAGATCTTGTACATGAGAACAAGATGAGAAGAGTTGAGAGAAGAGACGTAAAGAGAAGTCAAAAGATGGCGTGAAAAAAAGATGAGATTATAGGAGATGAATTGAGACAAGATGAAAATAGAAGAGACAGTAAGTGATAAGATGAGGCGAGACAAAATAAACAAGATAAATGAGAAGAATAAAGAAGAGAAGATATGAGGAGAGAAGAGACAAGATGATACTAGAAGAGACAACATGAGATTATAAGAGACGAGACGGAAGAGTATACATGAGAACAGAACAGAACTGAAAATGAGGAGCAGAGAAGAAGACACAGCTAAGGAATCAGATGTCTAAATACAAAGTGATATTTGATCGAGAGTGTGAGAGGAGGAGGAGGAAGACAGATGTGAAGTGTCAGTCCCAGTCAAAGCTCAGAATATTCTCTCACAAAGCCCAGCTGTTGTATATAGCCTCATAAATAAGCCTGAGCACAGACAGATCCACTCCCTCCGGCTTCACTTTCCCCCTCGCCACCTATCCCGGCCCCTCGTAAATTATGACCGGGAGAAAGCAGCACAAAAGCCGGAGTCCAAGCAGACCTAATTTACACCACTCCATGCTCAACCTCACCCCTGGAGAAAGAGAGAGCATTAACATCTCGCTCACAACTGAGATCAATTGAGCTTGTAAAATTCAGCTCCATCAAGACAGTCCAAAGCAGTCATGACATCCAAATTTCACTCTGGGTTTTATTCCAAAAGTCTGTGAAGATTCTTCCAAGTCAACGAGAAACTCTAGCCGTCAGCCATCACTGGGCGAATCTGTCACAATGAGGTCAATCCTAAATTTTGTAAAGTGCACATTTACATAACGGCATTGTAAAAAAAACACTGTGTCAAAGCAGTAAAACCTCAAACTCTTTTCAGCTGAACTCTCCAGAGACATTTCAGTCAAAGTTTTGATATAAATTTAACACTCAACTCTCATTTGATCTGCGCAACACCTACGCCGCCAATGTACACCGCAGAGGAAACACAGTCATGAACCTGAAACTTCAACTTCATTTTCTGCTGCTCTATCTTTATCTCTCACATCAAGAGTGAGTCACTCCTGGAGCCTGGAGGTGAAGAATCACGTGGATTAGCATCATTTGTTTTTCCTGTCTCCTGCTCTGAAATATCACATCACGTTGTGGCCCTTAATGTCAACAGATGCGCTTCTCTCCCTGCTCAGTGAACCGATATAAACCAAAACAGTGAGCTCACACAGTGACTGGTTTAAAAGAGTAACCACCCTTCACTGAGGTGCCTACCTTCCACAATCTTCCCCGTCTGTTCCGCAGCTCCTCCAGGTAATACTTTGGCAACATACGCACCAATTTCCCCATTGCTGCCCGGGACCTCTTTTCCTCCAACTACACGGATGCCCAGTCCGTTTCCTGTGAGAAAATAGTATTGCATACATATAAAGGTGGTCCAAAACCTGCACCAGATGGTAACAAGCCTGGAAGGCTATTTTTGATCATTTTTTGGGATCAGTGAATTTTCATTTGTTTCTAAGATTTTGAGTCAAAAAGTCCAATTACTCAAACTAGAAGTAGTTTTGCATATTGTTTTCCATATTTGAAAACCATTTTGTATTACACTTTACAAAAAATAAAGGTTTAAAAGTGTGTTTTCTCAGTGATGTCACAGAAGAACCATTGTGGGTTTCCCAAAAAAGACCTATTAAGTGAACAGTTTTTCTTAGTTTGAAGAACATTTTTGTGCAATAGACAGGTTCCATGGATGTTAAATGATCTTCATGAAACCATTGATGCCAATACCGAACCTGGTAAACTTAATGAATTTAAAATGCCAATACCATCACATTTTACACTGCTGTTGGGTAAAAAAAGAGACTAAAACAAACAAACAACAAAATAAAACCACAATTCAGACAACACCGATACATTTAGACAAGACTCAACTGAAGATTGATAAGAAAAAGTTGAATCGTGCTTGTATCTATAATAGGCTTTTTAGTGGGGCATAAGTGTGTTCAATAAACTGTATATTATCCCTGGGCAATAACGAGGAAATGCTCAAGCTTTTTTGTAGTCAAGATGTTTATGTGTCTATACAGACATCCTGTCATTCAAAATCATAGTACACAGATCATTCCATTTCCTTAATTACAGTGCAACACATCTACAAGTCACAGCAACGGACATTCACTATAGCCTTATTCATTGTCTTTTTAAGGCACTTGTTTATTCATCAGTTTCTAATTATGAAGATAATCCAATTTGTGCATTGCACGCCATTTTGAGCTTTGATGACTGATGAAACTGGAGGAATGCCAATCTGCCACATTGCTGCGTAATGTCTGCCCCGTTCTAATGCTTAAAGAAACACTGACATAGGAGATCAAGGGGAATCAACCACACCTAGTACGTGACATACCAAAGCATGAGGAGGGGATAGACCACTGATGTGCTTTTACACAGTGGTTTCGTGTCTGTTGACATTTGGATGTGCAATGATGTGACAAAATGGAATGCCACAAGAGGACGCTAAAGGGAAATTGGAGAAGAGCTAATGTGTTGTTTAGTAGTAGGCATACAATAAAACTGTGCCAATTCAATCTCAGCATGGTGAAACTAATGTTTGCATAGACATAAGCCTCGGGCATCTCTCCATGATGGCCTGGTAGGCAAACATATCCTCTATATCAGGGGCAGCTGTCCTAAACGTCTGTCTACATTGTTGGAGCATGTCAGGAAGCCAAGCAGCACAGCATTGAGTATTTGACAGGTTGCACTTACCTGATACACTACGATCTTTGGGATCCCTCTGTAGTTTTATTCTGGCATGAGGAAACGGGTAGTGTGCTGACTTTCCCTAAAGAGTAATCAAATAAGCAGAATCAGACACTGTAACATGCAATAATATGTTTTATCTGATGACCGTGTCTTTATAAAATGTCTGTTTTTTACGTTTCTTGCAATGTATATTCACTGGGCTGAAATGGTAATGCAAAAACCATACGTATCACCTGTCTTCTATCCCCTTGTCCGTTCTCTGTGCGCCCATCTCGTGGTTTATCAAACCAGTCAGTTTCCTCCCGTCGCAGGTGGTATGCTTCAGAAAAACAGATGGAAATTAAAACGTTAAAGTCTTGCTTGCCGCTCTGTTAAAACAAACCCTTAAAGGCTCTCTGGTAACATTGGGTACTAGAGACAGCTAAGGTACATATGCAGTCTCAAATTAAAATAATATAGAGCTACTTGGGACAGAAAAGGAAATGGTTATATAAAGTAGAGCAGTTATTTTGGCATGCAAACCTAAAACTAAAACAAACCCTGAGGATACAAGTCTTCAGATTGTTTTTTTTTTCTATTTTAATTATCCATTGGAATTATTTAGAAGAAGATTCAGAGCAAATCTGTTTACTACTGTACCTTCCCCTAAAAACCTGAAGTTTTCATAAATAAGACAGGGGTTAATGACAGACAGAGGTAGGAAATATTTTGGCATACTATCTTGTATTAGTATTGGCATGGGTCTTTCAGCTACAATGTGGAAAGGGGGGGGGGGTTATAGGGTTTTACACTTAAAGGCAATTTTAGATGTCAATTATTTAGATGGGAATAATTGACCTAAGGTCATCAACATTTAACAGAAGACAATTTTAGTGTTTACAGACCTGACATTTCAATACAAAATGATATGACAGATGTAGATCCTATTACATGGTGAAACACTCACTAACATGGAGCACTATTATGGTGTATAGCTTTATAAATGTGACTAATTTGATAAGGAAGTCATTACTTTCAAAAGATTTTATATGAAAAAAAGTTATTACTAGTATTATATGAATTTTTTTTTTTTGGTAAACCAAATTTGTGCAATTGCAGCAGCTTAAACTGAGAAAGTTAGTGTTATTTTTAGAGAGAAAGGAGTGTGAAATTCCAATTTAATCACAGATGCAAAAGCTACATTCACTAACACAGCATTACATTAGTGTGCAAATTCGTCATACTTCCTGCAACATGTTGTTATGGAGATGCATTTGCGGTCGATTTAGTTGCCTAACAGCTCATGGGTGATTGGCAGGTGGGTGGTCATGGTAGCAGGGGTGTGGGGGACACGGGAGACGTGCAGGAGTCTAAGGTGGTTATACTCTACCGTTTGTGACATTCTCATGTGAGTTTCCTGGATCGTCTCTGCTCAAACCCACCAGGGATTCACTTAGTGCTGCAACCAAGGCAAATGCATTTACTTCCAGATGACACATATGATGAACAACACATCATATGCTGTTAAATGTATGGGGTCAGTAAGTTAATTTACAGATAAATGAAAAAAGGAATGTTAAAATTGGCGAGTATTTTGGGTTTGAGCTTCACGTTCAGTGGTTGTGTGATTCGTTAACTCTATATTGTGTAACAATTACAATATTCATGTTGTTTTTATATTGTTCAGTGAAGTTAATGTAATTTCATGCATTTCACAGATCATGAGGGGAAGAGACATGCAATCCAATGCAATTACCGTTTCATCAATAAAAATATACTATAAATGGTTTCATAAATCAAAAGACAAACATAATACACAGCTGAGAAAAAGCATAGCCCTTTCTATTTGAAGGCATTTATTAGTTCCCAAGTGAAAAAGAAAGCAGATGAACATGCAAGAAAGTGAAAGAGTTTATTCAAAACCTGACAGGAAGAGACACGCACATCACTTGTCCTATTTATTAAAGGAATATCAAACATGCAAACACAAAACTGGCATGGTATTATTTACTCTGGTACATGCTAGCAACATGCATGAAGAGTATTATTTATCACTGAGAGATAGAAGTTGTATGTATGAACTATGACATTTTGTATATACTGTACGCTATAACGTTTTCCGAATGAAAGGAAACTGAAACTTCTTTCAATAAATTGAAAAACAAATGGCTTTCTTTTATACAGAACAAAATTTCTCATAAATACAGTTTGTTGTAGCTGAGGTTTTACGTTTAATTCAACATATCTATAAAATATTACAAAATAACTAAAATGCAGAGATAATCTGTGTAGTTATACTGACTATTTTGCTATAAGGCACTTAGATAATAGATAACTACATAACTAAAATATAACTAAACAGATGATTAATCAAGAACATGTGCAGCTATTCTATATGAAGCTATTCTTTTGCAAATGAAAAGAGAGATTTATAATAAGTCTCATCAGTGTAAGTGTAACTTTTTCTCATTTATCAGAGAGCACATATCCACATTAAATACAAATACAAAGACTGAAAGCATGCACTAAACAAAATTGAAACAAAATTTCAGTCTATGAAGAAATCACATGCAGAAATGTTTAACTCCAACTGTAACTATGCCACAGAAATGTTAATATAGAAAGACAACTGGGACAGTGTGATTCTTTCATTATTTAAGCATAGGATAAGAAAGCTCAAACAAGACAGAAAAGCAGTTATCAGCAGAGAAATTATGCCTTCATATAGACAGGAATGAGCACTTACAAGATGAGACATAGATAAGTAAAAATCTGGAACTGTGTATGAAGAGTCACTCCAAGAGGACAGTCTGTGGACAAACAAATTACCTTCACTATCAGATATGGTGCCCTGCAGATCATCCATTAGCACATAGCCACGCCCTCTTGAAGGATCTTCTCTTAGATGTTGCTGCTGAGGGTCTTGGAGGGACAAACATGACCCAAACTGATCACGGGAGTCAGCAGATATGGGTGGGAGCGGACCCGCTGATGCCCGTGCCATACCCATTGGCTGACCTACTGGACTCAGTGGGCTCTCTTCCTCTGAGTTCTGTGCCACAATAGGAATACGCCCACGACCACCTTGTACAATGGGCAGGCTTGTAGGTTTTGACCTGCCTGATGGAGCCTGGAAAGCTGAGGTGTCTGAGGAGGGGTCATCTTCTGCTTTGAGCCTCAGAGATGAACTTGAGGTATCCCTTTTAAGGGACAGGTCAAGACCATATACAGAGCAGGGTCTAGAGGAAGGCCGTGACCTACTTCCACTAGGGTAAGCTGAGTCTTCTCCCAAAGAGGACCTCATGCCTGGGCTCAGATTTAGGCTTTGGCCCAGATTGAGTGAACCTGCCAAATTGGCCCCAAGAGTGGAGCCCAGGTATTTCTGCTGTTCAGCAATGTTCTTGCGTAGCCCAAACGTGATTTCATCCTGCAGAAGTCTGCTCGATCTGGGAGAAACACTACTGGACCCCAAGTGGCTACTATAGTCTGTTTCCAGAGCTCTGGTATCCTGGATGGAGGAGTACTTGCCTATATTGCTGGTGTTTTTGTGTTTCTGGTAGAGCATAGATGTAGGATGCTTCTTGGCAGCCTGTTTTTCTAAGGTCAGTCTACTGATGCTGTACTTTTCAGTTTTGGGGAACGCCCTGTAGCCTCCACTAGACACTCCAGTGCTGGAGGTATAGTGATGTGAGAGTCCAGCAAGCTGCTCTAAGCTTTCAGTGCCTCCTGTACTTCTCCGGAACTCCTGTTTCAGTTGTTGTTTTAAAAGCTTTAGTTCAAATGGCTCTTCCATTGGGTCCTCTTCATCTTGAGCCTTACCATAAGAGTGAAGTCTGGAGGAGCTGCCCAGGTAGTCTGTACCAACATCTGCAGCAGTGCGTCTCAGAAGGCGCTCTGCTTTGGCTAGCTCCCTCTCAGCATTGCCATAGCTGGCAGATGAAAGGCTACCAGTGCTTTTTGCAAGTTCTGCTGCATCTTCTAAAAGCATATAGCTCCTTGGTGTTTGATGTTGCTCTAAGTCTGCATAGAAGGAGTCAGCAGATACATTTGACATAGGACTGACTGCCAAGCTGCCAGCATGCTCTTCTAGGATATGCAAGTCAAGGTGGTTACCATATTCTCCTCCCAGGTAAGATGACGTGTCATAGTTGGTGGACATTTTGGTAGAATCTAATTCAGAGAGGAGAGCAGCTTGTTGTCTGGCTTTCTGCTGGAGCAAAAGCATTTGATGGTAGCTCTGTTGTTGTGAGGCAGTCAGAGAAGGAACAGAAGAATAGATAGACTGGGATTGGTATGGTGACTGAGGCTGGTACAGGGACTGCTGATACTGTGGGTACTGGTACTGGGAATATTTTCCATAGTGGTCATGCTTGGTCTGTGGAGGAACAAATTCATCGAGTTCTGACTGTGGTGCAGTACGTGGTCTCTCAAGCCCATGTCCACTGACCTCCTCTCCAACTCTTGTTTCACGAATGTTACTCACCTCACTGTCAGACATGTAGTCACGGTCCTCTGCAACACTCTGCAGATAGGCCCTTTCCCTTTTCTCCCTTTCTTTAAGCAATGCGTCCTTTCTTCGGTTAATGCCCATCTCCAGGTATCGCAGCTTGGCATCAATCTCCTTTTCTTCCTCATCCAGTTCAGCTTGCTTTTTACGCAGTTTGGAGGACTCTCTCTCAACCAAGTCTAGTTCACGGTCAATGTCTTGCAGGATTTTTGCTCGTGCCATGTTAGTGCTCCGGCAGAGACGGCGACGAGCTGAACCAGTGCAGTAGGCTGTTTGACCAGCATTAACAGCTTCTTCCTCTGAAGGTGGGTTAGGAAGGGTTCTCTTAACCTTCTTTTGGGTACCCGATGGAGTTCCACTTGGAGATCCCTTTCCCTTTGGATGACAAATAAAAAGAGTATTATCAGTGTTAAATGACAAAACAGTTTTTGTTTAATTAAGTAAAAACTTATTTTTAAGCTAAATCATAGTTCATAGGAATGACCATAGTGTATTAAAGGATTTAAAGTTGGTTTAATAAAATATAAAATTTTTTAAAAACAAGCAACCACCACGTAAGTTTCCAAGTTTGATTGAGAATAAAGTATAATGGTAACTGTAAGTTTAATGGTAAAAATAAAAGTATCTGGAGGATTTTGTTTGCTCATGTCAGACATGCCTTGAGGATGGGTAAACAAACACATACTCTATATCTGCTGTTCAGCTGCATTGCCTTTAAAGGCGCAAGCACTGAAAATATTAAAAAGGACATCTAACATGATGGCTACCAGGCCTGTGGCAACATTTCAAAAACAAAAGAGAGAAAGTCAATGTAAGCTGAATAATAGCATGAAGATATTACACAAAAACAATTGGATAAATCTGCTAAATGCTGTTGTCTGCTAAATGCTCAAGGCATTACAAATTTAAAATCATGTATTAGCAAACAATTATGTAAAAGGAAAGTAAATACAACATTACATTTCCGCATATTTTCTAAGCTGAGTCTTCTCACCAAACTTAAACACTTATAATAAAATATTGTATACTCACAGAGTAACCCTCAGAATACTGGAAATTTGCTGCTGCTCTTTCTTCAGCTGTTGGGCTCATTGGTTTGGGGTCAGACATTGACCTTTGTATGACCTTGGGAGCCCTAGGACTTGTTGGTGGGCCTTTGGATAGATCTGTGGCAGAGAGTATTCTCTGTGGGCTTGTGTCTTCAAGGGATTTCTCATAGGACAAATACTCAAGGGATTTGCTAGGTGATACACAAGGGGAAATTGGGGAGTACAGTACTTTTGGGGATTTGGGAGGACCTGGGACAACCTGAAGAGTAGAGGCATCTGCTTTGAGGTGAGGACACTGACCTATATCAAGTGGAGTGAGACGCCTCTTTGGAGAAGAAGTTCTTTCAGAGTCAGGATAATCTAATCTAGTATCTACCTGCACAGAGTGCCCCCTAAGTGTCCCTAAGGAGTCTGTTTGTACAGAGATTTCAGTTAGGGCCTGAACTGAAACAGCTCCTCTTTCACCCATGCCATTTTTACCACCACGTGGTCTACTGCGTCTGCCTCGAGCAGGAACTTCCCATTCATCTTGGTCTTCATCATCTGTCTGTACACAGCTATCAACACTTTTTTTTGTACTTTTCTTTTTCCTTCCTGCAGTGTAGACCTGTTCAGTATTATCCTCCTCATCAGTCTGGCAACCACTGTCCATTTTTCTTTCTCCTGCCACAACAAGAGCCTCTGACAGGACTTCATCTGGATACATCTGCCTGAACTTCTGTTCTTCCAACTGCTGTCTGAGCTGTTCTTGGAGACTCTGGATCTGCTCTAACTGCTCCTGTTGCTGAGCATAAGTTTCCTTTTGCATCAAAAGGTGGGCCTGTCTCTCGTCTTCCTGCTGACACAGTATTTGCTGTTTCATGGCCTGGAGTTCTTCCAGCTCCTTCTGCACAAGAAGCTGTTCTTGTTCATGGAACCGCTGTATCTTCTGTCTCTCCCACTCAAGTTCTTCAGCCAAACGTTGCTGCTTCATCTTCTCTAGCTCAAGAAACTCACGCTCCATCTGGTACTGTCCATCTCCTGGAACCAAGGGTGAAGACAGAGCTTCTAAAGAGGCTGCAATTGCCTCCAGTGAAGCATTTGTGTAGGTGTCCAGTGCTGCCACTTTGGTGACTGTTGAAACTACATCTGAGAGAGTTGTCGAAAGGCCAGCCTTTGAAATAACAGTCTCTAGATTTAATGGTAAGTCGCTTTGTTCTTCAGCTGTGGTTACAGCAATTGTTGAAAGAAAGCTGTGCGACCTAGTGAGAGGCTGATTCTGTAGAGTTGATAGTGATGGCATAGTATCACTTGTGTGCATGCCTGACAGAGTATTGTAGGAAGTGCTGAAGATAGAGCCAGGCTGGGTGGTTATGGCATACGCAGAAGGAACTGGTGCTGCTACAGAAGAATAAACAATACCATTGGAAGATCTTAGGACACTAGAAACACCATAGTGGTTTCCAACTGATGAAGTAATCCTGGCTTGTGTATACTGTGGAACTGTCGTTCCAGTGCACAATCCTGTAGACTTGTTTGAATAGTCTACAGCTTCACCTGTTAAAAAGTCCATTTTGTTAGATTAGAGTTCAGCACAAACAAAGAGTGCAATGGTAACAGCATTGATATAACCATGCACCATCCAAAGGGTAAAAAATTAAAGCAGCAGAAAGTATACTGAATAGCATGCTGTGACATGCAAAAAAAAAAAAAACAAAAAAAAAAAATATATATATATATATATGCAAAAAAATAATATATATATATATATAATGAGAGCATGCAAAATGGCTTCCCAAAAAAGGAATACAGGCAGGCATTCAAAAAAAATCAGCTGGGAACAAGTAGAGGTAACTCAAAATTATATCGAGAAGAAAGATCTTCAATGTCATACTGACCTGCCTCCAACATTTTTCCAGATGTCAGGTCTACAGCACCTTCAGTGGCCTCCTTGTAATCATAACTATGCTTACTTTTATATAAGAAGAGACCAGCCTCTGCCAAGTTTGTGTCTGACATTGAGGGTTTAATGCCACCAAGACCTCTAATACCATAAGGAGTACGATCGTATTGATAATGGTCATCTCTGTAGCCAAAGCGATCTTCTGGTAATGGAGCTGAGGGCTGCTGAGTTGTACAGCTGCTTGCAAAAGGAAGCTTGTAGACTACATCACAGCAGACTGCTCTTCTTCCAGCAGTTAAATCTACTGGTTTTCCATCATCCTCTGTAATTACAGCAGTAACCACCTCTGCAGTGGACCCATTCATTGCAACCACAGTTTGTGCAGGTTTTACTGTGGTGAGATCAACTGCATCGGATAAGCCTGTTTCTAGACGAGGGGGTATAGTTGCACCAATGCCATTGCTTGCAATTGTAGCAGCCATTGTTACAGGAACAGATTTACCCATTGTTGTAGAGAGATTTATGGGTTTCTCTGGTTGAGAATCCACAGGTCTGAAAATTATTTGAGACACAGGCTCAAAGGATTTATCTGTTGTAAGTTGGAGAGGCATTGATGTAGACAGAGATGCATCACTACCATAAGCTACAGTGGCTGTGCATGTGAGGATGGTGATGTTGTCAGTAACCACAGAGACTGAGGAAGTTTCAGTGCTTAGGTTTACTACAGATGACTGCACAGCACTTTGCTGACGTCCACCACTATCAATAACAAGGGACTGTTGTCTTGACTCTGAGGAAGAAAGATCCACACCTTTCATAGATGTCTCTGCATCTATTTTTGGGGTACGGAGATCCACCACCTCACCAGGATGGTAGGCATGCCCATTCTGCACTTGAGCTGGTTCAGGTTTTATGTTTTCTTGAACAACAGAGATGCCGGTGGCTCTTGGAATGGAACGTGGAGGTGGTGTTCTTCCATGCACAAAAGACACTGTGGTTCTTTGGACTTCAGTGGTAACTACCTGAACACCAACATTTGGAATAATTGACTGAGGCTGTGTTGAGGCTGAAATAGCCTCGTAGACATGATTTGTGCTAGAAACTACCTTCTCTGGACCACATATTTCTTGACTTTCAATAGATTCAGTAATTCGTGTGAATGCCAATGGTACTCTAGTTGTTTGTGACTGTGGAGGTGGTTGAGGTGGTTTCTGAGGTGATTCTTGCCTAGGAGTTATTGAGGCTTGGGTTGTGATACCTTCTGTAGGTGAACCAGGCTGAGAAGGCAAAGTAATAACAACATATGTGCCACGTAAAACCTTGCCAAATCTGGGTGATGTAGGGGACTTGAGAGGAGATGTGGTCTTACTTTCTGCAGAAGGACTCAGATTAAGGACACTATCTGCACTGCTTGTACTCAGTATGGTAGGTCTTGGAGGTGTGTGGGCTGTAAAGGGTGGCTGAGCACCAGCAATGGGTTTGGGAGCTATGGGAGGTTTGACAGTCTCCCCAGGTTTGTGACTGAAGGTTAGGCCTGCAGGTATAGAGGATGGCTTAGGTGGTACAGGTGGAGGAACATGGGGCTTATAGCCTGGTGTGAGAGGCTGTCTTACTGGTACACTGTCCCCTGTGGTTGGCATACTAACTGGAGTAGTTCTTGGGGGGACCTGTGGTGGAGTCTTTTTAGGATACACAGATGGTTTAGGTAGTGTTGGAGGGGGTAAGGGTGGAGGAATTGGGATGTCAGTTTTTTCCAGAGATGGAGCTCTGCGTAGTACTACTGGCTTGGGAGGAACTGGTGGAGCAGTTGATACAACACTAGGTACAGTGGCTACAATATATTGTGGTACTGTGGGCAAAGGTGTTACACTTACAACTACTGGGGCCAATGGTCTTGAAATTACACAAGTAACTGGTGCTGTAAAAGAGTCAATTTGACTTTGGGCTGATGATATGGATAAGTCAACAACACCTGTCTGCTCAATTCCTACATCTTTCTCTGTGGCATCCTGTGAATCACTTAATACTGCAGATAATGTTACTTCTCTTTGTAGTGAAAAATCATCTGCGACTGCCTCTGAGGCTGATATTTTCTGGAAAGCCTCATCCACAAGGGGTTTTGGTTCCTTCTTTGTAACTGAAACTGTAGCTTTCTCAGAGTCCTGTGTTTGATCAGCAATGCTCTCTTCGCCAGATTCCTCTTCACCTGATGAGCACTGTGTCACTCTTAGATCAGGAATAGGCAGTATTCTTCGTAGGGGTGCTGGCTCGGTTTTTTCAACTTGGGCTATTGGTGTAGCTTGTGCCATGCCACTCAGATCAGGGCCTGTTTGAGTTGGACTGGTGCCTGGAGTTAGTACTGCTCTTTGCTTCTTTATAAGTTCATCATAGGCTGCTTCTGCATCTAATAATGGTCTTCCATCCTTTCTGGACTGACCTGTGGTGCTTGATGACATAGTGCTTTGCTCTTTGCACGAGTCAGTTTTGGGCAACACAGTTTCTGCTTTAGGAGCATCCTCTACTGGCTTACTGTGTGTTATCTCCTGTTCCTTAATCATCATCTCTTTCTTTCTTTGCATCATGTCCTCATAAACCTCATCAGGGGATCTCAGGTTTTTTTTTTTTTCTCTGACACAAAAAGTTTATCTGGTTCCTGTACATAGGATGCATCATCAACAAGAGACTCATATGCATAATCGTCTATCAGCATGCCCCCATAAAGAGATTCTTTAGCAGGTGGATGTTCCTTTCCACTAGTTGGAGATTTGACCTTGAGAATAATCTCTTCATATGCCTCATCCGCACTTCTTAATGCGTGTTTTCTCTTTTCTTTGGACTGACTATCAGCGTGTTGCTCGTCTGTTGGAGAGTACAGTGAGACTGATGTTGGTAAATTATATACTTTTTGGACAGCAACAATCTTCTCTGGGAGAATCTCAAAGCTCTCTGGGTCTGACTCCATGCTTGGGGAGAGGTCTGAGCAGGAAGACCTGCGGAATTCCTCCATCTCTGCTTCTTGTCGTAGCTCTTCTGTGGGAGATGCATCCTCGATTGGTGAGAGGTTGCTTGGCGGAGTTTTGGGCCTTTCTCTCCTTCTCTGTGTCCGTATATCTTCTTTTTCTTTCTTTGATTTCTTTCCTGTGCCCTTCTGCTTCTCCTGTTCTCTCAGAAGCTCCTCTTCTTCTCGCAGCTCCTCTTCCTCTGATGAATCCTCAATGGTAGGAAGCATCTGCCCTGGCTGCCGGTGCTTTGCTTTCCTCTGCTGCTTGCCCTCACCACTAGACCGAACATGACTTGGGCTGCTGCTGTCACTGTCTTCATCAAGAGAAGACAAAGATGTTGGAGATGTTCCTGGGGTAAAACTGGATGCATGTAAACTGGAAGAGCCTTCACCTCTTGATCTGTCATCAGGAGAGTCTGTAAGGCTCTCTAGCTCACCGTCATCTGATGTCTGACGTACAGACACTGTACTGTTAAGTTCAATTGTTTTAAAATGTCGTATACCAGCTCCACTGTCTACTGAAGGTTAGTTCTCCTTTAGCTAGTTCTTCAATTTTAGTTACAGAGATAATACTCTTCTGTTTAGGCTCATCTTCAGGACTGATACTGCTCTTTTTGAGAAGACGTCTCCCTTTGCCCAATTCACTTTTGTCCTTTTCATCTTTCTTTTCATTTTGTTCCATTCGCATCTTTTCTTTATCTTTAATTTTCCGTCTGGCAATGTTTTCTTCATCAGATGGCGATGCATCCTCATCTGCACTCATCTCTATGATCTGCTTCCGGATGAAATCCTCCTCATCCATAGGACTCTCCATTTCTACTTCTTTATCTCCAACAGTCTTTTTACTTTGCAGTTTAGGTGAAGGCTCTCCCTCACTACTGTCCTCAAAAGAATCTCCTTGAATATCAGTTGGAACCAGACGTTTTTTCCGCTCTTTTTTTGGTACATCAATTTTTTGCTCTTGATATTCTCCATGTTGGTCATCCTCTGAGCTGGGTTCTGGAGACATTGGCAACACCTCTAGTCGACGCTTGACCTTTGGGGTTTCAGTTTGTGATTCCTCTTTAGATGTTGTCTGAGCCTCTAGTATTGGAAGGACGGTGCTTTCCAACTTGGCCAAGTCTGAAGGACTCGTAGGGCTGCTTTCTTTATCTTTCGCACCAGGCTTCCTCAGTAGCTCACTCTCTTTCTCTGGGACAGGAGCCTCTTCTTTATTCTTCAAAACAGACCAAAAAAAAATTAGAATTTGACAAGCTATGATTTCAACCATAATAAAACTTGCATTATATTTATAAGAGAAATAAGAACTACATAAGATAAACATTGGGTTACTGTAGGTGTCTAGACAATTAACCTAGATTTTCTACTATTTATCTATACCTCTACCTGAGATCAACTATGGGATACTGTAGGTGTCTACACAAAGAACCTAGTTTATCTACAAGATAGCTATACCTACATGTACAGTTAACCTCTCCAGATTTATCAGTTTCATTAGACTTTATCAATGGCTGTGGCACATCATCCCATTTTTCTTGTTGTTCAGAGGTCAACTTCCCCTCCTCTGATTTGTTTCTTTCCTGTTGGCTAAGTGTAGATGGTGGGGACACTACTTCTACATAATGGTCTAGGCTATGGGGCACACAATTAGCTGTAGATTCAAGTTTAGTTTTTCTGGTGACTTCCTGGTCACTTACAACCAGTGCTTTTTCCATCAGCTCCTCACTGGCTAATTTATCTATTACACTAGATGTAGTAGATGTTACAGCAGGGGTTTGGACTTGTTGTGTAGACTGCAACTCTTCAGGCTTAATCTCAATTACTGTTTTTTCATCTTCATGCTTATTAACCACCGGGGACGAGGGGAATTGTATTTCCTGACCAGTAAGACTCTTTGGAATGGCAGATTGTTCTATATCTTTTTCTGTCACATAGTCTGGAATCTGCCTAATAGCCTTCTGTTCTGGCAATATTTTTTCTACCATCTCATTCACAGCAGGAGTCTGGGCTTGTTGCGTAGACTGCATCTCTTTAGGCTTAATCTCAATTATTGCTTTTATGTCTTCATTCTGACTAACCACAGGGATGAGGGGGCTCCTATCTTCTGGTCAGTAAAACAACTTGGCACGACAGACTGTTCTAGAGCTTTTTCTGCCACAGTGTCTGGCTAATTTCCTCTCTTCTGGAAATAATTTTTCAACCATCTCTGAAACATTATGATTATTAACAGATGATAGTCCATCTTTAATGACTTTACATTCATTCTCATTCTCTGTAATAACAGCACCTGACTCTGTGTTTTGCTCACATACTTTCTCGGTTTCTGACATTTTTTTCTCTGGTTTGAGAGCAGCTTCTTGAAGGGCTGGAGGGAATGTCTCCTCTATGTTTTTATCTGGACTAATCTCTTGTTCAGAGAAAGTGTTTTCAGAACTAAATTCAATTTTTATGCTGTCAGGCATTGTCTTGAGAGTGACTCTTTGCTCTGTGTTCTCATGGATCTCTAAATCTCCACCTGCTTGATCTAGCATACATTTTTCCAGCACTATTTTATCTGTGCTTATCTGTTCCTTTTCCAGTGGCTTATCCTCTTTTTCTACACAGAGCTCTTTAGTGCAGTGATCCTTTGGGTTATATTTACTATCATTTTCAGCTCCACTCGCCAATATTTTTTCTGTGATGTGAGAGTTCAGTAACTGGAGATGGTGAGAGCTCATCTAATTGTGTCTGTGATGTGTCCTCTACCTCTATTATCTTCTGCTAGACTTTTTTCAAAATTCTCATCGTTATTATCTACATAAATATTATTTTCCATAAGACTAGAATCTTTGCTAGTGACTTCCGACTTTTCAAATGGATCTTTCATCTCTGGCATTTGTACTATAAGCTCTTCTTTGTCACATACATTTACTTTATTTTGTGGAGTTAACTGAATTGTTTCTGTAACCTTCTCTTCTGTTAATTCTTTATCTAAAATGGCCTCCGCTATGACACCATTTTCAAGTTGATCTGGTATATTTTCTGGCTCTGCAGATTCTTTCTGATAGGTAATATCATAGGATTGCTGATAATCACGGGGCTCACTGGACTCAATCCCTGGTGCTTCAATTTGCACAGAGGCCTCAAGTTTCCTCTCTGGCACATCCCCTATGCTACTTTGATCAGGATCAGTAGTTGCTGTCTCAATAGAGCTTTCATTTAAAGGCATATTATCTACCATATCTAAATTTGAGGGTAGTGTGAGCTCTTCAGATTGTTTCTCTGTAGTCTGACTATGTGGTTCCTTGCTTATATGAGAGCTTGCATTGGACTCTGTCATTTTCATCTCTGTGGCTGGCTCTAATGTCTCAGTGGATTGTGGCTCTATTTCTTTTTCTGAAATGGCTTCCATGTCACTAACCAGAAGAGCTTGAATAACATGATCAATTATAGGTGCTTCCTGGCTGTTTTCAGGCTCCGTTTCAAATGTATTAGCATATTCTGGCTCTTGGACCTGGCACAGTTCTGGCTCACTTTTATCTCTATTCTGTACCTCTGCTTGGTCCTCAGTTTGTTCTACAGTTTCAGCCTGTTCTACATCTGCCCCCTTTAACATCTGCTGTCTCTTTTAAAAAGAGGGGAAGGAGGGCCATCTTCCTTAACTATTTGCTCAGATGAAGTTAGCTCGCTCTGTGTTTTTCATTCAGGTGCCAGGTGCTTGTTTGTCTCTCTTCTGGTACTACCTGTGTACTCTTCGGTACTGGCTCTGCTGTAACCCCTTGTTCTGCATCTGTATTTTTGACATCTTTAGCATGAACTTTGGCTGAGACTGGCTCAGACTTGTCAGCTGGGGCCTGAGTTATGCTGGGCATCCGTGTTAGCCCTTTGGCAGGGGTGGCAGTGGCAGTAGGTGCAGGAGAGGAAGGGGTGGAGGATGCAGCACGGGCTGGGGAGGAGGGAGGGGTGGGTTCATGTTTGGCTGGTAGCTTGGATGGAGAAGCTGAAGGTGGCATATCCCCGAGTTGCCCAGAGAGAGCCCTTTGGGTCTGGCAGTTTAGGCAGAGCCCTTCTTTCTGTAAAAAAGGAATAATATCAGATTTGAGATGAAGTGTTGAAAGTTACGAGCTGCAAATACATTTTCCGCCTCTTATTCAGGGATTTTTACATTGCAAAAACACATTATTTTTTTACCTTAATTTTTCACTTTTAGTCATTTAGCAGAACGCTATTTATTATCCAAAGCGACTTACAAATAAGAAAAAGTAACTAAAAAATCAATCAGTTACAAAGTCTATAAATCTATATATACACACACATTTAAGAAAATGAGAAATTAACTAAAATGAGCAAATGCATCCACCAACATTTCAAAACTAACATTATAATATGAAACAAAAAATAAAGATTAAAAAAACATTTCAAAATATTAAAAACAACC
>CM049795.1:38646159-38653659 GCA_027422405.1 Ptychobarbus kaznakovi
TAATGGCAGGATGTTTTTTGACGAAAACCCAGAAAAAGTACCAACCTACATTCGTAAAATGCTAGACAAAAGTGCAAATCATATAACAGTGCTGGATTTGACATTTTCAACTGATGCTGCTGCATTTCGGAGATATTTCGTCTGTCACATTCATCAAATGAGATAGCAAATCATAACAACCAGCGAACACTTTTTCCAATTTCTCGTCATTTCTGAGAGTTTTCTTAAACTTATAAATCGCTGCTTTTGATTCCTAGAGCTCTGAAACTGTATCTCTGACTTTGATGATTTGAGTATCACACAGCGAAAGATCAAAGTGTTACTTCTGTGAGAGGAAAATAACCATACTGACACAACGAGTCACCACAACACCCAATAAATTCATATTTCATTCATTTAAATCTGTTATAATATATCATAAAATACTCTTTAATCCACTGATAAATCAGTTTTTCAACACATAAAATATCTGAGAGGGAATGTAAAATAACGATTAAATATCTAAACTGAATTTGTCTCTATCATACAAAAATAATGTATATGATATCCGTCTCTATCTGTAATAATTATTTTGTTCTCATATGAATAATGCACGGGATAAATAACTTTCTCTCTATCATCTAACTGTTGTTGTGGCCCAATGTACACATATTATTAATACATACACTGGGTATAAATGTGTGTCGATAAGTGTGAGTGATTGTGAAAGTGCATGTACACATATACGTATGAACATTGTGTGAATCTCCAGCTCTATTTTTTGAGCTTCACCCAACGTAAAGATCTGCATCTTGTCAATAAGAGTCAGATCCTTTCTGTAAACACCATTATACACTGTTTCTCATGGCTTGGGTTAAACAATCACACGTGCCAGTGCAATCGGGAGCTCCCCGTGTGGGCCTCCAACTTCAGCTCAGTTTAGTCCCAAAGAGTGCGGCAGAGATGTGTGACTCCGCTGCCTGGTCTGTCCTCGCGCCTCATCTGACCGCCGTCTTTTGGAGTGGATCTGAGCTGTGCTGGCCAGCAGCTTGTGCCAGCTCCACCCGTTTCGAGGTCTACTTATCCAGCCCAAGTAGGCTTCGCCGATTAGGGTCTTCTTTACGAACTTGCCTCCGTTTGAAAACAAGAAAGAGCTGCAAGGGTTGGAATAAATACGAACACATGACTTCAAGTCGGGTCACATTTTAGCACCCTAGTGTGTCGATTTCTGCCGTACCTGAATGGAATGACCAATGGGATTCATGCAGAAGCGGAAGTTTCGTTGAAAGACGGTTCGCGATCATGACGACACACTCTGGTTTTTCTTCTTGATGATTCTTTTTGAGTGGCCACATTCACCACATAGAGCTTCACATACAGGTCTGTAGAATCAACACCAAAAGCAAGTATTAAGCTTTCCTCTCTCAATCCTGTTTAAAAAACATTTATGTAAGAAATCTGGGAAGTTTACATCAATAAGCAATGTGTATGTCAACCATATGGGACCTGGACCACAAAAAGTCGAAAGTCACACAGTATTTTTGTAGCAATAGCCAACAATTATTGTATGGGTCAAAATTATCAATTTATCTTTTATGCCAAAAAAACATTAAGATATTAGTAAAGATCATGTTCCATGAAGATATTGTACATTTTCTACCGTAAATATATCAAAACTTAATTTTTGATTTGTAATATTCAATGCTAAGGACTTCATTTGGACAACTTTAAAGGTGATTTTCTCAATATTTAGATTTTTTTGCACCCTCAGATCAGATATTCAAATACTTGTATCTTAGCAAAATGTTGTCCTATCCTAACAAACCGGTACACCGATGGAAAGCTTATTTATTCAGTTTTAGATGATGTGTTCATATTCAATTTGAAAAAATGGACCTTATGACTGGTTTTGTGGTCCAGGGTCACATATCAAATAGACGCATATTGTAATTAGCATGAGTGAACATGTTGGCAGTGGGTCTTGTTACCCGGGAGGTGGTCTGGAGACTTGAATTTGTAGGTTATGTTTCTGCACTGTAGGATCTCAAGCACCAGGTTGTCCCCTCTGTCTTCATCTCCTTCTTCAGGGCGATCTTTATCTCCCCCACCACCTGAGTCTTACCTAAACGGACAGACACGTCAATATCGTGTGTATCTCTCCTCCCACATTCTGTGAATCTCTGAGCATGAGGAGCATAAGAAGTGAGAAATAACATGGCACAGGAAATAGATGAATCCAGGAGAAACTATTCCACTTTATTTAAGTCACAGATAAAAGTGTGATATTATATTCTAATATTGTTCAACGTTTGCAGCCAGTAAGATTTTGTTTTTAGAAGCGCTTGGGAGTTTTATTCAGCAAGGATGCATTAAAATGATCAAAACTGATTTCTATTCATCAAATAATTCTGAAAATCATCACGGTTTTTGACACAAATATTAAGCCGCACAACTTGAGCACCAAATCAGCACATTAGAATGATTTCTGAAGGATTGTGTGGCATAAAGATTGGAGTAATAATGCTTAAAATTCCGATTTGCCATCACAGCAATAAATTCAATTTTAAAGTATATAAAATAGAAACCAGTTATTGTAAATATAAATAATATTTCAGTTTTATTGTATTTTGGATCAAATAAATGCAGCCTAGGAGAGCATAAGAGGCTTATTTGAAAAAATATTAAGACATTTTGACCAACCACAAACTTTTGAACTGTACTGTAGATAAAAGTATGATCTAATAAAATTATACAAAATCATAATATATACAAATATTGTATACTGAATACATTTTTTTTTGGTGGTACTCCCAAATACCTGCTGTTGACACAAATATGCACAAATAATCACAAAAACATCAAACATTACCCTCTGTATCTCATGAGGGGATTTCACAGCTTCTGTGCCGTTTGGAATCTTTACTGAATAATAAACAACATCAGGTCAGAGAACGTGTGGAGTGCCAAGAAAATGGAGGGATTTGAATAAATAATAAAACAAAAAAAGCAGTCTAGATGATACCAATAAAAACCATGAAATTGTAAATTATTTCAAACAAAATATGACTGATTAGTAAATATCATGGGAGTCATATGAAAACACTCACAATCTGGGAACTGGAAAATAGCACTATCCACCGCATTGGTCCCGCCCTCTTCATCCAATAGGCTAAAGGCACTGCCACTCAGACCGCTGTCCAATGAAGGCTGCAGTAACAGGAGCATCACCAGATCTATGGCTGCGGGACGCTGTTTTTGAAGTGGACTATGTGAGTTGCATGAGTTACATAAACAACTACTAGTTTGCAACAGGTAACTATTCATTTTAGGGGTATATATATCCACATATCCACTCCCAACACACACACATAACACAAATAGATACTGCTGGCAACATTTAAGAAAGCATGACAGCACTCCATAAATGAAAGGAAATATCACAGACAGAGATATGCTAAGCAGACATCAGATGACAGAAGCAAAAGCACAGACAAACAGATTAAACTGTTCATTAGTAAACTGTGAGTTTTGTACATTAAGTTATTCCATTACACTAATATGTTAGCATTACGCTAAGTTTATTTTAATTGTGGTTACTTATGATTAATAATATTTTAATAATATTTTTTATGTTGATGCAGTGTTTGACTGAGAATGATGGTGTGACGTGGGAGGCATGATTTTGGTACGTAATTCATGCACACAGTCTTTCAAAACAGATTCAGCAACGGTAACGCTAACACCAGGCATCTAATTACTCTCTTAGGATGTCAGGGGGTCGGTGCTCCCTCTAGAGTTTGTTGCTGTTGAGCGCTATTGTTTTGTCCCCTGGTTTAAGGGAAGTACGTTGCTGGACTGTTGAACCAGATGAGACTCGCTGCATGAATTTCCTGTGAAGTGGGCGAGGGAGGATTCCAGTCGAAAGTGAGCATCACCAGGTCCTAATCACTCCAAAAACGGAGGACTTTGAAGGTCGCAAGGCACATATTTGCACGACAAACTACTGCTACTCTATGCGAATCAGCAAAATTAAGGCCTGTTCTGCCAACAAAATGTTTGACAGGAAAAATCCCCTACATGCGATTTGTATGTTCAGACCAATCTGAAAAAGCTATTTCACTCTCTGTCAGTAGGTGGCGCTTACAGAAAAGCTTTTATATTAAAGGGATAGTTCACCCAAAAATGAAAGCTGTTCTTAATTACTCACCCTCATGTCATTCCAAACACGTAAGACCTTTGTTTATCTCGGAACACAGATTAAGGTATTTTTGATGAAATCCGAGCGCTTTCTGATGCCTAGACAGCAATGGAACTACTATATTCAAAGCCCAGAAAGTTAGTTAAGGACTGTTATTTTGTTAAAGTAGTCCATGAGACATCAGGGGTTCTACCTTATTTTAGGAAGCTACGAGAATACTTTGCGTGATACTTTTCACAAGAGTACACAATGCATGTGTGTGATGCTGCAGACTCAAGAGCCAGCGTTCTGACGTAGAACCCGATGTACTGCATCTTGTTTCATGTTTGGGTCAACTATCCTTTAATTTCTTATGTTTGTCGCATTATTTGATTAGAAGGACTGATTTTAATTGCCTATATGTTTATTGTTCAAATTGTTTCAATAAAAACACAAAGGCAGTGCTGCACAATTTTACATTTTTGACACTCGCTTGTCATAGACTTTTTTAATATGATGTTCATCAAACAACAGCAAATACAATGGTAGAGAGAAAGATTTCTGTCGCTCAACAAAATAGTCTTTTCATGAGAACCACCAGTTGTTATGTAACAGGGAAAAGCGTGTCTCCAGACACATGACCAAAAGCACAATTCTTATTGGTTAGCCAGTTTTCTTCGCAGTGCAAGGGAAAAGAATTAGAACACTTCTCCATTTAAAAAATTCTGTCAAATTGATGGCATACCATATTTGTGTTTGGTCTGAATAAAGGTAATAACTGCCGTTTTTCAAATAAATTAAATGATTATTTCACACAAACATTTTTTGGTGTGAACAGGCCTTTTACACGATAACAAAATTTGTGCCAATGAATGCTAATGATAAAATTGTGTTTCTTTGTGTCTTTCATTAAGCATATTTCAACTTGTGTGCTGTTAAACTTCTACTTATGTAAATATGTAAAATAAGATTTAGTCCCGTGAGGAACAAACCACTTCAGGTTTTCAAAAAATGTGAAGATTCAGCACCTAGGATAAAGTGATCATAACTGCAGGCGTACTTCCTTGACTGTCTTCTTTAAGGTTTTGTGTAAAGGTATACAGTTGCTCACTTTCATTTGGAAAGACCCTTCAGATAGCATCCCTCCCACAGTGCCCTTCGTGGGCACAAAGCACCTTTGATAAACAGCTAGTCCTCAGCTAGTTCCGCTAGTTAGATGTGCGTTAGTAACTCAACATCCTCTGCTCTCTCTCTCTCTTTACTGTCATCTGCAATCATACGTCTCGTTAACTCTCACCTCCGTCTGGCTGTGGCCTCTCTTCAGACATGGCTTTCCTGAGGGTCAGGCGACGGCCGTCAGGGATCTCATTGGCCGGCGACTCAGACAGGGCTCTCTGAATGGTGAGCACACCAACTTACGCTGTGCCTGTGGTGCCGGGTCGAGGCGGACATTTTGGGCTGGGGCCATATATCAGCCGTGGGTTGGGAGGCGAGAAGGAGGGGAGGTTTGGATAGGGGAGAAGGGGGCGAGATGGAGACTCACTCGTCACAACATGGACACCACCAGCTTTTACTGTAGGTCATAGTCACATGCAGCCACAGTACGCTTACAGCGTCGACTGAGGTGCAGTGTAGGCCAGAGAGAGAGAGGAGGCAGGGTGGGATGGTGCTTTAAGGAGCGGGGCGGCACATGCACGGCCATCTCGGTGGATTGGGGAAGCTGCTGAAAAGACGGCCGTCTGGGACAGAAAACAACTCAATGGGACAAATAAATAAAAGTTCAAAGAAAGGTTCTCAGGGCTGTCGTGAAGGGTCAAGAGGGCAAAATGTGGGCTATGTGTTGTGTACTGATCAGGGATGGTGGTTTGCTCTCTGACTTTAATAAAATGGTAACCTGAATAGGCTTTACCTAAAATAACCTCAGAGACAAGGTTTCAACATGTCCCTGTGGGGTTTAAAAGGACACGTCTGCCGAGTAGGTGCCTGCATGTGCAGTAATCTCCCACAGTGATTGACAGGTCTTAGTAATCTTAGTTATCATCCTGTGGAAGGCAGCAAAGTGCCTGACTAGGTCAGGAAATAGTATTATTTTGAAGATTTTTTAGGCTGGACTCTATTTTATACATATGCTTATTGTGTGTCCCTGGGAATCAAACCCATGACGTTGGATAACGCCATGCTAGCTGCGCTACAGGAACAGGAAGTTTAAAGTATAGTTTCATCACATATAATTACCAATAGATAAATTCAAAGTTTAGCCTATTACTTCAAAAAAACGTTATACTGATATACTTCTTAAAAAAATTATTTATTGGCCAGTTTAGCTTTATTGTGCTTTCTGAGTTCTTAAATTGTTATAATTATTAAAAGTGTTTAAAAAATGTTGGGGAAAAAAAAATACTGTTCTGTTCACGTGACAGTTCCCAACACACCGGTGAGAAGTTACACACAGGCGAATTGGAAGTGAAGTGACAGAATGAAACCACGGGGGACCAGAAGAAGTGAAACGGGAGAAACAGAAAACAACAACAGGGAGAAAGGAAAAAAAACAAAAGAGGCAGTGAAAAAGAACAGAAGGAGGAACAGATGAGTGCGAAGGCAGCCATGCTGTAGAGGTTTTATTTGCGTCGTTTACTTGGTTGGAGACGGGGCTGCTGGCCGGCAGCTTCGGCCGGTGCCGCGGCTCGTCAAGGTGTGCCCGGGCCGTGCCACTTTTGCCATGAGCACGGGGGCTTCCGTGGGGGCGAGCTTGGCCCTCGGAGAGGGACGGCTTCGACGTGCCGGGGCTACTGTGAGATTTCTCAATAGTAGGGACCTGCATGTCTAAAACAACCAGAACCAAATTACCACAATGGCGTTTCATTCCCTACTTTTGCCTATTTATTCATTTTAATTCTTCAAAAAGTCATTCTTATTTATGTTCTACAATTATTACGTTGTTAAATTATTTGAAATTATCGAGTCTCCATCTGACAAACTGATGTGATACTAATGGTCCAACTATTGTGCCCTAGTTAGCATCTAAGCAGGCTGCTTCCTGTCAGAGTGGCCTGTCACACCCTGTGTGAGGTGGCTGGAGTGAAGGCTGGTGAGCTCAGCGCCGTTGTGAACTGAACACACATATATGAAGAGCGAGAAGCCAAAGCTAGGAATCCAGTGAAAGCAAGAACAATACAGAGAGAGGAAGAGAAGACAGAATGCATAGAAATGACAGCAATAGAAGGGTGGAAAAGAGGAAGACATCACGACTGGAGATGTGAAAGGTGAAGTGGCAGAAGTGCCATGCGACTTGCGGTCCTACCCTTGGCAGGGTCAGGGAAGATTCCGTGGCTACGGCTCTTGAT
>CM049795.1:38658659-38701159 GCA_027422405.1 Ptychobarbus kaznakovi
TTAGGACATTATCATTCGACTGTCTTCTCCACTGACTGGAGGTTCTCACCTTTGGGCTGGTCTTGAAGGTCTAGGTGGGAGCTTTCAGAATCAGACAGCATATTTAGGTCACTGGAGATAAATGATGGTCAAGAGACAAAAAGTTAATTTAAGACAACATGAAATCAAAATGGACCCTATTTGCTCTCTTTAATGTTCCTGGTTTTAATGTACTTTTTTGTACAAAATGTACTTCTTTGGCTCTCAAATGACTTTGAAAAAGCCCCTTTCCCTCTAACCCTTTTTTACATACAAAAATATGTAATATAATTTTTCATGATTTATTCTTGCCCCGCATTTCTTCTTATTAAATATTATGTTTCATTAAGAAATACATCAAAATATGGAATAAGAATGGGTTGGGAACTGTGTTTCATTTTAACTTGACATTTAAATGTGCACTAATCTTTCCCAAAAATTACTTATCATTTCTTTAGTTGTACAACTTTTATAGAAGACACTCAAAACACACTAGTAAAAATGACCTAAAGCAATTTAATGAATACGTAGGTATACTAATCTGGCACTCACAGTCTGACACATATCTCCGCCTCTCCGACCTGGTGACCAACCAGACCCTGCACCTCCTCGTATGTCTTACCAGTCAAAGAAATGCTGTTCCATTCCAGAACTTGCATTCCTATGCAAACACACACACACATAAAATCAGCCATTAGATACATTTTAATCTTCACTATCTGGAAGATCAAACACGCTGTGAAAAGCACTGCAACACCACACGTGATGTCTTTCAATTAAACGAACCGTGCTGTAGAAACCCTGTGAGAAAGCAGAGGGAAACACGTGCAGCAGACTTCACTTCAAGTCACAGCAAACTGAAACCACTCTGTTGATGCACTTACACAGATGAAAACGTGTCTTCAGGTAGGCCAGGTAGGCCCGCTTTGGACGTTTCGAAGCGCCCATGTTACGGTGGATGCTTGGGGTCCCTGGAGGTGAATGTGTACTCGTGTCATGTACTGTATATGTACACACTTACATATTTTATAGTTTAATGTGAGAGACTGAACAGCCGGCTCACATTACTCCACTGCTTAACACCAGCTTGATAAGATACGAGGCACATGGCTGTTGTAACCATGCCGACTGCATGCATAATCACATTTAAAGCAAGTAGAACCATTTGACTTTTAGCCTTAAGAAGCTTCAACTGCTGCTGGGACATTATGTGGGAGAGAGACAATACGATACGAGAAGAGACGAGAGAAGGCAAGAAGAGGATACTAGAAGAGACTGAATAAGATGAGATGAGAAACGAGTATGAGAGAGAAGAGAAGGGCCAAGATGAGAAAAAGTTAAATGGGATGAGACGAGGCAAAGTGAAATGAGATACAAAAAGAAATAAGATCAGAAGATAAGAGACAAGACAAGATGAGAAAAGAGAAAGAGAAGAGTAAAGACGGGAAGGGGTGAGAGATGTTGATACTAGCAGAGACTAAGGAAGATGAGATGAGACAAAAGTAGATATGAGAAGAGAAAATATCAAAAGCGAAGAGAAGGAACAAGATGAGATAAGAAAAGCTGAGACGAGACAAGAAAAGCGTGAAGAAGAGACCAGATACGATTAAATGAAACAAGATCACAAGAGAAGAGTCGAGACAAGATGAGAAAGACAAGGTGAGAAGGGATGAGACAAGATGAGAAAAGACAGGAAAATGAGGAATAAACTGATAAGATCTTGTACATGAGAACAAGATGAGAAGAGTTGAGAGAAGAGACGTAAAGAGAAGTCAAAAGATGGCGTGAAAAAAAAGATGAGATTATATGAGATGAATTGAGACAAGATGAAAATAGAAGAGACAGTAAGTGATAAGATGAGGCGAGACAAAATAAACAAGATAAATGAGAAGAATAAAGAAGAGAAGATATGAGGAGAGAAGAGACAAGATGATACTAGAAGAGACAACATGAGATTATAAGAGACGAGACGGGAGAGTATACATGAGAACAGAACAGAACAGAAAATGAGGAGCAGAGAAGAAGACACAGCTAAGGAATCAGATGTCTAAATACAAAGTGATATTTGATCGAGAGTGTGAGAGGAGGAGGAGGAGGAGGAAGACAGATGTGAAGTGTCAGTCCCAGTCAAAGCTCAGAATATTCTCTCACAAAGCCCAGCTGTTGTATATAGCCTCATAAATAAGCCTGAGCACAGACAGATCCACTCCCTCCGGCTTCACTTTCCCCCTCGCCACCTATCCCGGCCCCTCGTAAATTATGCCCGGGAGAAAGCAGCACAAAAGCCGGAGTCCAAGCAGACCTAATTTACACCACTCATGCTCAACCTCACCCCTGGAGAAAGAGAGAGCATTAACATCTCGCTCACAACTGAGATCAATTGAGCTTGTAAAATTCAGCTCCATCAAGACAGTCCAAAGCAGTCATGAAATCCAAATTTCACTCTGGGTTTTATTTCAAAAGTCTGTGAAGATTCTTCCAAGTCAACGAGAAACTCTAGCCGTCAGCCATCACTGGGCGAATCTGTCACAATGAGGTCAATCCTAAATTTTGTAAAGTGCACATTTACATAACGGCATTGTAAAAAAAACACTGTGTCAAAGCAGTAAAACCTCAAACTCTTTTCAGCTGAACTCTCCAGAGACATTTCAGTCAAAGTTTTGATATAAATTTAACACTCAACTCTCATTTGATCTGCGCAACACCTACGCCGCCAATGTACACCGCAGAGGAAACACAGTCATGAACCTGAAACTTCAACTTCATTTTCTGCTGCTCTATCTTTATCTCTCACATCAAGAGTGAGTCACTCCTGGAGCCTGGAGGTGAAGAATCACGTGGATTAGCATCATTTGTTTTTCCTGTCTCCTGCTCTGAAATATCACATCACGTTGTGGCCCTTAATGTCAACAGATGCGCTTCTCTCCCTGCTCAGTGAACCGATATAAACCAAAACAGTGAGCTCACACAGTGACTGGTTTAAAAGAGTAACCACCCTTCACTGAGGTGCCTACCTTCCACAATCTTCCCCGTCTGTTCCGCAGCTCCTCCAGGTAATACTTTGGCAACATACGCACCAATTTCCCCATTGCTGCCCGGGATCTCTTTTCCTCCAACTACACGGATGCCCAGTCCGTTTCCTGTGAGAAAATAGAATTGCATACATATAAAGGTGGTCCAAAACCTGCACCAGATGGTAACAAGCCTGGAATGCTATTTTTGATCATTTTTTGGGATCAGTGAATTTTCATTTGTTTCTAAGATTTTGAGTCAAAAAGTCCAATTACTCAAACTAGAAGTAGTTTTGCATATTGTTTTCCATATTTGAAAACCATTTTGTATTACACTTTACAAAAATAAAGGTTTAAAAGTGTGTTTTCTCAGTGATGTCACAGAAGAACCATTGTGGGTTTCCCAAAAAGACCTGTTAAGTGAACAGTTTTTCTTAGTTTGAAGAACATTTTTGTGCAATAGACAGGTTCCATGGATGTTAAATGATCTTCATGAAACCATTGATGCCAATACCGAACCTGGTAAACTTAATGAATTTAAAATGCCAATACCATCACATTTTACACAGCTGTTGGGTAAAAAAAAAAGTCTAAAACAAACAAACAACAAAATAAAACCACAATTCAGACAACACCGATACATTTAGACAAGACTCAACTGAAGATTGATAAGAAAAAGTTGAATCGTGCTTGTATCTATAATAGGCTTTTTAGTTGGGGCATAAGTGTGTTCAATAAACTGTATATTATCCCTGGGCAATAACGAGGAAATGCTCAAGCTTTTTTGTAGTCAAGATGTTTATGTGTCTATACAGACATCCTGTCATTCAAAATCATAGTACACAGATCATTCCATTTCCTTAATTACAGTGCAACAAATCTACCAGTCACAGCAACGGACATTCACTATAGCCTTATTCATTGTCTTTTTAAGGCACTTGTTTATTCATCAGTTTCTAATTATGAAGATAATCCAATTTGTGCATTGCACGCCATTTTGAGCTTTGATGACTGATGAAACTGGAGGAATGCCAATCTGCCACATTGCTGCGTAATGTCTGCCCCGTTCTAATGCTTAAAGAAACACTGACATAGGAGATCAAGGGGAATCAACCACACCTAGTACATGACATACCAAAGCATGAGGAGGGGATAGACCACTGATGTGCTTTTACACAGTGGTTTCGTGTCTGTTGACATTTGGTGTGCAATGATGTGACAAAATGGAATGCCACAAGAGGACGCTAAAGGGAAATTGGAGAAGAGCTAATGTGTTGTTTAGTAGTAGGCATACAATAAAACTGTGCCAATTCAATCTCAGCATGGTGAAACTAATGTTTGCATAGACATAAGCCTCGGGCATCTCTCCATGATGGCCTGGTAGGCAAACATATCCTCTATATCAGGGGCAGCTGTCCTAAACGTCTGTCTACATTGTTGGAGCATGTCAGGAAGCCAAGCAGCACAGCATTGAGTATTTGACAGGTTGCACTTACCTGATACACTACGATCTTTGGGATCCCTCTGTAGTTTTATTCTGGCATGAGGAAACGGGTAGTGTGCTGACTTTCCCTAAAGAGTAATCAAATAAGCAGAATCAGACACTGTAACATGCAATAATATGTTTTATCTGATGACCGTGTCTTTATAAAATGTCTGTTTTTTACGTTTCTTGCAATGTATATTCACTGGGCTGAAATGGTAATGCAAAACCATACGTATCACCTGTCTTCTATCCCCTTGTCCGTTCTCTGTGCGCCCATCTCGTGGTTTATCAAACCAGTCAGTTTCCTCCCGTCGCAGGTGGTATGCTTCAGAAAAACAGATGGAAATTAAAACGTTAAAGTCTTGCCGCTTGCCGCTCTGTTAAAACAAACCCTTAAAGGCTCTCTGGTAACATTGGGTACTAGAGACAGCTAAGGTACATATGCAGTCTCAAATTAAAATAATATAGAGCTACTTGGGACAGAAAAGGAAATGGTTATATAAAGTAGAGCAGTTATTTTGGCATGCAAACCTAAAACTAAAACAAACCCTGAGGATACAAGTCTTCAGATTGTTTTTTTTTTTCTATTTTAATTATCCATTGGAATTATTTAGAAGAAGATTCAGAGCAAATCTGTTTACTACTGTACCTTCCCCTAAAAACCTGAAGTTTTCATAAATAAGACAGGGGTTAATGACAGACAGAGGTAGGAAATATTTTGGCATTCTATCTTGTATTAGTATTGGCATGGGTCTTTCAGCTACAATGTGGAAGGGGGGGGGGGGGGTTATAGGGTTTTACACTTAAAGGCAATTTTAGATGTCATGGACATGGGAATAATTGACCTAAGGTCATCAACATTTAACAGAAGACAATTTTAGTGTTTACAGACCTGACATTTCAATACAAAATGATATGACAGATGTAGATCCTATTACATGGTGAAACACTCACTAACATGGAGCACTATTATGGTGTATAGCTTTATAAATGTGACTAATTTGATAAGGAAGTCATTACTTTCAAAAGATTTTATATGAAAAAAGTTATTACTAGTATTATATGAATTTTTTTTTTTTTGGTAAACCAAATTTGTGCAATTGCAGCAGCTTAAACTGAGAAAGTTAGTGTTATTTTTAGAGAGAAAGGAGTGTGAAATTCCAATTTAATCACAGATGCAAAAGCTACATTCACTAACACAGCATTACATTAGTGTGCAAATTCGTCATACTTCCTGCAACATGTTGTTATGGAGATGCATTTGCGGTCGATTTAGTTGCCTAACAGCTCATGGGTGATTGGCAGGTGGGTGGTCATGGTAGCAGGGGTGTGGGGGACACGGGAGACGTGCAGGAGTCTAAGGTGGTTATACTCTACCGTTTGTGACATTCTCATGTGAGTTTCCTGGATCGTCTCTGCTCAAACCCACCAGGGATTCACTTAGTGCTGCAACCAAGGCAAATGCATTTACTTCCAGATGACACATATGATGAACAACACATCATATGCTGTTAAATGTATGGGGTCAGTATGTTAATTTACAGATAAATGAAAAAAGGAATGTTAAAATTGGCGAGTATTTTGGGTTTGAGCTTCACGTTCAGTGGTTGTGTGATTCGTTAACTCTATATTGTGTAACAATTACAATATTCATGTTGTTCAATATTCAATGTAATTTCATGCATTTCACAGATCATGAGGGGAAGAGACATGCAATCCAATGCAATTACCGTTTCATCAATAAAAATATACTATAAATGGTTTCATAAATCAAAAGACAAACATAATACACAGCTGAGAAAAAGCATAGCCCTTTCTATTTGAAGGCATTTATTAGTTCCCAAGTGAAAAAGAAAGCAGATGAACATGCAAGAAAGTGAAAGAGTTTATTCAAAACCTGACAGGAAGAGACACGCACATCACTTGTCCTATTTATTAAAGGAATATCAAACATGCAAACACAAAACTGGCATGGTATTATTTACTCTGGTACATGCTAGCAACATGCATGAAGAGTATTATTTATCACTGAGAGATAGAAGTCTGTATGTATGAACTATGACATTTTGTATATACTGTACGCTATAACATTTTCTGAATGAAAGGAAACTGAAACTTCTTTCAATAAATTTAAAAACAAATGGCTTTCTTTTATACAGAACAAAATTTATCATAAATACAGTTTGTTGTAGCTGAGGTTTTACGTTTAATTCAACATATCTATAAAATATTACAAAATAACTAAAATGGAGAGATAATCTGTGTAGTTATACTGACTATTTTGCTATAAGGCACTTAGATAATAGATAACTACATGACTAAAATATAACTAAACAGATGATTAATCAAGAACATATGCAGATTAATCTGCATTAATCTATGCAGATAGATTTATAATAAGTCTCATCAGTGTAAGTGTAACTTTTTCTCATTTATCAGAGAGCACATATCCACATTAAATACAAATACAAAGACTGAAAGCATGCACTAAACAAAATTGAAACAAAATTTCAGTCTATGAAGAAATCACATGCAGAAATGTTTAACTCCAACTGTAACTATGCCACAGAAATGTTAATATAGAAAGACAACTGGGACAGTGTGATTCTTTCATTATTTAAGCATAGGATAAGAAAGCTCAAACAAGACAGAAAAGCAGTTATCAGCAGAGAAATTATGCCTTCATATAGACAGGAATGAGCACTTACAAGATGAGACATAGATAAGTAAAAATCTGGAACTGTGTATGAAGAGTCACTCCAAGAGGACAGTCTGTGGACAAACAAATTACCTTCACTATCAGATATGGTGCCCTGCAGATCATCCATTAGCACATAGCCACGCCCTCTTGAAGGATCTTCTCTTAGATGTTGCTGCTGAGGGTCTTGGAGGGACAAACATGACCCAAACTGATCACGGGAGTCAGCAGATATGGGTGGGAGCGGACCCGCTGATGCCCGTGCCATACCCATTGGCTGACCTACTGGACTCAGTGGGCTCTCTTCCTCTGAGTTCTGTGCCACAATAGGAATACGCCCACGACCACCTTGTACAATGGGCAGGCTTGTAGGTTTTGACCTGCCTGATGGAGCCTGGAAAGCTGAGGTGTCTGAGGAGGGGTCATCTTCTGCTTTGAGCCTCAGAGATGAACTTGAGGTATCCCTTTTAAGGGACAGGTCAAGACCATATACAGAGCAGGGTCTAGAGGAAGGCCGTGACCTACTTCCACTAGGGTAAGCTGAGTCTTCTCCCAAAGAGGACCTCATGCCTGGGCTCAGATTTAGGCTTTGGCCCAGATTGAGTGAACCTGCCAAATTGGCCCCAAGAGTGGAGCCCAGGTATTTCTGCTGTTCAGCAATGTTCTTGCGTAGCCCAAACGTGATTTCATCCTGCAGAAGTCTGCTCGATCTGGGAGAAACACTACTGGACCCCAAGTGGCTACTATAGTCTGTTTCCAGAGCTCTGGTATCCTGGATGGAGGAGTACTTGCCTATATTGCTGGTGTTTTTGTGTTTCTGGTAGAGCATAGATGTAGGATGCTTCTTGGCAGCCTGTTTTTCTAAGGTCAGTCTACTGATGCTGTACTTTTCAGTTTTGGGGAACGCCCTGTAGCCTCCACTAGACACTCCAGTGCTGGAGGTATAGTGATGTGAGAGTCCAGCAAGCTGCTCTAAGCTTTCAGTGCCTCCTGTACTTCTCCGGAACTCCTGTTTCAGTTGTTGTTTTAAAAGCTTTAGTTCAAATGGCTCTTCCATTGGGTCCTCTTCATCTTGAGCCTTACCATAAGAGTGAAGTCTGGAGGAGCTGCCCAGGTAGTCTGTACCAACATCTGCAGCAGTGCGTCTCAGAAGGCGCTCTGCTTTGGCTAGCTCCCTCTCAGCATTGCCATAGCTGGCAGATGAAAGGCTACCAGTGCTTTTTGCAAGTTCTGCTGCATCTTCTAAAAGCATATAGCTCCTTGGTGTTTGATGTTGCTCTAAGTCTGCATAGAAGGAGTCAGCAGATACATTTGACATAGGACTGACTGCCAAGCTGCCAGCATGCTCTTCTAGGATATGCAAGTCAAGGTGGTTACCATATTCTCCTCCCAGGTAAGATGACGTGTCATAGTTGGTGGAAATTTTGGTAGAATCTAATTCAGAGAGGAGAGCAGCTTGTTGTCTGGCTTTCTGCTGGAGCAAAAGCATTTGATGGTAGCTCTGTTGTTGTGAGGCAGTCAGAGAAGGAACAGAAGAATAGATAGACTGGGATTGGTATGGTGACTGAGGCTGGTACAGGGACTGCTGATACTGTGGGTACTGGTACTGGGAATATTTTCCATAGTGGTCATGCTTGGTCTGTGGAGGAACAAATTCATCAAGTTCTGACTGTGGTGCAGTACGTGGTCTCTCGAGCCCATGTCCACTGACCTCCTCTCCAACTCTTGTTTCACGAATGTTACTCACCTCACTGTCAGACATGTAGTCACGGTCCTCTGCAACACTCTGCAGATAGGCCCTTTCCCTTTTCTCCCTTTCTTTAAGCAATGCGTCCTTTCTTCGGTTAATGCCCATCTCCAGGTATCGCAGCTTGGCATCAATCTCCTTTTCTTCCTCATCCAGTTCAGCTTGCTTTTTACGCAGTTTGGAGGACTCTCTCTCAACCAAGTCTAGTTCACGGTCAATGTCTTGCAGGATTTTTGCTCGTGCCATGTTAGTGCTCCGGCAGAGACGGCGACGAGCTGAACCAGTGCAGTAGGCTGTTTGACCAGCATTAACAGCTTCTTCCTCTGAAGGTGGGTTAGGAAGGGTTCTCTTAACCTTCTTTTGGGTACCCGATGGAGTTCCACTAGGAGATCCCTTTCCCTTTGGATGACAAATAAAAAGAGTATTATCAGTGTTAAATGACAAAACAGTTTTTGTTTAATTAAGTAAAAACTTATTTTTAAGCTAAATCATAGTTCATAGGAATGACCATAGTGTATTAAAGGATTTAAAGTTGGTTTAATAAAATATAAAAATTTTTTAAAACAAGCAACCACCACGTAAGTTTCCAAGTTTGATTGAGAATAAAGTATAATGGTAACTGTAAGTTTAATGGTAAAAATAAAAGTATCTGGAGGATTTTGTTTGCTCATGTCAGACATGCCTTGAGGATGGGTAAACAAACACATACTCTATATCTGCTGTTCAGCTGCATTGCCTTTAAAGGCGCAAGCACTGAAAATATTAAAAAGGACATCTAACATGATGGCTACCAGGCCTGTGGCAACATTTGAAAACAAAAGAGAGAAAGTCAATCTAAGCTGAATAATAGCATGAAGATATTACACAAAAACAATTGGATAAATCTGCTAAATGCTGTTGTCTGCTAAATGCTCAAGGCATTACAAATTTAAAATCATGTATTAGCAAACAATTATGTAAAAGGCAAGTAAATACAACATTACATTTCCGCATATTTTCTAAGCTGAGTCTTCTCACCAAACTTAAACACTTATAATAAAATATTGTATACTCACAGAGTAACCCTCAGAATACTGGAAATTTGCTGCTGCTCTTTCTTCAGCTGTTGGGCTCATTGGTTTGGGGTCAGACATTGACCTTTGTATGACCTTGGGAGCCCTAGGACTTGTTGGTGGGCCTTTGGATAGATCTGTGGCAGAGAGTATTCTCTGTGGGCTTGTGTCTTCAAGGGATTTCTCATAGGACAAATACTCAAGGGATTTGCTAGGTGATACACAAGGGGAAATTGGGGAGTACAGTACTTTTGGGGATTTGGGAGGACCTGGGACAACCTGAAGAGTAGAGGCATCTGCTTTGAGGTGAGGACACTGACCTATATCAAGTGGAGTGAGGACGCCTCTTTGGAGAAGAAGTTCTTTCAGAGTCAGGATAATCTAATCTAGTATCTACCTGCACAGAGTGCCCCCTAAGTGTCCCTAAGGAGTCTGTTTGTACAGAGATTTCAGTTAGGGCCTGAACTGAAACAGCTCCTCTTTCACCCATGCCATTTTTACCACCACGTGGTCTACTGCGTCTGCCTCGAGCAGGAACTTCCCATTCATCTTGGTCTTCATCATCTGTCTGTACACAGCTATCAACACTTTTTTTTGTACTTTTCTTTTTCCTTCCTGCAGTGTAGACCTGTTCAGTATTATCCTCCTCATCAGTCTGGCAACCACTGTCCATTTTTCTTTCTCCTGCCACAACAAGAGCCTCTGACAGGACTTCATCTGGATACATCTGCCTGAACTTCTGTTCTTCCAACTGCTGTCTGAGCTGTTCTTGGAGACTCTGGATCTGCTCTAACTGTTCCTGTTGCTGAGCATAAGTTTCCTTTTGCATCAAAAGGTGGGCCTGTCTCTCGTCTTCCTGCTGACACAGTATTTGCTGTTTCATGGCCTGGAGTTCTTCCAGCTCCTTCTGCACAAGAAGCTGTTCTTGTTCATGGAACCGCTGTATCTTCTGTCTCTCCCACTCAAGTTCTTCAGCCAAACGTTGCTGCTTCATCTTCTCTAGCTCAAGAAACTCACGCTCCATCTGGTACTGTCCATCTCCTGGAACCAAGGGTGAAGACAGAGCTTCTAAAGAGGCTGCAATTGCCTCCAGTGAAGCATTTGTGTAGGTGTCCAGTGCTGCCACTTTGGTGACTGTTGAAACTACATCTGAGAGAGTTGTTGAAAGGCCAGCCTTTGAAATAACAGTCTCTAGATTTAATGGTAAGTCGCTTTGTTCTTCAGCTGTGGTTACAGCAATTGTTGAAAGAAAGCTGTGCGACCTAGTGAGAGGCTGATTCTGCAGATTTGACAGTGATGGCATAGTATCACTTGTGTGCATGCCTGACAGAGTATTGTAGGAAGTGATGAAGATAGAGCCAGGCTGGGTGGTTATGGCATACGCAGAAGGAACTGGTGCTGCTACAGAAGAATAAACAATACCATTGGAAGATCTTAGGACACTAGAAACACCATAGTGGTTTCCAACTGATGAAGTAATCCTGGCTTGTGTATACTGTGGAACTGTCGTTCCAGTGCACAATCCTGTAGACTTGTTTGAATAGTCTACAGCTTCACCTGTTAAAAAGTCAATTTTGTTAGATTAGAGTTCAGCACAAACAAAGAGTGCAATGGTAACAGCATTGATATAACCATGCACCATCCAAAGGGTAAAAAATTAAAGCAGCAGAAAGTATACTGAATAGCATGCTGTGACATGCAAAAAAAAAATAAAATAAAAAAAAAATATATATATATATATATATATATATATGCAAAAAAAAAATATATATATATATAATGAGAGCATGCAAAATGGCTTCCCAAAAAAGGAATACAGGCAGGCATTCAAAAAAATCAGCTGGGAACAAGTAGAGGTAACTCAAAATTATATCGAGAAGAAAGATCTTCAATGTCATACTGACCTGCCTCCAACATTTTTCCAGATGTCAGGTCTACAGCACCTTCAGTGGCCTCCTTGTAATCATAACTATGCTTACTTTTATATAAGAAGAGACCAGCCTCTGCCAAGTTTGTGTCTGACATTGAGGGTTTAATGCCACCAAGACCTCTAATACCATAAGGAGTACGATCGTATTGATAATGGTCATCTCTGTAGCCAAAGCGATCTTCTGGTAATGGAGCTGAGGGCTGCTGAGTTGTACAGCTGCTTGCAAAAGGAAGCTTGTAGACTACATCACAGCAGACTGCTCTTCTTCCAGCAGTTAAATCTACTGGTTTTCCATCATCCTCTGTAATTACAGCAGTAACCACCTCTGCAGTGGACCCATTCATTGCAACCACAGTTTGTGCAGGTTTTACTGTGGTGAGATCAACTGCATCGGATAAGCCTGTTTCTAGACGAGGGGGTATAGTTGCACCAATGCCATTGCTTGCAATTGTAGCAGCCATTGTTACAGGAACAGATTTACCCATTGTTGTAGAGAGATTTATGGGTTTCTCTGGTTGAGAATCCACAGGTCTGAAAATAATTTGAGACACAGGCTCAAAGGATTTATCTGTTGTAAGTTGGAGAGGCATTGATGTAGACAGAGATGCATCACTACCATAAGCTACAGTGGCTGTGCATGTGAGGATGGTGATGTTGTCAGTAACCACAGAGACTGAGGAAGTTTCAGTGCTTAGGTTTACTACAGATGACTGCACAGCACTTTGCTGACGTCCACCACTATCAATAACAAGGGACTGTTGTCTTGACTCTGAGGAAGAAAGATCCACACCTTTCATAGATGTCTCTGCATCTATTTTTGGGGTACGGAGATCCACCACCTCACCAGGATGGTAGGCATGCCCATTCTGCACTTGAGCTGGTTCAGGTTTTATGTTTTCTTGAACAACAGAGATGCCGGTGGCTCTTGGAATGGGACGTGGAGGTGGTGTTCTTCCATGCACAAAAGACACTGTGGTTCTTTGGACTTCAGTGGTAACTACCTGAACACCAACATTTGGAATAATTGACTGAGGCTGTGTTGAGGCTGAAATAGCCTCGTAGACATGATTTGTGCTAGAAACTACCTTCTCTGGACCACATATTTCTTGACTTTCAATAGATTCAGTAATTCGTGTGAATGCCAATGGTACTCTAGTTGTTTGTGACTGTGGAGGTGGTTGAGGTGGTTTCTGAGGTGATTCTTGCCTAGGAGTTATTGAGGCTTGGGTTGTGATACCTTCTGTAGGTGAACCAGGCTGAGAAGGCAAAGTAATAACAACATATGTGCCACGTAAAACCTTGCCAAATCTGGGTGATGTAGGGGACTTGAGAGGAGATGTGGTCTTACTTTCTGCAGAAGGACTCAGATTAAGGACACTATCTGCACTGCTTGTACTCAGTATGGTAGGTCTTGGAGGTGTGTGTGGGCTGTAAAGGGTGGCTGAGCACCAGCAATGGGTTTGAGAGCTATGGGAGGTTTGACAGTCTCCCCAGGTTTGTGACTGAAGGTTAGGCCTGCAGGTATAGAGGATGGCTTAGGTGGTACAGGTGGAGGAACATGGGGCTTATAGCCTGGTGTGAGAGGCTGTCTTACTGGTACACTGTCCCCTGTGGTTGGCATACTAACTGGAGTAGTTCTTGTGGGGACCTGTGGTGGAGTCTTTTTAGGATACACAGATGGTTTAGGTAGTGTTGGAGGGGGTAAGGGTGGAGGAATTGGGATGTCAGTTTTTTCCAGAGATGGAGCTCTGCGTAGTACTACTGGCTTGGGAGGAACTGGTGGAGCAGTTGATACAACACTAGGTACAGTGGCTACAATATATTGTGGTACTGTGGGCAAAGGTGTTACACTTACAACTACTGGGGCCAACGGTCTTGAAATTACACAAGTAACTGGTGCTGTAAAAGAGTCAATTTGACTTTGGGCTGATGATATGGATAAGTCAACAACACCTGTCTGCTCAATTCCTACATCTTTCTCTGTGGCATCCTGTGAATCACTTAATACTGCAGATAATGTTACTTCTCTTTGTAGTGAAAAATCATCTGCGACTGCCTCTGAGGCTGATATTTTCTGGAAAGCCTCATCCACAAGGGGTTTTGGTTCCTTCTTTGTAACTGAAACTGTAGCTTTCTCAGAGTCCTGTGTTTGATCAGCAATGCTCTCTTCGCCAGATTCCTCTTCACCTGATGAGCACTGTGTCACTCTTAGATCAGGAATAGGCAGTATTCTTCGTAGGGGTGCTGGCTCGGTTTTTTCAACTTGGGCTATTGGTGTAGCTTGTGCCATGCCACTCAGATCAGGGCCTGTTTGAGTTGGACTGGTGCCTGGAGTTAGTACTGCTCTTTGCTTCTTTATAAGTTCATCATAGGCTGCTTCTGCATCTAATAATGGTCTTCCATCCTTTCTGGACTGACCTGTGGTGCTTGATGACATAGTGCTTTGCTCTTTGCATGAGTCAGTTTTGGGCAACACAGTTTCTGCTTTAGGAGCATCCTCTACTGGCTTACTGTGTGTTATCTCCTGTTCCTTAATCATCATCTCTTTCTTTCTTTGCATCATGTCCTCATAAACCTCATCAGGGGATCTCAGGTTTTTTTTTTGTTTCTCTGACACAAAAAGTTTATCTGGTTCCTGTACATAGGATGCATCATCAACAAGAGACTCATATGCATAATCGTCTATCAGCATGCCCCCATAAAGAGATTCTTTAGCAGGTGGATGTTCCTTTCCACTAGTTGGAGATTTGACCTTGAGAATAATCTCTTCATATGCCTCATCCGCACTTCTTAATGCGTGTTTTCTCTTTTCTTTGGACTGACTATCAGCGTGTTGCTCGTCTGTTGGAGAGTACAGTGAGACTGATGTTGGTAAATTATATACTTTTTGGACAGCAACAATCTTCTCTGGGAGAATCTCAAAGCTCTCTGGGTCTGACTCCATGCTTGGGGAGAGGTCTGAGCAGGAAGACCTGCGGAATTCCTCCATCTCTGCTTCTTGTCGTAGCTCTTCTGTGGGAGATGCATCCTCGATTGGTGAGAGGTTGCTTGGCGGAGTTTTGGGCCTTTCTCTCCTTCTCTGTGTCCGTATATCTTCTTTTTCTTTCTTTGATTTCTTTCCTGTGCCCTTCTGCTTCTCCTGTTCTCTCAGAAGCTCCTCTTCTTCTCGCAGCTCCTCTTCCTCTGATGAATCCTCAATGGTAGGAAGCATCTGCCCTGGCTGCCGGTGCTTTGCTTTCCTCTGCTGCTTGCCCTCACCACTAGACCGAACATGACTTGGGCTGCTGCTGTCACTGTCTTCATCAAGAGAAGACAAAGATGTTGGAGATGTTCCTGGGGTAAAACTGGATGCATGTAAACTGGAAGAGCCTTCACCTCTTGATCTGTCATCAGGAGAGTCTGTAAGGCTCTCTAGCTCACCGTCATCTGATGTCTGACGTACAGTCGCTGTACTGTTAAGTTCAATTGTTTTAAAATGTCGTATACCAGCTCCACTGTCTACTGAAGGTAGTTCTCCTTTAGCTAGTTCTTCAATTTTAGTTACAGAGATAATACTCTTCTGTTTAGGCTCATCTTCAGGACTGATACTGCTCTTTTTGAGAAGACGTCTCCCTTTGCACAATTCACTTTTGTCCTTTTCATCTTTCTTTTCATTTTGTTCCATTTGCATCTTTTCTTTATCTTTAATTTTCCGTCTGGCAATGTTTTCTTCATCAGATGGCGATGCATCCTCATCTGCACTCATCTCTATGATCTGCTTCCGGATGAAATCCTCCTCATCCATAGGACTCTCCATTTCTACTTCTTTATCTCCAACAGTCTTTTTACTTTGCAGTTTAGGTGAAGGCTCTCCCTCACTACTGTCCTCAAAAGAATCTCCTTGAATATCAGTTGGAACCAGACGTTTTTTCCGCTCTTTTTTTGGTACATCAATTTTTTGCTCTTGATATTCTCCATGTTGGTCATCCTCTGAGCTGGGTTCTGGAGACATTGGCAACACCTCTAGTCGACGCTTGACCTTTGGGGTTTCAGTTTGTGATTCCTCTTTAGATGTTGTCTGAGCCTCTAGTATTGGAAGGACGGTGCTTTCCAACTTGGCCAAGTCTGAAGGACTCGTAGGGCTGCTTTCTTTATCTTTCGCACCAGGTTTCCTCAGTAGCTCACTCTCTTTCTCTGGGACAGGAGCCTCTTCTTTATTCTTCAAAACAGACCAAAAAAAATTTGAATTTGACAAGCTATGATTTCAACCATAATAAAACTTGCATTATATTTATAAGAGAAATAAGAACTACATAAGATAAACATTGGGTTACTGTAGGTGTCTAGACAATTAACCTAGATTTTCTACTATTTATCTATACCTCTACCTGAGATCAACTATGGGATACTGTAGGTGTCTACACAAAGAACCTAGTTTATCTACAAGATAGCTATACCTACATGTACAGTTACCTCTCCAGATTTATCAGTTTCATTAGACTTTATCAATGGCTGTAGCACATCATCCCATTTTTCTTGTTGTTCAGAGGTCAACTTCCCCTCCTCTGATTTGTTTCTTTCCTGTTGGCTAAGTGTAGATGGTGGGGACACTACTTCTACATAATGGTCTAGGCTATGGGGCACACAATTAGCTGTAGATTCAAGTTTAGTTTTTTTGGTGACTTCCTGATCACTTACAACCAGTGCTTTTTCCATCAGCTCCTCACTGGCTAATTTATCTATTACACTAGATGTAGTAGATGTTACAGCAGGGGTTTGGACTTGTTGTGTAGACTGCAACTCTTCAGGCTTAATCTCAATTACTGTTTTTTCATCTTCATGCTTATTAACCACCGGGGACGAGGGGAATTGTATTTCCTGACCAGTAAGACTCTTTGGAATGGCAGATTGTTCTATATCTTTTTCTGTCACATAGTCTGGAATCTGCCTAATAGCCTTCTGTTCTGGCAATATTTTTTCTACCATCTCATTCACAGCAGGAGTCTGGGCTTGTTGCGTAGACTGCATCTCTTTAGGCTTAATCTCAATTATTGCTTTTATGTCTTCATTCTGACTAACCACAGGGGATGAGGGGGCTCCTATCTTCTGGTCAGTAAAACAACTTGGCACGACAGACTGTTCTAGAGCTTTTTCTGCCACAGTGTCTGGAATTTGGCTAATTTCCTCTTCTTCTGGAAATAATTTTTCAACCATCTCTGAAACATTATGATTATTAACAGATGATAGTCCATCTTTAATGACTTTACATTCATTCTCATTCTCTGTAATAACAGCACCTGACTCTGTGTTTTGCTCACATACTTTCTCGGTTTCTGACATTTTTGTATCTGGTTTGAGAGCAGCTTCTTGAAGGGCTGGAGGGAATGTCTCCTCTATGTTTTTATCTGGACTAATCTCTTGTTCAGAGAAAGTGCTTTCAGAACTAAATTCAAATTTTATGCTGTCAGGCATTGTCTTGAGAGTGACTCTTTGCTCTGTGTTCTCGCGGATCTCTAAATCTCCACCTGCTTGATCTAGCATACATTTTTCCAGCACTATTTTATCTGTGCTTATCTGTTCCTTTTCCAGTGGCTTATCCTCTTTTTCTACACAGAGCTCTTTAGTGCAGTGATCCTTTGGGTTATATTTACTATCATTTTCAGCTCCACTCGCCAATATTTTTTCTGTGATGTTGAGTTCAGTAACTGGAGATGGTGAGAGCTCATCTAATTGTGTCTGTGATGTGTCCTCTACCTCTATCTTATCTTCTGCTAGACTTTTTTCAAAATTCTCATCGTTATTATCTACATAAATATTATTTTCCATAAGACTAGAATCTTTGCTAGTGACTTCCGACTTTTCAAATGGATCTTTCATCTCTGGCATTTGTACTATAAGCTCTTCTTTGTCACATACATTTACTTTATTTTGTGGAGTTAACTGAATTGTTTCTGTAACCTTCTCTTCTGTTAATTCTTTATCTAAAATGGCCTCCGCTATGACACCATTTTCAAGTTGATCTGGTATATTTTCTGGCTCTGCAGATTCTTTCTGATAGGTAATATCATAGGATTGCTGATAATCACGGGGCTCACTGGACTCAATCCCTGGTGCTTCAATTTGCACAGAAGCCTCAAGTTTCCTCTCTGGCACACCCTCTATGCTACTTTGATCAGGATCAGTAGTTGCTGTCTCAATAGAGCTTTCATTTAAAGGCATATTATCTACCATATCTAAATTTGAGGGTAGTGTGAGCTCTTCAGATTGTTTCTCTGTAGTCTGACTATGTGGTTCCTTGCTTATATGAGAGCTTGCATTGGACTCTGTCATTTTCATCTCTGTGGCTGGCTCTGATGTCTCAGTGGATTGTGGCTCTATTTCTTTTTCTGAAATGGCTTCCATGTCACTAACCAGAAGAGCTTGAATAACATGATCAATTATAGGTGCTTCCTGGCTGTTTTCAGGCTCCGTTTCAAATGTATTAGCATATTCTGGCTCTTGGACCTGGCACAGTTCTGGCTCACTTTTATCTCTATTCTGTACCTCTGCTTGGTCCTCAGTTTGTTCTACAGTTTCAGCCTGTTCTACATCTGCCCCTTTAACATCTGCTGTCTCTTTTAAAACATGAGGGGAAGGAGGGCCATCTTCCTTAACTATTTGCTCAGTTGAAGTTGCTACGCCCTCTGTGTTTTCATTCAGGGTGCCAGGTGCTTGTTTGCTCTCTTCTGGTACTACCTGTGTACTCTTCGGTACTGGCTCTGCTGTAACCCCTTGTTCTGCATCTGTATTTTTGACATCTTTAGCATGAACTTTGGCTGAGACTGGCTCAGACTTGTCAGCTGGGGCCTGAGTTATGCTGGGCATCCGTGTTAGCCCTTTGGCAGGGGTGGCAGTGGCAGTAGGTGCAGGAGAGGAAGGGGTGGAGGATGCAGCACGGGCTGGGGAGGAGGGAGGGGTGGGTTCATGTTTGGCTGGTAGCTTGGATGGAGAAGCTGAAGGTGGCATATCCCCGAGTTGCCCAGAGAGAGCCCTTTGGGTCTGGCAGTTTAGGCAGAGCCATTCTTTCTGTAAAAAAGGAATAATATCAGATTTGAGATGAAGTGTTGAAAGTTAACGAGCTGCAATACATTTTCCGCCTCTTATTCAGGGATTTTTCCATGTTGCAAAACACATTTAACTAATAAACCTCTAATACTACAGCAAAGGATAACTCACTCTACTTCTGGAGTGCTTTTTAAATGTATGTTACTTAAGAGATTGTTCATTTATTATTAGTAGTAATTGGATGATCTTTTATCAGTTCAATGTCAGAAAAACCTGTTCAGCAAAAACTGCACCTCAACAGTTAACGGATGCTAGTAAATGTATGGAGTGAACGCATATACATTTGTATGTGTGGAGGTGGGTGTATTGGTCTTTATTTTTAGGCTAATAGTGAAGTAAAACTAGCTAAAAGATTAAGCAGCTTTAAGCAGTGCTGTGTGGATATATGGTATTCCTCCAACTCACAAAAGTAGGCTACACAAAATTATTTATTTACAGACAATGAAATCTGCTAGCAAACACATTGGAAAATGCAATAAAGGAAATGTGGTCTATAGATGTTCACGGAAACTAGCACCCTTTCAGCATAATTTACTTGAGACTACATTGGAAAAAATTCCATCCCCCACTTAAGCGGTGATTGAGATTTGAACACAGCTCAATTAAAACTAACAACTGTTTATAATGGCTGTTTCCCTGATATTACAGCCCACATTAATTTATTTAGACAGATTTCAAATATGTATTTTCCAAAGAAAAACACTGGAGCTGCTGAAAGCTACAAAAAGAACAACACCTGAAATGTACTGAACCTTGTGACGTCAAGCAGAGCACTCCATGACACTGGATGCACCACAAATGGCAACGTCAGAGATAAATATTACATGTTCGTGGGGGATGCAGATGCCACATGCAGGCAGTCCTCTCATGAGGAATCATGCCTCACTGGTTGACGTAAATTCCGAGCGATCTATGTTAGGCTTCAGGAGTCATGCTTAGCTACGTTTTGGTTCTCCAATGGCTTTGCTGTAGGGTTTAGTTTATATCTAGAGGAGGTCTGGGATCCCTGTGCCATACGAGGGCAGAGACACTCTGAGATATGGATATTTCATACCACACACAAGTTGTATGGCAAGACCCATTACTGTATTTGGTGTGCAAGGACAGAGTTCAAGGACAAAAACACACAATGCTAATTAAATCCTATAGGAGGAAAGAGTGATGTGCTTGAAACTTTATTAAAGGTACTTGGATTTCAACATTATGGAGAAAGGTACATCAGAAGAGAAGGGAATATTATCCTTCCTATAGAAGGATTTACTAGCCTCACAAACAGAGGCATTAAATCGCGCAGACTCAGAGGTGAAGAGACTGTAGCTGATGCGAAATAATGAGAGTTCAGGCAGCCACAGGATTTGTGGCTGAGGCTGAAAACACTGCTTGTCTTCTCACCACTCATTCTTTCATACTTGCTGAGTTTGCAGACAGGAATATAAAACAGAACTACATTAAGTTTTTTTTTTATGAGGGTCTATATATAATCAATGCCAGACTTATTTAGAGCATCTCAGGCTGCTGATAAGGGATTGTATCTGAGATATATTACAGATTATTTGAAAGGGAAATTTTCAACAAAGGATGTAATTTGCCTCAAAGTTAATGGAATAGTGCATTTTAATTTCATAACTTTTTTTGGAAGTATATCCCATCAATTTAAAAAAAAGAGCAGTATTTGGTAAAATGAAAATTCCAAAAAGCACAGTAGGAAAAAATCATCCCATCCTTGCTTCCTAAGAAAACCATCTCTCATTTTTATTGTGATACCATTTCAAGAGGTGATTTTAGCTTCTTGGTTACAAAATATGTAACAAAAAGGTTTTCTTTCATACATTTAAGCTCTTCCTTCAACAGGAGTCGCCCCTGATCTGAATTTATGTTTCAATTTCTGTAAATCAGGGAAACTGTGCTTTATAATCCCTATCCAATGAGCACAGATGGGTGTGCTTACTCTCAAAGCCAGAATGTGTGTATGTGTGAAATCTGTCAATAATGGTGTGAAACCGAGCTAAATTGACTAAAAGCCCAAAGACTACCACAGACTTATTTCGCTAATGCAACACACTCACTTACAAACCTACCATGTGAATCGAAGTTTCCATCAAAATTTGTTCTTTACAGTTATTTTTTACAAATGTAAAATAAATAAAAACATTACTATGGCAATACCTTCAATCAGATGCTTTCCAAACCTTTGTCATTTTAAGTTGATGCCAAATTTACCCCAGTTTTACTGAAGTGACACAATAACTAGATTTTGGTAGAATCACTGGTTACCAAGGTAAATGCTTAAAGGGCTAGTAATGTAGGATTATCAAAACTATAATAGTAACTGTAAGTATACTGTAAGTTTATCTAGATTTAGATACACAGAATATGCCTTTTTATATAATTTATAGATTCAAATGTGACCAAATTAAGTATTCAAGTCAAACTGTTTTATACCTCTGTCATAAATGCACAATAAGCAAACAAATAGGAAATCACATTTTCTCTAATAACCTTTCCACACACTTCCTCCTCCAAATTCTAATACCATTCACCGCCTCCTCTCTCACTCTCAATGCTCTTTCTTTCTCTCCTCCTCTCACATCCACCACCCCTCTTCCTCTCCTTATTAGCTAGCTACATTAGGTCTGTGTGAGGTTCAAACTTCCTGTAAGACTCAGTGCAGGCACCATACTGATTTCCTGGTGTTGCCTGCATGGTTAAAATGTGCCAGTTTTCACTATAATAAGTGTCTGATGTTACCAACACATTAAGAGATACACACATTGAAATTTGAGTCAGCATAACGCATGTATTTCTCAGTGGTGAGATTGCTGTCTTTGTAAACTTGGTTTGGAGCTTGGTTTAATGCAAAGGGTGCCTAGTGGCCGTCTCCCCGCCATAACAAAACACCTTCACATCTAAAAATACAACTGCTTTCAAAACATCAGCGACAGGATAGCACATGGTGGACACTGCAGGAATGCGTCTAGCCTAAAAGAGAGCCTTTTGAGCTCAAAGAAAAAAAACATACAGTCACATACACAGCAATAAAAGCTTGCTGCCACAAAGAGAAACATCTTCCCATGATGTCCTGCAGTCATTCTTGGCTCTGCCTCTACCACTCTTTTGCCACTCTGGCTATTTTTGCCTCAAATGTACAAGAGAGTACGGAAGCACAGCTTTGACTGCGAGCCAGACAGACAGGTAGAAAAGAATAGATATAGACTGGACAATTTAAGTCACACTGTGTGATTAAGCCAAGAATAAACAATGAATATTTAAAACTCCAGATAAAACTAAAATGTGGTGCCTCAGCATGACAGGACATTCACATAGACACATCGTCCTATTGATTAAGGTGTTATTCAGAAATGCAGGCTAGAAATCAGAAGATTGCTAAAGATAAACAATGCAAACATAATAATCAAAAAGACAGGCGGACAGATCTCCATGGCAATGGAAGGCACACAGACACACACGTCTGTACACATTATATAATGTGATCAAATAGACAGGTTGGGAGACGGCACTGTAGCTATGGGAACAGAACAAGCAGACAGAGGAAGGTTTAAAAGAGGATATGAAGTGTTCGAGCTGAAGCATTAGGAAGAATTAAGGAGTTTAACTTCTCATTTCTATGCAAACATGTAAACAGATGTGCAAAATTTGGGAGGAACTTGTTTATCTAGCTGATCCTGTCCATACATGTAACATATCTATATATATACAGTATATATTATATTTTTTTCTTTTCAATTGTGTGAGTGTATATATAATTATAAAAAAAAACTATCATAATATAATCAAAGAGTCAAAGAGTTTTTCAGCACAACCAACAATTATGTACACAATATTTTGTGAAAATAAAGCAAAATACTGTATTTATATAACAATACTGCTTTATAACTAAGACAGAGGAGTCTGTTATTTTATTTAAAATGTGTTCACACTCTCAGAATGCTATTCAACACAATAATTACACATAATTTGAATAAAATAAAAACACAATTTGAAATGCGTTCAAAATGACGTAAATGTTTTTTAAAATTTGTTTATAATTATTTACGACAAGATATAATGTATTACAAATCACATTATGAATAATTATAATGCAATATAGCCTTTAATAACACTTTATAATGCTTTAGACATAAAGGTTTTAAGTAAATTGTTACCACATTTTTGTCTTTGGAATAATTTGCAATGATGAATCATACACACTGAGACTAGGAACACATATTTAGACGGTAAATTATGATTTCATGTTGACTAATATGAATATGTAAACTGGTGAAATGCATATTGACAATATTATTCTCTGTTGAAATGCATCCTTTTTGTCAAGGCTGAATCAAATCAGGTCAAAGACAGAATGCGATCACGCCTGCTCTGCAGCTATAGAGAGACAGCACAATAGCATGAAGCAGTTCTGGCTGCTGGATGCTCAGATTTAGGGAGGTGGTTGATTATGTAAAACTGTGGAGTTCTGCTCTGAGGGAGGCCATGCAGTGTTGTATCCGACCCCGGGCTGGAAATACTGAAGAAGGGGAGTCAGCTAAAGCTATTACACTGGTGGAGTGGGAGGTGGATGGGTCACAGTGAGAGTGAGCGTGCGGGCAAAACCTTGGAGAATAGAGGCATGGCAAAAGATAAACAACATGCACTTGATTTCATGTTACACTGGGCTGTCTGTGACTGTATGCATTTAATGAATGGGTCATCTTTGAGGTGGGGTTGCACAGTGGGGAGGGATGACACATCAGGTGGATGGCAAGTGACTCAAAGCCTAAGGCAGATGGTCAACCCAAAAAAACTAAACAAACTAAAAAAACATCCGAGAGTGTGAAATCTAAACCCTGGTCCAGTTCTCTGTGGGACTGTTGTGAAACTGTCAACACTGTGCCACAGAAAAAGTGTTGTAGTGCCGTTGAGAGAGAAAACAAAACAAGGAATGTGCCCCCCAGCATTTGCAAGTCATACAAATCAGCCAATCAACCGTCAATAATGACGCCGCTCCGTCTGGAGGACCCCTTTGCTAATCTCTGAAAAAGACACAGGTAGGGAGAGATTTATAGAGCCACATCCTTGAGCGACCTAATAACTGACTTTTGCTCACCAGATCCACTTAGAAACAGAATTTCATCGTTGTTCCTTTGACTGGCTTACCATAAATAAACACAGAAGAAAGGAACTTCTTATTTGGAGATAGGACAGCGACCACAAACTACAAGATCTCCTGAACATTAACACATAACTCAATGGTGCTATCAACAAGGAAGACGGGTTTACGATGAGACTCGGAGCTAAGGAAATCACCAGATCTCCACAAACGTGACATTCTCATGACCCCTGGAAAGCCCTTTCGTCCTCTGGAATGCCATAGGAACCGTTTTTGTTAATCTCCTGGAGCAAAGAAAGAAATTCAAACCTACATAGATGATTTCTGAAAGACAACCAGTAACTACTGCTACCATAAAAACAATATACTCAAGAGAAAATATATATATATATTAATGTTGTACTTTATGTCTTTTATAAGCTTGCTGTGTAGTGGAACCTATGGTATTGTCTTAACCAATGAAGTATTACTGTTCCCTGTAAAGTTATAACTAGTGTTTAGTTTCATACGGATGGTCATGGTAAATACGAATCAGTGGCACAACAGATTTGGTGATATTATATATGGGTAAGCATGTGATAACACTTTACATAAGTATTAAACTCCTAGAGTTCTCCACATGGAAGATCACAGAGTAAATTAGGTATGTCCAAAAGAAACAGTATGGGCGGGGCTCCGCCTACAAGGACAATCTGATTGGGAGAAGCCTCTAGTGGGTGTACTGAAATCAGTCCGTTTAAAATGGACACACAAGTTTTTAGCTTTCTCACTCGCTGCTCGCTGATTTGCTTGAAGCTTCGGCTTCGTCTTCACTGGTTGCGCTTGATCACCGCCTTACCATCAGGCTGACCATCTAAAGAACTCAAAGACTTCGTTGAAGCCGTAAGAACTCTAAAACAAGCGTCATCACATCACAAAGGAACCAGGCAACCGCCAATCACAAGAGGGTTTCCCCAGTGACATCACGCAACCAGCAGCCGGAGGTTTCAGGAAACACGCGGAAACGCCAGATCAGCTGACAACTCAACTGAAAGCAAGTAGACCAAACAAATCTCTATTGTTGCTGGTGAATTGATCTGTATGCAGTAAAGATAGCGAAGTCTCTGCTGTGATCTTCCTCTGGTAAAGTTACGAGATAGCAAAAGAGTGTTAGCTTTAAAACTCTTTTCAAACCGCAAAACTCTTTATGTGTGTGCGTATGTTTATGTGTGTATATGTATTTTAGTACGTTTAATGTAGTATTGTAGAATAACAGTTAGCAAATAAGCCTTGTTTCATTTATAAAGAATGATCTGTGTGATTTTCACGTTTTAAACTATTTGCCAAAGATCGTGTTACCTAGCTCAAATTTTGATAAAGTACTAATTTTGTTTGTTTTATCGCAACTACTGCGTTAGGCTAACCAGGACTTGTAATAGCACTTGCATGTTGTTGCTATTTTGTTGGTTTTGATTGCTTCTATAATGTCCTCATTTGTAAGTCGCTTTGGATAAAAGTGTTTGCTAAATGACTAAATAAATAAATGTATTTAGTACATGTAGTACTTGTAAATATACTTGTTACATCAGTATATGTGAAGAAGTTTAGGGTTAGGCTTTAAAGCATTACATCAGTTATAAAACTGGATATAAATTTACACAGAAAAGCTTAGTAAGTGATCTTTTCACATAAAATTATGCATGCATTTTGATAATGTTTTGTGGTTATAATATTGCAATAATTGCCTCACAGGTTGGTGGAGAGTTCAAGTGGAGCGGTTTAAGTATCTTGAATCGCTGGATCGGTGCACTTCTGCATGGTCATGAGCTGTGAACATGTGAGCTGTGGAGCTGGGAAAGACCCGGGGAAGACCCAGGACACGCTGGAGGGATTATGTCTCCCGACTGGCCTGGGAACGCCTCGGTATCCCCCCGGAGGAGCAGGAGGGAGTGTCTAGGAAGAGGGAAGTCTGGGCAAGTCTGGGCTTAGACTGCTGCCCCCGCGACCCGGCCCCGTATAAGCGGAAGGATGGATGGATGGATGGATGGCCTCACTGTGACCCAGATACTTGATTCTTTGCAGACATAAAAAATGAAGTTGAAAGTACATTAGAGGTTATCAACATTATGACATAAGTGCTGCTGGTTGATCGTTTATATAAATAGAGCATGTTAGATTCTGGGCAGATTCTTAAATGCTTTGTGTTTTATATAATACACAGACTGTGATGGTCTAGGGAACATTTCCAGCCTTCTTCAAAACAACCAGCGAGAAATGCCAAGAATGAAGATGAAGAAAAAATAAAGACAGAATGGGAGTTATAGGAGATTCTAATTCAAGTCATATAAATCCACGGAGGAGGATGGAATGAGGCAGAGGAGCAGTGCCACAAGGAATTCCAGTCACATGAATAAGTGAAAAATCTGATGGAGAAGGTGTGTTGCCACTGGAGAGATAAGAAAAACAACAAAGAGAAATGGAGATAATCTTTGAAAGCTAAAGTGTGTCATATTAAACCCTTGTACATATTGAGAGATTTTAAAATATGGCCCTTCAATGGCCTTTAGAAAAACTCAGCCGTTGCCCTTTAAATCCTGTTAGCTCAAACAGATTACTACGCAAACTTTACATGCACACTCGCCCCACATTGTCACAGTAGCACAAGTAGTGTTGAAATCTCCCAGGAAGAGAGAGAGAGAGACACAGAGACAGACTAAATCTAATCTCAAGTGAGGATGTTCTTCAAATGGAAGCACTTCAGCACTGATCCTGATAACGCAATTTTGTACGGCCTTGAGCCTTTTTGATCAGGACGATCTGACGAATAAACAACACACTGCAAAGGCATGTAGTCTCATGCATAAACGTCTACTATCATTAGGCCTGTCTGAAGTTAAAAATGACAGGGCTGTCTCTGCTTTCAGTTCTGGTCTAAGCTAAATGGGGATCAGTGTTGTCAGCCATCTTGGTAGGGTACTCTTGACAGTATAATAAGTGAAGTCATTGGCTGCAGCATGTGAGGTGAAACCAGACGCACATGCTCAGGCTAATCTGCTTGGAAAACCTGAAATAGACTCATGGGATTACAGAGAGAATGAGCAACCTGGTGTACAAACCCACGATCAAACACAGGGGGTGTTTTACACGTGAGAGCCATCAAAGGCAGTGGCGCGGAGGTTAAAACATGTCTGCTTAGAATAACCTGTTCATACGGATGGAAGGACATGTGAAGTTCCCTTGAGGAATGTTATAATTTGTTTAAAGACGTGCTCTCACTTGGAATAACAATTATTGTTGCAAAGAACTAAACAAAAATGTACTATTTTTACCACAGTAAGTAGAAAATGTATTTCACAGAAAATAAATAATAATAATATTAATAACCACCACCACAAAATGCACCAGAATATACCTGATTAGGCTTATTCTGCAGCAACTGATTTGGTTACCAGTTTAATTTAGTGGCTTCTTCCCATATGAAAAGCACTGCAAGTTTGTACATCAAGGGACAACTTCAAAGTTTGCCAATATCGGGAGTCATAAAATACACTTACATACAACACACAGCACCGCACGCACACACATGCACACAACACACACACACACGACACACACACACACACCACACATACACACACTAACACACACACACACACACACACTGCACACACACACACACACACACACACACACACACAACACAACACACACAATGGTCTGCAGCATGCCAACAAAAAACACTTCGTGTCAAATAAAGTACAAGACAACTGAATAATACAACAACATGACATAAACCAACCAAAACAAAGCTAAACACGGCACGCTGGTAAGCAGTCACAAAAAATGCACCAAAAAATCATTAGTACTTGAAGGGTGAAATCACCAATTCACTCAAAAGGAAAATGCGCAAGGTTACATTGAGCCAGTCATGCATGTGACGACCACCACACACATTTCCCAATCAGCAGAACCAACATGCATTCTCATGGCAATAAGCGTTTCAGTTCATTGGTTGACAATCTGTCACCAACTATCTGTGTTCCACACGGGTGTCTGCCAAGGCTGCTGAGCTGTGTGTCGCAGCAAGCTAGAAGGTGAATCACCTCTTAACGAATTGGCACGACTGAGAACTCTGATTGGATGTTCAGTTTAGCGAATGAGTCAGTGCCCGAGAATTAAAGCAAAAGTGATGAAAACAAGCATGTAAATGAAGGCAGTACAGACAGAAGGCTGTTTAAATGTTACGTTATATTTCCCAATCATTCTAATATGTGAATGTTTTCACAACAACATGAGCTGCTTAAAATGATTAAAGTTATCAACGTTACTGATATTCATAATGGTAAGCAAGCATTGCTTTGTTTACATTTCGTTTATCTGCATTTATGTTGTATATCTTTGTTTTGATTTCTCCTTTTGAATGACGAATATATACTATTGATAGCTGATGATATTAACAGCCTGACGAGAGGCGACAACACCGTCGGCTTTCGTCACCGCTAGTTCTTTGAAGTCGGCTTGTGTGACTTGGCCTTTACGAAAAATAAAGCTTTCATTTAGTTTAGTTTTTGTGCTAATATTATTTGGGGGAGAGGGCACAACAATACAATTCTGCTTAGGGCACCCATTTGGCCCTGCACACACACACACAGTGAGATTTGATACAGCTCCAGAAAGACAACTTTGTGTCCCATAGGAGACAATTATTAGCTCTGAGTCACACAGGCAGTTACCCTCACCGGACAGACTGATGTTGACACACCGGTCTGCATGCAAGTGTTGCTCTACACAGTCAAATCATAAAGAGCAAAAGCATTTTTGCTACTTTACCAGGTCTGGGGGGGATTCTCAATTTTAAAACCTGATATTTCCAGGTATTCCAAGACCGTGGGAACCCTGTAATTAGCTACTAATTATACCATATATATAATTTAGTAGGTAATTATAGAATATATAGTAACTAATTATAGAACCTATTAAATCAACAAAAATCCTCGAGGTCTAGATCCTTCATCTAGGCAACTCATGCTAATATGAATCATAAAATGACAGCTAAGCTTATGCATAATAAACACATTGAAGTTATATTATAGATATAGTTCACCTAAAAATGTAAATTAATTTGTCATGAGGTTGAGTAAATGACAGAATCTTAATTTTTAGATGAACAATAATACTACTAATAATAATTTGTTACATTTATATAGCGCTTTTCTGGGTACTCAAAATGCTTTACATAGAAGGGGGGGGGGGGGTCTCCTCAACTACCATCAATGTGCAGCATCTACCTGGATGATGTGACGGCAGCCATATTGCGCCAGAACACCCACCACACACAATCCTCTCAAATATATATCCTTTGCTCATTTTTAAAAACATTAAAACATACCTCAGTACTTTCTGAGTTCACTAAAAAGCCAAGGCTAATTTCCAACAGGAAGTGAGTTGGTGACTCATCTGAGATGGGATCAGACTATGAGTTCAGACACATTCTTAAACACATTCACTCGAAGGGGCTCAGAGTGCATTGGATTACAAAGTGAAGTGTCAAGCTTTTTAAGTAAACAGGGACAGGAATGATGAGAATTATGTATAATGCAACAGAACAATCAAAACTTCAAAGAGCAACAGCAAAAGGCCATTCTCCAGAGAAATGCTTAAACCATAGATCACCCAAAACCCCGTGTTAATCACACCTTTGATCACCATAAAAAAAGGAGCACATACAGTATGCACACCTTGAATATTGACCAAAAAAACCCTGATGACTCATCTTGTTCACAGGCACATACACAAACTCTTGTCCAAGAAAATGCCCTCTAGAATAAGCATGTCCCATCCTCCTAAATTATAAATACAACCTGCCTACGACAAGCAAATGTAAGTAACATAAATAGTCTTTTATTGTCGCTGGCTGTGATAAAAAATTAAAAGCTACAGGCAGCTAAAAACAGAACAAGCTCTTTGAGGTGTTCCGGACCAACTTCCTGTTTTAATAGGAAATACACCAATAAACTAAGGAAAATAATTGCTCAAAAACACTTAGTTACAGCAGAACTCTTACCTCTGAGAGATGTGGAGTGGGGTTGAATCCACACAGGCTGCACACAGTCTTCTGGCACTCTGTACAGGTGCTATAGTTGGGTGACTCTCCTGATCCCACGTTCAGCTTCACTTTACAGAGTGGACAGCAGGACTGGGCCTCAGAGCCTAAAATTGGAGTCGGAGGTTCCTCTACTTCTGTCGATTTTGGAGGGGGCATATCCGCTGATGTTTTTCCCTCAGCAGCTGTGGGTTTTGGAGATGCTGTGTCTTTGGAATAAGCAGGTGGTGTGTCAGGAGGTGACTCTGAGCCTGAGTCAGGGAGGGATCCAGGAGGAGAGTCTGCATCAGACCCAACGGGGGAATCAGGGGGCGATCCTGGGGGAGACTTTGATTCCTCCCCAGAAATGAGATTGGTGGCAGAGCTCAGAAAGGAAGAGCCAAAACCAAACATCTTTCCAGACACACTCTCAGCAGACTGAGAACTTGCTGGCGTAGGTTTAGCCGACTCAGGTGAGACCACTGAACCCACTGAAGAGTTTTCCAGTGACCGACTCATTGGTCTGAGCAGCAGATCCGGCCTGAGGTTTGGACGACCCACCAAAACCACCAAAGAGTTTTCCTGTGACTGACTCAGAAGCCTGGGCACCTGCAGATGGTTTTGTCACCTCTGTCAATCCTCCCAGACCAAATCCTCCAAAAAAGCCCCCTCCATCTTGTTTCGGAGTAGTTTTTGCAGGAGAGGGCTGAGGACTACCTTTTGGGCTTTGTGAAGGTTTTTGAAGAGGTGGAGGCTGTCCACGCTTGGCCCCTAGTTGTCCAGGCTGAGGTCCCTGCTGTGGTCCAGATTTTGGTGTAGTTGGAGGTGTACTTCCTTTCCCCGTATCAGCAATACTCTGTTGTTTGGTCAGCATTGGGGGCTTCTTCCCTGGCTCACCCTTAGAAGGAGACCCAGACAGTGGCTCTTTTCTTTGTTGGGGGGGAGGTGCAGAACCCTGCTTGGGGGTCTGTTTCATCATTGGAGGTCCAGGAGGCTCCATGCCCCCCACTGCCCGCTGCATCTGACAGTTCAGACACAACCATTCCTTACCCTGTGGAAACATACAGAGAAAGTCAAGGCACATAAGCATAGATGCAGCAAATGCCATTTCTGTAAGAATATTGATTAGCATTTTCATTACCTCAAGCTCATAAAAAATAGCAATCAAAATATTTTAATTTATATAGCCAGCCATTCAACAGAGACACACAGAATGCAACATATTATTTTGTGGAGAATTTGCTGTTATCGTTTCAGTGTTAATTTTGTCGACGAAGAGTACGAAGAGTATGACGAAAAATATTCGTCAACGAACCTTTTTTCTGTGACTTAGCTTCGTTGACGAGCTAAAATCCATATCTGATGATAAAAACTATGACAAAATGTATGCCGCGTCTTCGTTAACAAGACGAGATGGGACTAAAATGTTATTTGAGGACTACCGGACATTCAAAATACATCCTATAGGCTAAGTTAACTGTCTTGTCTTTCAAAATGTGTGTCCCTGTCATTGGATAAGGAGCTTTATATCTAGTCTCAGTATGGCAGCCGCACTGATAGGCTACCAAAACGCGAACTAGCGATCTGAAACAATGGCCTCAGCACCTAAAGGGTTAGGAATAGAGTGACCAGACATCCTATTTCTCCCGAGAGTCACAATTCGTTGACGATTAACTTAAAGTTAATGAAGGCGGGATAGGCGGAATTGCGCTGATAGAAGAGCTCTCTCTAGCGCACGCTCCAATTCTACAGTCTCATACAGTGCGCGATCAGTTCTCAGCGCTCAAATACACACACAGCAGTCCAACTGTCTATCGTGTAGAGTCAGAGTATCTCACATAAATACAGCCGGTTATGGCTTAAGTGAACTTAAACAGGTGGGTGAAAACTGAATGTGTGTCAGTATTACATTACATATTACATTTTTATGCATTTAGCAGATGCTTTTATCCAAAGCGACTTACAGTGCATTCAGGTTATACATGTTTTCAGTATGTGTGTTCCCTGGGAATTGAACCCACAACCTTTGCGCTGCTAACGCAATGCTCTATCACTGAGCCACAGGAACATGCATTACATGCATACCTTCTGTCTTAAAGGGACAGCATTCCTAAATAAATACCTATCTGTGTCATCAATGTTAACCAACAAAATATGTTAAATAAATGTATACTTAAGTAAACCTACTGCATCTGAAAAATTAGTTTAATTTGTATCTTTACCAAAAAATGAAAATATATTCCGGTTTTCCAAATTCAATCTTTGAATAAAATTTCTCATAAGCTTAACTGATTTGGTCTAAAGAGAGAATAATTAATGACTATTTTGTGTTTGACTACATATAATATGTGTACTATATATGTGTACTACATATAAAATAGCTACCAAAATAAATGTTGGTAACTGCAGTTTGACTAAAAGTAACGACTAAAAGTTGACTAAAATGCAATGACTTTTCGTCGACTAAAACTAGACTAAAACTATGAAAGACTAAAATGCCTAAAATGTGAATATTTAGCATTTTCGTCTCAAGATAAAGACTAAGACTAAATAAAAAATGCCTGCCAAAATTAACACTGTATCGTTTATTCTATGTTATCCTTTATTCTTATTGGATTGATTAGTAAGCTCTGAAAGTCATGAATTTATTTATATGACTAACATTTAGTTTACTTTTATTGTTGAGTCATTTAATGTAATGCACACTTTACAATCCTATAAAAGCAATACTAAACCTGTACACTCACCACTGTGTGAGTAATACTGTTATTCTCTCTCACATGGACCAGGAATAATGCCAAACGTCTGTATAATCACTGCCTTTTTAACTGATGGATGTAGTTTCTAAACACATTGAAAAACAACTTCCTCCACTTCCTGTCTGGGTGATGTAAGTGACCTTGATAATCTTCCACCTTCTGTGCCAATATTTTCCTCCCAAACTCATGGATCAGAGGAATTAGTGCAAGCAGCATTTTAGGCAGAACCACAGAAGGGTTATTAAAACAAAACATTGAATATGAAAAGCTGAAAATATATGCCACTCCTATCTATATCTGGGTAAAAAATGAGACCAATGTGAGATCTATGTGAATGATGCAATGAAGGCAGCAGATATGTCTCTTACCGCTGAGTCTGGTGGACTGAAGCCGCACAGGCTGCACACCTGCTGTTTGCACTGAGTGCAGGTGTTGTAGTTGGGTGGCTGGTCTTTAGCCTGCAGATTCAGCTCTGTAGAATTACAAAGAGGGCACATTGCTTTCGCTTGAGCCCCCAGCCCAGGTTTACTCTGCTGTTGAGGTCCACTGGGTTTTGCTGCAACCCCTGGACCGGGTTTCCCAGGCCCTTGTTGCTGGGGGCCTGGTCCTCCAGGTTTGGGACCTTGCTGTTGAGGTCCTGGTCCCTCAGGTTTGGGTCCCTGTTGAGGTCCTGGTCCACCAGGTTTAGGTCCCTGCTGTTGGGGTCCTGGTCCCCCAGGTTTGGGTCCCTGATGTTGGGCTCCTGGTCCCCCAGGTTTGGGTCCCTGTTGAGGTCCTGGTCCACCAGGTTTAGGTCCTTGCTGTTGGGGTCCTGGTCCCCCAGGTTTGGGTCCCTGTTGGGGTCCTGGTCCCCCAGGTTTGGGTCCCTGTTGGGGTCCTGGTCCCCCAGGTTTAGGTCCCTGCTGTTGGGCTGCTGGTCCACCAGGTTTGGGTCCTTGTTGAGGTCCTGGTCCACCAGGTTTGGGTCCTTGTTGTTGGGGACCAGGACCTCCAGGTTTACCTTCAGGTCCCTGTCCTTTAGGTGGACCTTGCTGAGGTGGCTTACCCCCTTGCTGCAGAGGACCCTTCCCTGCTCCACTCTGTGGGCCAGGAGGCTTTCCTTCCTGCTTTGCAGGCGCCTCTTCCTCATCATCACCAAACAAACTAAACTTTGGGATGCTGGCAGAGGAGACAGCTGAAGAGACCGCACTCAGGGGGTTGGCCCCACTCAAGAAGCCAGACGAAAACATGCCAGTTCGTGGTTGTTCTGGGTCTTTGGGCTCCTGCCGGAAACGTGACTCAAGGAGGCTGAGGGAGGAGGGGCTCCGTCCAGGCTTTGGCTTGGGAGGCAGCCCCTCTCCAAATGCATCTACAGTCCGACTTTTACTGAGACCTGCTGGGACTCTGGTGCCACCAGCTTGAGTCTCTGGTGGCCTGTGGAGTGAACAGACATAAGGTCAACTTCACATTCATTAGCCTCAAGTCAACATAGATTTAAAAAAATCGGTGATTAACTGATATGTATTTTATTTACTTAATACCTATTCTGGATAAATTCCAAAAATACATTTCAAAGGCCATTGCAAATTATATCAAATCAATCAATCAAAAGCAAAATTGCAAGCAGCAATTTTTTTTGAATCTAATCACAATTTAAGGTGACGGAAAAGAAATACAAAGGCTAACTAAGAATGCACCAGAACTTAAAGCCACAAAAAGGCCAAAAGCTCAAATTATTCATTCACCAATGGTTACCTATAACCTTCATATTGTGGTCAAATTTTTAACAAACATATTTGAGTTTCCCAGTTAGGAAATGAAATGTTCCATGCCAGAAGACTGCTCTCTTGGTTATTAGTGCTTTAATAAATAGGGGTTTCCTGCATTTGGGCTGTGAGGCTATTTAGTGCATCCCAATAAAGAGAGAAACCGCCTCTCATGTATGAAAACAGAGACTGTCACAAGGCATCCTGCCACCTTTCTTTTAGTGCATTTGTCCATTGTTCTCTATTTCAAACAACGTACAGATCTTGTTACAAAAGTCTGATGTCAGTTTTTACATCTGTAAAGTTTCTCTAGCCTTTGTTATTCTAGTAATGCCAACTGAAGAAAAAATAAGTTTAATTACTTATCAAAATGTGATCATTTTAATATAATTTATTTATTACAAAGGCAAATTTAAAATAAAATATCTTAGTTTTTGGCCCATTGTCACCATAATTGAATTTCAGTGCATCACTATTGTAAGCTCAATGGCTGTTCAGCACAAAATCGTAAACTGTTAATGGTTCTCATGGGCGTTATTTTACATATATTTGAGCGTTCTGTCATTCAGCCACCCATAAAAGATCATCACGCCACGTCCAATATTCGTATTGTTTCTGATGGAGAGGCGCTCTTCACTGCAAGCGTTTCAGCACCACGGACAGCGAACAATATATAATATATATAGCCTAACTGTAACATGGTCCTTGTTTTCAGGTGTAATACTACACGCACACCCCAAAAATAAGCAAAAGCGATCAATGAGCATGATGGCATTTGTGCTTGCGGTGCTATATTTAGTCATATTAATATTTATACCCCCTCCCCCATTTGCGCTTGGGTAAAAATAACACATTTACGCCAAAGCAACTTTGAAGACACAATTCAATTAGCTTACGAATGAGATCATGTCAAAGGGAATGTCGATCGCGTGCTTTCAAGTGATCGAATTTTCATAGACTTGTGTTGTTCTCTTGTGTTTTCCAAAGCTGCTCATGACATCACCTACACAGCCCATAGGAGGAAGATGGAGTGTGCACGGAGAACGCAACGGATATCTGTATACACAGAGGACGGATATTTGTCAGTATGGATTCATATTTTTCAAGGAAATGCTTATTTTGAATTCAATCTATAATCACGGTGTCTTGAGCATGGACTTAATAAGGCGGTTTAAAGCAAACTACATTAATTAAAATACTATGCACCTCCACTGTGCACATACAGTGACCCACCATATTAACGATGATGATACTAATTATAAAAAATGCGTTCCGTTCAAATCAGTGATAGGTCTACCCATATGTATAGCTATAAAATACAAGTGCACTAAGGAGGTACTGAATTGCAATCATATGCATGGCTGAAAAATGGGCTGGATTAAATATCTCGCTATAAAACGGCCGTAAATATGCAGCAAGCGCGTGAATGGGTGTGATCATGTTGTGCATCGGTGCTGCTGTCGTGATGTGCCAACCTGCAGTGGCCTGATCAAAACACAAGCACATCATAACGCGTTCAACACAAGCGCTCGGGCACTGGAGGGACGGACATCATCATCCATGATTACGGCATACATTTATAGACACTTCAACTTGCCTGGACTGCGCTTTGGCCATAGCGGCCACAAGCTGCTTTCTTTCCTCCTCAGACAGATTACTGAGGTCAGCTTCCACCCCAGCGGGCATCTGGATGAAGCCACCCTTCCCATCAGGCGCAAGTCCTGCTGGTAATCCAGCGAGCGCCCCTTCGCCGCCTTCTAAGCTCGCTTCGTTCCCCATGATCGACCCCTTTCCCCTTTAATCCCCCTCCCTCCAGCTAATTACGCGGCGATACGGATCTTAATGTCCGGTATAAGGTGACGGCGTCGGTATCCGCGGTTGTTTCGGATGCATGGCGTTTTATTTGTCCATTTCAGTCGAGGGTCTCTGTGGCGATAACGTGCATCCCGAGAGCAGAGCCTCTCCGTGCGGGTGTAGGTCTAGAGTTGTGCGCCTCCCTCCTCCATCCATCCAACGCGCATGTCCCGCCCCTCACAGGTGATCATAAGACGTCGCCGTTGGAAAAAAAACGTAATTAAAGGGACAAAGCGCCTTAGAATGAACAAATCTTCTCATAATTACCCTGTTTATTTTTCTTTCAAGCCGAGCCAATAATTCCCTAATTAGCGAACTGATTTGGTGGAGAGCAGCTGGTTTTGTAGTAACAAGACCTGGAACACTTTACATTACAGAAAGCATGGTACACATAGGCCTGTACATATATTTAATTAGGTAGTTGACAGATTACATATCCATTAACTTCTTTTTTTCTAATATGAAGATTTTTTGTTAATTTATAGACAGGAAAACCCTAGGCTACTTGTTAAAGATCTCATTACGTTTTAAGGAATGGTTCACAAAATAATTTAAAACATTAAATTTACTCACCCCCAGGCTATCCAAGATGTAGATTAGTTTGTTTCCTCATCAAACAGATTTGGAGAAATTTAGCATTGTATCTCTTGCGTTTACTTTGTATTATGGATTATGGACTAGTATTTTGGCCACAAGTAATGGTTAAAAGTTAAAACGATGTAAAGGTGGATTTGTTTCTTACAAAAAAAAACACAGCTAATCACCTCACAAGACATTGACTGATGGACTGGAGTTGTGTGGATTATTGTCATGTTATCTGCTGTTTGGATTCTGACGGCACCCATTCACTGCACAAGATCCATTGGTGAGTAAGTGATGTAATGCTAAATTTCTCTAAATATTTCCTAATGAAGACACAAACTCATCTACATCTTGGATAGCTTTAGGGTGAGTAAGTTTCCAGCTAATTTAAATTTTTAGAAAAACTACTCTTTAAAGTTTTGTGTAAAAAGTCCAAAAATGTTTTTTTTTTGTTTTTTTTACAGTGGCTCCAAATAAAAAATGTATAAGCAATTTCATGAGTTGTTTTGAAGGGACAAAAATCTACAAGAAATTAAAACTACAGCCTTTGCAGCTGAACACAGTGTAACCAATCAGATCAGAACACCATGGGGTAACATTTGATGGTCAAAAAATGATTAGTTCTTACTTTAGGCTACTCTCACTTCCACATTTCCAGCACTGTATTTGATATCGTAGCATTATTATAAGTGTCCCCTCAGCTCTTAGTACTTGAATTTATTCTTAGCTCCCTGCTCTGTTACTTTGGTGATATTTGCAACCTTTTCAAGCTGCTTTGAGGAGGAATATAATGGTTGAAGCTGTAAAATAAAACTGAAACAGTACTGTACCTTTCATTAGTTGCCTGCTTTGGTGCATAAGAGTGAATTACTTGCCGTAAGGTTTAGTCATCCAACCACTGCATAGATCACACATTCACAAACACATCCATTCACAGACTCAGTCATCCTGCTCACAGATCTCCTGCTGAATAGGGATCATGATTCACTGCATCATATGTCCATAAGTCATCAATATGTCCTTGGCTCATAGCTATGCCAAGGGCCTGGAGACAGAAGGAGACACTGAAGGAGTTTGTCACCAATGACTTCTGCAGAGTCAGAGGGAGAATTTGCAGGGACACGTTGCCCGCTTTAAAGGGCTGTATGTCCTGTCAGTGCCGTTTGTCCTCAAAATGAAAAGTTTGAGGACACAAAACCTGTTGTTTTCACAGATAAACAACATTGCAGATGGTAGGTCTGAAGGCTCATTTTCAGTGTGCTCCAACAATAGCATGTTCTATGAATTGAAACCCAGAAAGCCCTAGACATGCAACTTAATATAACTATATGTCTGAGCAGCCTTGAGGAGTGACGGAAGAAAATCCTGTCTCCATTAGCAACCTTTATTGATTCCCACCTTTGTGCAGAGATGAAGCTGACTGCAGGATCACTCTCACCAGATCAACACATCACTGAGCCAGTTCAGAACAAAACATATGGGATAAAATGTGTTATCCAGTGCTGAATACATTTACTAAGTTCTTAAACAGTTGCCAAATTAAATGCAAAAACACATTTGGTGACTCATTCTGAACTCTGAACCCCGTGAATAGACAGATCCGATTTTACAGTAAGTGTCCATTTTCATTGCATAATCTGATATGGAGATGTGATAATGCTAGAATCACTTCTGAAACTAAAACCAGGGTGCTTTATCTTAAAAAAAAGAAAATGTCTGAACCATAAGCCTAGCTGTTAGCACACATGCATCTGACAATTCGAGCAATGGTGATTTCCTGATCCTGTTTCCCCCTCTTCTCCCAATCATTTTAAGTGCTTTCTGTAGTGTTTCATCAATAAAAATGGCAAAACAGGCCACAGGGAAAATCCTGAACCAGCCAATTAAAGTCTTCCGGATCTCTTGAAAATTACAGACAGGTGTGTAACAGCAGGGTTAGAACCAAACACGGCAGGAAGGAAGATCTCCAGGAGCACGACTGAGCATCCGCTTTATCTTCAGCTATGGTTTTAACAATGCAACACCTCATACCAGAAACCGATTAGGCAAAGAAAATACATGCTTACTGTACAAATCTGATCCATAAGTTGTCCATTTACAGGGTTACACCAGCCAACACGCTTAATCATTGAATGTGTTATTTTAGTATTTATTTATATACTATATGTAAATGTATTCATATTTTAAATTAGCTTTTATTTTAATATTTTCAGTTTTTATTTAAATAAAAACAAATTTCGACATGCTTTTGTTTTTTTTTACATATTTCTATTTAGCATGAATTTTATTTCAGTTTAAGTAATTTTAGTTCTTCAACTTATTTTATTTCAATTAGTTGCCAAAAAAAAACGTAGTTTAGTTACCAAAATCAACATTGGTATCACTCTTTCATATTAGAAATGCAAAGTCGGCAACACCAAAGCTTTCATGTGTATCACTCTTTCATGTCCACTGCACACACTTCTGCAAGATCTGACCGTTTCATTCAAGGCTCAGACACCAGGCATGCTACTACATGCATTTCATACCTATAAGAATCTCAGATTCCTCTAATGCTGTTTCCGGCTTCCTTTTAACTATTACGTGTTATCCTCTCCACCCTTGTTTAACATCAGAGTGACGGCTGTGTGATGTGACAGTGGAGGCTTATTCAGCTCAGTCCACAGCTCCAGGGGGAATTCATCCTTGCGTGACCAGCTGTTGCCCCTGGGCTTTATCAAGGAGATGGACTCTTATCAAGATCCACAGATGCTCTAACGATCTCCACACATCAATAAATCAACTAGATCAAACGGCATTAGCAGTAAGTTAAGCTCTCTATCATGACTATCTGCTGTTGGCACCACAATCAGGATAAATACAATGACAGAAGAGTCAACGGTTACTGTTATTGTAGTTAGGGGTTGTCCTGCCCTTATTCCCTCTTTTCCTCTCCCTTTCGTCTACAGTGATGAACGGCAGCCCAGAACATATAGCCTTCCCCACACAGGGCTGACTGCTGGAGCGAACACTAATGACCTTAACGCTCTGAAGCGGAAGTACACACACATATACAATGTCACTCATACACACACACACAGCACACACACGCACGCACCAGGGGGGGCCCTTTGACATGCTCAAGGGCTGCATTTATTTGACAAAAAAACAGTAATATTGTGAAATATTATTAACAAGTTTCTATTTTAATATATTTTAAAATGTAATGTATTCCGGTTGATGGCAAAGCTAAATTATTATCCCAGTCTTCAGTGTCACACATAATCCTTAAGAAATCATTCTAATATGCTTATTTGGTGCTCAAGAAATATTTATAATTATTATCAATATTGAAAACAGTTTTGCTGACATTTTTTTCAGGATTTTTAATGAATAGAAAGTTCAAAAGAAGAGCATTTATTTGTAATAGAATGTTTTGTAACATTATACATGTTTTACTGTCACTTTTGATCAACGTAGTGATTCCTTGCTGAATAAAATTATTAATTTCCTTTAAAAATGTCATCAAACTTTTGAGCGGTATTGTATATTCTATATATTCTCTACCCACAAATGCTCACCTGACTTCCTGTAACAGCATGTCTCTCTAATGAATACACATACACATGCATATACACACATTGTAAGTATTAATAATGCTTTACAATGTGCCAGTGAGTGTGTGTGTGTGTGTGTTTCTGTGCGACATGTATGTATGCCGGTGTGTATGGGTGACTTACAGCGCACAGAGAAGCAGAGAAGTGTAACTGAAGCCTGAAACCTAATCACACACACAGTGCGTTGCTCATTAAAGTTGAATGTGGGCTTCGATACAGAAAATATGGCTGCATGACCCTTCAGACGAATATAAGGGAGATAAAACATTGTTAATAAAAGGTACACACAAGCTGTGAGCTTTATATGATTCATGACTAGTCTTAAGAAGGGGGCAGTGTGGTAGCTTTGATAGAGACTTGGACAATAATTTCTACCTGTAAGCATAATACAATTTCTGTCCAGAAGATGCAGTTCAGAAGTGAGTGTGCAAGTGTGTATAGTCACCAACACATACAAAAATAACTATCACACATGCAAGAGGAAGAGAGAAAGAACTGACAAAGAGATTTCAAACTGGATGCAGAAGAGAGTAAAGGGTCACATACCTGCACTACTAGTCTGTTGTTGGCTGTAGTAAAAGGGAAAGAACAGCTCCTTGTGCACTTCGTTCCCTAGGGATGACATTTCATTTGTGGTATATTAGTCGTCCTAATCTCCACATCCTTCTTAGACAGTCTGCATGTGCTTAATTCCTCTCTTAACACCAAGTTTTCCCTCCCAATGAGCACTAATAACTGGCTGGCTAAAAATACACTCTTAAAGGGAAGGTGTCTCTTACCTCTCTGGCAGCGCCCTGCATCTTCTTCGCAGAAAGCACACCCCCTTTAATTCACACACACACCTCTAATCAGCTTTCTTAGAGCCACCGGCCAATCACGGGTCTGGGATAAGACACACTCACAGAATAAGACACGGGAACAGGCACTTACAAGCACACGTGCAAGTACTAAAGTCAAGGCCACACGGAAAATCTGGGGATCTAAATATAATTTGAAGATGGAAATAAAAGTTTATTAGAGTGAAGAGACATTATAGTAAAATGAATAAAGAAAACATTTTATACTGCTATATATGTAGGTCATTAGACTCAAATTGGTTTGCTGATCACATAATTAGCAATTCCTTTAAAATCATAGTAAATATATGAAAAAAATTTCATATATAGTCTCAGACTGACTTAACAAAAAATTGAACATCAAATTTATATATAAATAAATAAACAAAAGGAAGAAACAGTCTTGCATAAAATGTACGTGTATTACAGAATTGATTTGTATTTCACCTGTTTCAAAGAAGATTTACTCACCCTCATGTCACTCCAAACCTGTAATGACTTTCTGTGAAGCACAAATGAAGACGTTCTGAAGAATATTCCAAAGCAGTTTTGAATATGAATGTGCATCATTGTGATTTTTAGGGAACAATGACTCATTTTGATCTGTTTTTATGCATGTTAGAATATAGATCACAAGCCATAAAGGCTACTTTTCAGTTTGTTCAATTTGCAGTTTGACAGTCCCTGGTTATTATATACTTTCACTATATGGAAAAGAGCAGCATTAATATTCCTTAAAATGTCTCTTTTTATCAACAGAGAATAAAGAAAGTCATACAGGTTGAGTAAATGAAGCTTAATTTCCTTTGAGACTTGGATTACTAGAAAACGAAAACCCAACTGCGACCAAAGGACTGTAACAAATGGGATTAAGAAAATGATGAAATGGAAATTATTCAAGCTGTTTAGAAAATATAGAAAAGCATCACATTCTA